>CM042187.1:26774264-26805177 GCA_023539305.1 Ilex asprella
TGTGCCCCCTGTCTGTTCTAGTAAGTCCATTGGAAGGGGAGGCTCTTACTCTCTACCTAGATGTCTCAGACTTCTCGACAAGTGCAGCATTAGTAAGGGAGCGAGATAGAGCTCAGCAACCAGTTTATTATTGTAGTAGAGCTTTAAGGGGCAGAGGAGAGATATCCAACTATAGAGAAGTTTTTTTTAGCTTTGGTTATGACTTCCAGGAGGCTTAGGCCATATTTCCAAGCTCATACCATCGAGATCCTTACAGATCAGCTAATTAAACAAGTACTACATAAACTAAAGTCTTCGGGAAGGCTGGTTAAGTTGGTCATTGAGCTAAGTGAGTTTGACATCAAGTACAAACCCAAAACTGCAGTCAAATGGAAAATTCTGGATGATTTCATCGCAGCAGCACCCATGGGGGGCACAGAGCTAGTGTCTAACCTCCCCACGTGGAAACTTTCAATGCATAGAGCCTCCAATGCTCAGGGAAGTGGTACAGGTTTAATCCTAACCCCCCAGATGAAATAGAAGTCAAATACGCCCTTATATTTTGATTTAAGGCCTCAAACAACGAGACGGAGTACGAGGCCGTCATAGCGGGACTCAAGTTGGCACACTAGATGAAAGCAGAGTAGCTTGAGTTCTGCAGTGATTCACAACTCGTGGTGAAGAAGATAGAAGGATCTTATGAGGCCAAGGGAGAAAAAATGGCCTTTTATCTTCAAAGAGTGCAAGACGTAATCAAGAAGTTTGTGCAATTCAAGATCAGACATGTCCCCAGATTAGAGAACTCGCAAGCAGATGCGCTAGCAAGGTTACTAACCGCATCGTAAGAGAACTTGAACAGACTGAAACCAGTGGAACACTTGGCAGAGGCATCAGTAAGCGTTGAAGAAGGGGAAATACTCCCAGTTCCAGCCTAACCAAGCTGGATGGACCCCATCAAGGAATATCTTTAGAATAAAACCTTGCCAACAGATCCTAAAGAGGCTGCAAAGTTGAGGGTGACATCAGCTAGATTTTTTATTTTGCAGGAAAACTTATATAAGCAAGGTTTCTCGATGTCTCTCCTCAAATGCATGGGAGATGAGGATGCTAGTTACGTACTTAGGAAAATCCATGAGAGAATTTGTGGTAACCATATCGGAGCTCGAGCACTGGCAGGAAAATCTTTAAGATAGGGTTATTATTGGCCCACATGCTAAAGGATGCCATCAAAATGGTTAAAAAGTGTAAGGTCTATCAGGTGCATGCCAACGTCTCTCAATGCCCATTAGAGCTCCTAACGTTGGTGGTGAGCCCTTGGCCCTTCCAACAGTGAGGTTTGGACATTCTTGGCACTCTTTCCACCAGCGCTAGGCAGTGTAAGTTTGCCATTATTTCACTAAATGGGCAGAAGTGGAACCCCTGGCAACGATCATAGAATAGAAAATTCAAAACTTTACATGGAAGTCTATAGTGTGTAGATTTGGTGTACCCAGAGCAATTGTCTTTGACAATGAGAAACAGTTTGACAACCCCAAGTTTAAAAAGTTTTGTGCAGAACTGGGGATAAAGAATTATTTCTCAGCTCTAACCAATCCATAGTCTAACGGACAAGCAGAGGTGACAATCAGGACAATTAAAGCAGCTTTAAAGTCCAAGCTTGAATCATTGAAAGGAAAGTGGGTAGAGTATATTCCAAAGGTGTTATGGGCATACAGGACAACCCCTAGGACGATGACTCAAGAAACCCCATTTGCATTGGTTTTTGGAACAGAGGTAGTGTCACATGTGGAGGTTGGAATCCCGTTTCCTAGGACTAAATTCACAGAGCCTAAGCATAATGAAGAATCGCTTCTACTAAACCGCGATCTCTTGGATGAAAAGAGAGAAAGAGCTCTGTAACGCATCAAGAATTACCAGAGGAAGACATCAGGGTATTATAACAGAAGGGTCAGATATAGGCGTTTTAAGGTTGGAAACCTAGTACTTAGAAAGCTCCTGCTTGCGAGAAAGGACCATACTCATGAGAAATTGGGTCCTAACTGGGAAGGATCTTACATCGTTTCAAGTGTAATCAGACCTAGGAACTATGAATTACAGGCAGGGGAGGGTAAAACCCTACCTCATTCTTGAAACGCAGAGTATCTCAAGAAGTTTTTCAAAAAGATTCTTATATAGCAAATCTAGTTTCAATAAAACACCAAGTTTTTTCTTCATCTCAGCATGATTCCATTAAATAGGCCCTGAGCCCCGCTGCCTTACAAAACCAACGATGAGCTCTTCAGCTCATAAGATTTAAGATGAGTCCCTCTGCTCATGAAAATAAAAATGAGCTCTTCAGCTCATGAATTAATGATGAGCTCCTCAGCACATGAATTAAAGATAAGCTCTTCAGGTCATGAAATAAAGATGACCTCTTTAGCTCATGAATTAAAGATGACCTCTTCAGCTCATGAATTAATTATGAGCTCCTTAGCTCATGAATTAAAGATGAACTCCTCAGCTCATGAATTAAAGATGAGCTCCTCAGCTCATTAATTAAAGATGAGCTCTTCAGCTCATGAATTAAAGATGAGCTCTTCAGCTCATGAATTAAAGATGAGCTCTACAGCTCATAAAATTAAGATGAGTCTCTCGGCTTATAAGATAAAGATGAGTTCTTCAGCTCATGAAACAAAAATGAGCTCTTCAGCTCATAAAATAAAGATGAGCACTTCAACTTATAAAACAAAGATGAGTCCCTAAAGATTTAAGATGAGATCCTCACCTCATCAGGTTACGATGAGTTCCTTAGCTCAAGAAGATCGTAAAGTCTCGTTAAGCCCTTCAGCCCATAAGATTGAGACAGAAGCCACAAGGTATAGCAGGAAAGTCGCAAAGCAATAAAAAGAAAAAACGTCTGCATTACATTTGAGAAAGGGAATGAAAGTACAAAAGTGGTCATAAAATGCAGCAAAACAATCAAAAAAGGCAACAAAGAGTTCCCTAGCTTTCCCCTAATCGTTTCTTCAACTCAGCCACCTCCTCTTTCAGGTGGGAATTCTCCTCCTTCAGCTCCTCTCTCTCCTTCTCCACTTTTGAAAGTAAATCAAGGAGTTTTCCCCCATTAGTGGACAATAGAATCACACCAAAAACAAAGTCAAATGATGAGGGAGAATCACACGTCTTGCACCTCTTTGTGGACATACCGACCTCCACCTCTTCCTCTGACTCGAAGAGAGAAGAGTCAAGAGAATCAGGGTAGAAAGGATAATCCAAGGAAGCCGCGATAGCGCTAAGCAAGAAAAGGTTTTAGGTATGACCAATTTTGAGAAGTGAATGGGGGCAGCCTACATTGCTTGTTCAATCCTCAGTACCCCTATTATGTATGGATCAGGTGCACCAGCACAATAAGAGAATAATTAAAACACAGCATTACAAAAAGTTGGGCAGGAAAGCTCTCAACACCACAACCTATGAGAGAAAAGCTCGTCCAGGAATGAGGGACCTTATTCGCTAAAAAACAGACCTCAGTAGACCTCCAAGAGTCAACAGAGGCAAAGAAAAAATGACAAAACCACCCCTTGGGTGAAGGAGGAACATTGAGCACTAGTCGGCACTTAGAGAAGTGTCTTCACCTGAAACAACTGAAGCAAGGGAGCTCATCCTCTTCGAGTTCATAAAAATAAAGAAACTCAACAGTTGTAAGGAACTCATCATTGCCCTAGAGACGCCAGAAGATGAAAAAGATGATCAGCATGCCCCACCCTTTGGGGGACAAGCGAGAGGGGGCTAACCCATAATAAGCTAGGATCCATCTAATGAAAGGATGAATGGGAAGATAAAGGCCCAAATCCATGGTACCTTCAAAGAAATAAACTTCCCCTCGAGGAAGGTAGTTACAAGGCTCATCAGGGGTGGGAACCCGTAGGGACAAGTCCAACTCGGGGAAGAATTGCCTTTTGACACCGTCAATATCTGAAAGAATCATCATGGAAGGAGCCAAGTAGCGAGACTGCCACTTCTAGTCTATCCCAAAAGAGGCACTTTCTTGAAAGAGAGAAGAAAGTGGGGCAGCCATAAAAAAAATCTCAAGAAAAAAAATGTAGCAGTCCTAAGAACCAAAGGAATAGGAAGGCTCAAGAAATCTCCAAGAAGTATGAACAAGGAAAAAGTACAAGGAATTGCAAAGGCCTTAAAAGAAATCCTGAGTTTTAGGAAACCAAGAGACGTACGAAAATCAAAGCCGGTGGTCTATTGGGTTTCCAAATTTATGGTGACAGTTACAACTTTAAGACAAAGGTAGTTAGGAAGCTGCCTTAAAGACTACCCAAAAGACACGTCAGTTCTAGGGGAAGCAAAAACTTGGACTAAAAGGTAAAACTTGGTCATCACAAGCATTTTCATCACTTGACAAGCCATGAGAAGTCCAGTACAATAAGTTGTACCATAATTTGTGAGGCTAACTTTTAGCCTATAATGAGGAAGTTTGTAGGCATAAGCAGCTGCAACAGCCATAAGTAGAGCTCAGGCACATAACTCTACCCTAAGGATATACCTACTACCTCCCTTGAGGACTTCTCAGATTTCTTTGGGTTAAGGAACATCTTCCATCAAATATCTCGTGTTTAAATCAACATAGCCTCCACAAATATGCCTGTGGAAGACCTCAACATCATATCACTTACTCTCTCTGCCAAATCCAGCAATCTTCTTGTCATTATGAGGAATGGTAGGTCCACCATCCAATACTCCCTCAAGGACTCCAGGTAACAACAATGAATTCTTCAAAGAATGGACCTCACCAGTTAAGTTTATAGCTCTCTTACAGTCTTGGCAAGTCTGCCATGGGTAGCACAAAGTCCCCCTCATGAAAGACCTTAGCTTGACACATCATTAGCCCTTCTGTTCACTAAATTTTTATAATCTTGATTGAAAAGGAGAACTAAGGTACTCCTCCAAGCAAGGGGCAAGGGGAGTGCAGAGTAGAGCAAAATAATGAATATAACAGTGACAATAACATAATAGAAAGCATTGAAGAACAAAGAAAATTGTATTAAGCAGTTTAAAAAACAAAGCGAGTTCGGCATTTACACCAGTAACTTAGCAAGATAGCATAAAAAAATCCTAAGTTTGTGAAGAAGGAATAGATGAAAAGTCTAGTAACTCATAAGCTGAGATCACAACAGCAGAAGCAGGTGAAGAGATTGGTAGGTCGACAGTTGGGGAGATGTTTGGCAAGATAGTAGCCAAAGTACCAGAGAGGTCAGGAACAGGTAATTGTGAGAAGACCTCTGCTTCAGTCAGAGCTCTTACTACCAGCTCAACAGAAAAAGACACATCACCTAGGAGGTCAACAAATGAAGGAGCGGAAGGAGCTTCAGAAGTGATAACTGTAGTAGTGGCCACAGAGGTGGCTGGAAAAGCAACCTTAGGGGCAAGAAGAGCCAAGGTATTATTTCCACCCTCGGCCTGGGTTGCCTCCCTCTTTTCCTCGGCAACTTCATCCTCTACTTATGCAACGTCAAAGATGAAGTTTAGACCAGGATAAGTCTCTTCAGCTTTATCTTGAAATGTCAGCCACCCTCTGCCTCATTCAGTAGTAACATCACCTGCCAACTTAGCAATTAGATCATCCTTCTTCTTGGTGGCAACTCTCTGCTCCTCAAGCTAGTTCTAAATAGCATCGTTTGCCTCAGCCAGAGTATCATACTCCCTTTTCATGTCATTATAGGAACTTAAAGCTTCGAGGGCATCATGGTTGGCCTTAATTCAACCGTCAGTTTTCACTCTAAGATCCTTCTTTGTTTTTCCCAGCTATTCTTTGGCTTGATTGTTCTCAGTTTCTAAGTTCTTCATGAGGGGGGTTTGTCTATTAACCTACGCTTGTAAATCCTGCACTTTAGACTTAAGATCGCTTTTCGCAGAATCCAGCTCTGCATTTTTTAATTGAAGCACCTTGTAAGCTTTGGCAGAACTCTCCCCAGATTGGATCCACTTGAGCAAGCTGCTAACATGAATAGACATCTAGAATCCAAAAAAACCCACAAGAGCTAAAGGCAATATAAGGCAATAATATGAGGTAAAAAAAAAGGAAAACTTGAGAAACCAAATGCTTATCGAGGTAGCCCCAAATAGGAAAATGGTAATCGAAGCTCCAAGAGGCATAGAGGCTGCCCTCTGAATGTTAGATTCTGGGATAATGGAGGCAATGGCCTCTGTAGCACGTTTAACATTATTAATGAGGGAATCCCTACCCGCGGAGGCCTTGGGGAGTTTTCAACCCTCAACTTGGGAATTTTTTAGAAGTGGCTGATAGGATTCTCTAGTTGAACCAGAGATAGACTTGAGAAAATTCAGGTGACTGTCTCCAAAGCCCTCTCTACTTCTATCAGTGAAGGGGAGTTCGGGTTCGTGCCTTGCCTCGTGATCTCTCCAGAAGGAGAGGGGTTCACCCCTTGAGGAAGGGAGGTCTACACGATGTCCTGAGAACTCGGCAGGAGGGTGAGGGTCACCTGAGTTAAAGGAGAAGAAATGGGAGACAAAACCAATTTTGGCACCTTAGTTGGAATAGTAAAGCCATCGTTGTCCTCGACTTCTGCCTTACGTTTACTTCCACTCCTGCCCCTCCTCAATTGACCTACCTTGGCTAGGCAATCCTCTGCAGTAGGCTCCATTAATGAAGAACCTAGACGTACGAGGTAGACAGGTCAGCAGAGGGGGAGAAGAAGAGTTAAGGGTTAAAAGCGAGGAGAGGAATTCTACCTGCCACCTCTTCTTCCCCAGCAACGGAAAGAGGAATGGGAGTTTCAAGGCTTGAAGAGCTCAGAATATTTTTCTGGATCACACTTCCCTAATTTCAGCAGCACCCGTCTGTCCTCACTACTGAGCTCAGGTCGAACACTTGAGAAACAATGTAAGTAGAGCAAAGTCATTAAGGAAATCCACCAAATTTGGTCTTAGTAAGCTCAAGTAAAGACTCACCCAGGTTGTCAGGGGCAAACCAGGTTCTAGGGATTGGAAGAGAGTCTGTTTTGTTAGCAGAGTTGTACTCCCACTATGAACCCCCTACGTAGAAGAAATATTTTTTCAGCGCTTATGAGAGCTCGGGAGATCAGAGATAATTAATTGGGCCTTTGTTCATTTGGAGATATACAAAAAACCCTCAAAGGAAGTATTCTTAACATTGAAAAATTCTATGAGTAAAGAAACTGTAGGAACCCCAAGCTTATGCTTTTTAAAGAAAACAAGAAGACCTACCATAGCACCCCATAAGTTAGGAGAGAGCTGAGCAAGACAAACGTTGAAGTGTTGAAGAACACTCTTGATAAAAAGGTGCAGGGAAAAGCATAAGTCATTATCAAAGGCAGCCACAAAGAAGCAAACCTTCTTATGAATCTCAAAGACATAGGGGGTAAATTTTTCTGGGCACCAACATTGGACCCTAGGAGGAAACATAAAAACGAGCACTAAGGACCTTCATAAGTGAAGGAGTGACTTCGCTAGGGTCCACAAGCTTTACATATCTGAAAATAGCCCCTATGCCCGTAGTAGAGACTCCAACGCCACTCACCTTACCTTTACCTTTGCTAGGGTTTGTGGGCACCAGAGAGGATATTGAGGGGAGGCTCCTTAGTATTTACCTAAGCATCGATAGAGTCAACGCCGGAAAAATTGTCAATATCCTCACCCACTTCTCCTAAATTGGAATCCTCACTTGCAGACCTGTTTCCCAGGAAGGAAGCAGAGGAAGGAGTAGCTCCAGAAGAAGTAGACATAATTGGGCAAGAGAAATGAAGTCCAAAAGAGCGGTAAAGAAAGGGAATATTTATAGCACACTCTCTAAGAGTCTGGAGGCAACACAACAACTACCAATAAGGAAAACCCTAGCAGTTGAATAAGGATCCAAGAAGAGGGGAATATAAGATAGAGATCAACCTCGGTTCCTAAAATAGCTTAATCAAAAAGTCCAAAAATGCAGAAATCACCTCAAGTTTGAGGCATCCAGAGCGAGGGAATGAACAAAGAACAAGAAGCGTACCTAAGTGATGGTGAATAATGGGCCATAGCTCACAATGAAGGAGAGGAGCGAACTTCATTCAAACCACAAAATGAGTTAGGGGAGGCCGATTCTTCACGAAACCCTAAGAGCGCCGATAGGATCAGAAGTTTGAAATCACAAGAAGAAGAAAGAGTAAAATTTTATAGAGGGAATCTGAAGAGAGAAGTGAGTCATTTTCCCTCAGCACATAGGCATTTAAAGACTTCGGTATGTGGGTCTTGAAAGTGGAGAACGTACGAAAGAATCGAGGAAAAAAATGATTACCCGTAACCGTCAGAAATCAGTTCACAAGCATATCGAGGCCTTCAGTTGGAAAACCACCTCAGCTCGGTCTCGACTCAGTCTTTAACTCAGCCCTAGTCCAAGCCCTCTTGAACCAAGGGTTAGGGGCAACTGATGATAACTAGAATAAATTTTAAGTATAAGCTCAGACAAGACGTTAAGAGCTCAATGGTCCAAACCTCAAGCTCCATCAGAACGAGCAGTCAATGAAACAAGAAGGAAACAACTAGATGACAGAGGGCACCCTCGAAGCAACAACCAAGCTATATTCAATGCACAAAACTCACAACCAACCAAGATCCCCCCTAAATCAAGGAGGATTCCACGGATGAAAGGCAAGAATCTCAGTACAAATCCCTTAGAACAAGGAGCATCTCTATATATACTATACAATGTCTCTAAAACAAGAGAAAGAGAGAGAGAGAGAGAGAAAGAGAAAGAAGAACTCTAATGGTATCACAAAGCAACTGTAAACGTTTTCTAAAGGAATATACATCCCAGGAGCAAGCGTCTCCATTAAAGAATGGATTAGCCGAGCTCCCAAGCCGGTGAACCACTATATTTCCTCTATGTTACATGCATTACACCTCAAATAACTATTACACCCACCTTTCAACTCACGAGTCTTGCAGCTCTGATCAGTTCTAGTCGTTACACTCATAGACACTGCTCACTCGCGCGAAATTGTACCATCAAAACGGACCTTAAGTTGACCAAGAGAAGACTATAATAACACTGGCACTAATTAAAACTCGGTTAGTAAAGCAAATCAAAGCCTAGATAAATCAATTGTCATCCAATTACACTTAATAGCTGATCTACATAAATGAAGTGAAGAGATTCTGAAATTACAATCAATCAACATACAAATCACCGTCATTTAATACGCCAACAATATGTATTCAGTGCATAACGTCGTTTTAGAGCATCATTGCATATACTTAATATCCTCAGTGGATTACAATTGGACCTTAGCTCGATTCGTCTAAAACAAATATACATACAAAAAAGTAAAATTCAAATAGCAGACGAATCAGATTTCAAACATTATTTCCAATTATCCAAATTACACAAACCAAACTGAACAAGCAAGAACCACTGTAATAGCATGTGGATCGTATCTCTTATCGGAGAAGAGAGAAGTA
Source organism: Ilex asprella (assembly GCA_023539305.1). Taxonomy (NCBI): domain Eukaryota; kingdom Viridiplantae; phylum Streptophyta; class Magnoliopsida; order Aquifoliales; family Aquifoliaceae; genus Ilex; species Ilex asprella. Next base: position 26,783,709 of record CM042187.1, read on the forward strand.
ACATTCCAGAACATATTGAATCCAAGAGAGAAGGGGAGAAGTAAGAGACGAGCTTGAAGCACTCTTCAAATATGCAAACCCTTGATTAATTGTATAGGGTTTTAAAATGAGGTAGTTTGTGGCAAATAAATGACGTCATTTTTTTTTTTTGTTTATTTTTTTTTTAATTTGCATCAAGATGCCATATAGCATCTCCAACAATAGTAGCTATTTTAGCTACCCAAAAAATAACTTTTTCTATTTTAGCTACTCACTTTTTCAATACACACTCCAACAGATTCTCTATATTTTTAACTACTTTCTTAAAATATTATTTCTCATTCTGTTTGAGAAATATTATTTCTCATTCTTCTTTCAACAACAAAATTTTGAAACAATCAACATTCTCAACCATCAAATTTCTCAAACAGCTCTATTTTTATTTTCGTTCAAAGTCCACAGCCATCCCAACTTGTTCCTGCTCTTTTTATTTCGTTCAAAGTCCACAACCATTCGTTCAAATGCCACAGCCATCCCAACTTGTTCAGAATATTTTTATTTTAACGGCAGTGGACTACAAAGAAGAGAAGATCATTTTGGTTCAAAGTCCATTCCACCTACACCCTAATTTTTATTTTCTTTCCTTCTCTTCTCTCAATGACTCATAATCTAGTATACAAAATGATAATCAAAGACTCTGACTCTGATGATGAGTTAGAAATAGTTACAGAAGTTCTTATGGCACATGAAGTTCAAAACAGCAAGAGGGGATCCACATCACGATGTGATTTTGTTCCAGGCCATGCGATCATCAGACGTGATTCTTTGCAAGGCCACCAAAGGATTTTTCTTGATTACTTTGCAGATTCACCAATATATGATGCAAAGTTATTTCGGAGGAGATTTCGAATGAATCGTTCTATTTTTCTTCTAATATAATTTGCGCTAGAGGCTCACGAACCATATTTTGTTGAAAAAAGAAATTGTGCTGGAAAGCTTCAAAAAAATGAGGGCTGCTATCAGAATCCTTGCTTATGGAGTCGTGGGTGACTTTATGTACGAATACGTGAGAATTGGAGAAAGCACTACAATAGAGAGTTTAGAAAATTTAGTTAAAGCAGTGGTTTCGATTTTTTTCGACGAGTACTTAAGGTCACCAAATAGCATTGACATAGCTAGATTGCTAGAAGTTGGAGAAAGATGTGGTTTTCCTGGGATGTTAGGGAGCATTGACTGCATGCACTGGCGATGGAAGAATTGCCCGACTGTCTGGAAAGGTATGTTTTCTAGACATGTTCGTGAACCAACAATAATTTTAGAAGTAGTGGCTTCATATGATCTATGGATATGGCATGCGTTTTTTAGGTTACCGAGTTCCCATAATGACATCAACGTGCTTGAACGATGTTTTGTATTTTCTGAACTTGCTCAAGGACGTGCTCCTCTAGTCAATTACTCAATCAATGGGAATAACTATACAATGGGATACTATCTTGCTGATGGTATATAACCTCAGTGGTCAACATTTGTAAAAATAATTCCATCCCCACAAGGAAACAATAGAAAACATTTTGCTACCATGCAAGAGTCAACAAGAAAGGATATAGAATGTGCATTTGGAGTGTTGTAAGCACGATTTGCAATTGTGCATGGACCTGCACAATCTTGGAAACGTGAAGCACTCAAAGACATTATGAAAGCATGCATAATACTACATAACATGATTATTGAAGATGAACGACATACCAACCAAACGAATGGAGATTTTGAATATGAACACATCAATTCAACTTCCCGGGTACGTGTATCTCATGAGCATACCCCTGAAGTTATGGAGTTCATTCAAAACCATCATCGCATTAAGGATAGAAAAACTCATTGTCAACTCCAATCGGATCTTGTCGAGCACTTGTGGCAATTACATAGTCTATCGTAACAACTGAAGCATTCAGTACTTGTATTCACATTTTAATACTTTTGTGATCACCTATTTAGTTTTTAATAGCTTGTTGACATTACATGTACTGGTAACAAAAAGTAGTAGTTCAGAAATAGATCAACAGTCCTAATAGGTGAATTGAGAAGCAGTTGAACACAACAACAAAAAAAGTTTTCTTCCAGCTGAAGCAGAAAGACAGCAGCTGAGTAACGTCCAGCTGAAGCAGCAAAAAGTCCACTGAACACAGAAAAGTCCAGCTGAGTAACGTCCAGCTGAAGCAGAAAGACAACAACTAAACACAGACTTTCTAGTTCAAAAATGCTTTTCTAGGATTTCCATTTGACAATGATGAATATATTCCCTTTGGATTTCAGATAGGCCACTTATATTCATCAACCTAATTGTGTCATCTTCTTTGGTCTGTTCTGCTCGAAACTTTTCTTTCTTTAATCGAAGTCTCTCTTGCTCCTGCATAGATGTTTTCTCCATGAGTTCTATTTTCCTCTCATTCATTTTCTTACTATCTTCTTTTATGTCTTTAAGTATACTTGAAACTTCCAATCTCGCACTATTGTTACACTTTCTCTTCTTTAACTGCTCCTTTTCAGCCTTCCTCCCTATTGGTCTCTCCAAAACTATATTAGCATTGGTGAAGACCTCATCTTCCCATAGATTTATCGTGTCTGCTGAAGAAGGATAAGATGTTTCCAAAGATCTGATGTTTGATTTTTCGTTGTCATTAATCCATTTTGGTTGGCCCTTCAACATATTCCAACAATGTTCAAATTGAAATGCAGATTTTTGCAATTCTTGATACATAATTTTTGCCCTACCAATCTACAATTAAGAAAGAGCTAATAATTAGACTTGTGAAAAGAAAAATGAGCATTCCAAGTATTAGCAATGTGAAAAGAAAAATGAGCATTGTGAAAAGAACAAAAATGTCACAGTCCAACAACAACTTGTCCAATTCAATCAACAATGAGCATTGTGAAAAGAAAAAAGAAAAACATCATTCATTGATATAGGAAGAGGTCAGCAAATAATACCTCTTTGGATCACATTCATGGTACAAATCGAAATCCAAATATTACGACAAAATCCTGGTACTAAGAAAAATCCAAATACTACGACAAAATCCTGTAAAAACAGAGTTTGCCTGCAGTTGTGCCAACCCAATATGCTATCAAAGTTTGATCAGGAGATCATTCAAACAACAACCCATTTCTATCAGAGAAAACAACCAGATTGAACGTTGCATCAAAGATTGAACCAGAAACATAGCAGTTGCAAACAACACCTAAAATTGGGTGAGCCATTAATAATTATTGCAAATATGCATTTATGTCAATGAGAATGTCTACTTATTCATTCTAACATAATAAAAAAAATACCAATAGAATATATACCTGGTCTTGCTCATTCAATCTACTTTGGTTAATGGTCTCCATTTGGGCCTAGTATGCACAAAACTTATTTGTGCACTTTTGAATTGATCCCTATCGATTCAAAAGAGATACCTTAGATCATTTAGAAGGAAAAGTCTTATACTTGTGGAAGTACTCCCAAATTCTCTTCCAATACGTACTCTTCGATTGATCATTTCCTTGGACCACATCCAAACTAGTGTTTAGCCACCCTGATACAAGAAGATTATCTTTTTCTATGGTGAAATTTCCACCACGTGATTTTTTAGCACTACATTCTATTTCTACTTGGGATGGCAACAGTTGACTCACTGGGTTTGGGGACCCAACCAATTCATCATCTAGAGACTCCTTCTGTAAGAGATTGGTGAAATATTAATTCTGTTGCACTTGTGAATCCATTCAACAAGCTCATAAAACAGGGACAAAAAATAGAGTTAAAATTATAAAGACAAGAAGAAGACCAGAAATAAACCAGTGCAAGAGGGAGATAGACGAAGTGGACTGTTGGGACTGTTGGAGGGAGATAGAGAAAGTGGAGGGAAAAACAAGGGAGGGAAACCAATGGCGGGAAAGACATTAAAGAGGGAGAAAATATTAATAAACAGATTTTACCTGTTGCTACAGTGATTAGCTATATTTAGCTAATCACTATAGCAAAATTGCATTTTAGCTATCTACAAGCTACTCTATTGGAGTTGGATTTTATGCTTTGGATAGCCAAATTTTACCTGTTTTCCTCCTTTACAACATCTGTTGGAGATGCTCTAAGGGAAGCAAATACGCATCTTTTTTTTAAGAATTAAGAATATTTTTTAACGATCTATACACCATATAAATATATATTTCATCTATTTCGATTATATTGTCCAAAAACTAGAATATAATATCGGTAAAAAAATAAAAAGGAAAATTGTCTTACCTCCACCCACCCTTTTCTTCCCCCTAATAAAAAACAAGAGACAGAGAGAGATAGAGAGCATACATGACGAGCATGAGTGTGCAAATATGAATACCAAATAAGTAAATGTACATTTCATTAGGTAGGAAAACACTTAATTATCAAATTATGCAAACCACATGGACGTGTTTGGTCTGGCAATAACACGATGAAACAATGGTCTGTGTCTGTCCATTACCGCACTTAGACAGGCACCTATCTTGGTCACCTCAAGGCCAACAAACAGAATGGCGTCCACGAAAGCTTCATGTTCTGTGGTTTATGTTATGAGTAATTTTATACACATCTTGATTAGAGCTAGTCGTTTGGTAGGATACCAATCGCTTATTGAGTGGTTTTTTTTTGAGTTGGCTTATTGAGTGGTTGATTTGATACTAATCTTATGTACTAAAAATTAAATAGAGTACCTAAAAAGGTATGTTGGTTCGGGTATCAAGGAGGGATTAGATTAAATTAGTCCAATGATCTCTAAATACCAAGTTTGAATCAGGACCCGATCCTAATAAATTTTTTAGGATGTTAATGGCATATTGAGTGGTTGATCAAAGACTAACATTATGTACTAAGGATTAAACAGAGTACCTAAAATGCATCAAGTGTTGGCTTATGTTGAATTTTTCGGTGGTTGTTGATGGACCATATTTTGCATCCATGCAGAGGGCCCCACATCACATGAGTGTATTATAATGAAACTCATGATTTATCTTCTCAAAAAAAAGTTGTCATCCTTCTTGATTTACTAATTGGAGTCCAGTGCAATTTTTAAGACACGCAAAGATACATATTTCAAGAAGGTGTCAACTTAGGATGATGACCTCTCCACGGTAAGTAGCTCTTCACTGCCTCTATAAGGATGGGTGAAGACCCAAAGGTAGGGAGCCTAAAAAATGGGCACCTCGGTTCCATATTCCAGACACACACATCTGATGGTGTAATTTTTTTTTAGTGGATGAGTAAAGTCAACGAATGTAATATTATGGGGAGATCATAGCTGCATGGCTCGTGGAATGGTTTATGAGGATGAGGACTAGTTTTTGAATGAAAGTCACTGCACAGAAGAAATATAGTGGTTCACCAGCTATAAAAATTGGCTAGTCCACTCTTTAATAGAGGCTTTTGCTCCCTTTTCTTTATTGATAACTCGAATTATAGGATAGTGTTTATGCCTCAAAGGTCTCTCTTTTTTTCTTGTGTGTTTCTCTCTCTCTCAATGGAGGCATTGTTCAGCATATATAGACTGACTCCTAGTTCTAAGGAGTCTACACCGAGATCCTTGCCTTGCATCCGTGGTATTTTTCTTAATTTTCGGGAGAAGATCTTGGTTGGTTGAGAGTTTTATGCCTTGATTATAGCTTTCTGTTCTCATTCCCTTTATTTGGGGGATGCTGGTTTTCTATCTAGTTGTTCCCATGCCATTCCTGTTATTATCCCCTTTGAATGGAGCTAAGATCTGGTTCTCTGAGTTTTTTTGTCTTGGCTGACCTCCTGATCTGACTTAGAGGTCTGAGCTTATATTTAGAATTATTTTTGGTATCATCAGTTGCCCCCAGTCCTTGGCTCAAGCAAGCTTGGGCAGGGGCTGAGTTATTTTTAACTGAGCTAGAAAAGTACATGGCTGACCTTTGTTTACACGTGCATAATGCCTTCTGACGGTTCTTGATAATCATGAGTCCCTCAAATCCTACGCACGTTTCAGTTCATGTCCCTCAAGCTTTAAATGCTCTAACGGCTATCAAAACCTCCTTCCTACTGTTCATCTTCTTCCTTCGTTCTTCGGTTTCCCTCCTCGTAGCGACTTCGGATTTCCTTGCTTGGGGTCTTCTGATTCCTGACTTGAAGTTAAGTTTCCCATGTTCGGTCCAAGGATTTGTAGTGCTTCCTTCCTTTGATTTGGCTTTGGGCTGTTGCTCGTTGCTTTCTTCTAGCTAGGTACGCTTTCCTACTTCCTTTCGCCTTTTCTCGTTCTGGATCCCTCGGATTTGAGGTGGTTGTTGCGTTTCGGGGCTTACCAGTTCTTTTACTTCTGGAATCGTGACCTTTGTTTGTCTCCCCTCCCCCACTTTGTAGACTGGGGTTCCATAGTAAGAATCTTTGGTGTTGGCAGTTATTGTGCTGACCCCAGAGTCATTAAGGAGTGTCTGACCGGTGTCGTTCTTCCTTATCGCCTTTTCAATCTTCCCTTCTCTTGCCCTATCATGCCTACCTCTTCTGGAGCCACTCGTTCCTTTGTCTCTCTTTTAGGAGGCAGGTCTGCTGAGGAGGAGATCGAATTAGGGGAAGTGGGTGAGGAGATCGACAACTTCCCTGGTGTTGATGCCCTTAACCCCGAACCTGACGCCGAGGAGCTCCCCTCATTATCCGCCCCTATGCTCCCCAAGCCTAACAAAGGCAAGTGTAAGGTCAGTGGGGTTAGGCTTTCTGGTGGCTCGTCATATCTAGGAGTTGTCCTTAGGCAAGCCGAGCTCATAAGACCTAGTAAAGTTGACCCTTCACTCCTGAGGATTTTTAGTGCCCGTTATAGTTTTCCTCCTGGTGTCCAACCCTTGTGTCCAGACAGTTTTACACCCTACATCGCTCAGGTTCTCAAAAAGGTCTGCTTCTTCGAAGATGTCTTTGAGAATGGCCTTCGCTTTCCTCTACACCCCTTCCTCAAGCATGTTCTGTAGTATTTTAATGTATGCCCCTCTCAGCTTTCTCCTAACTTCTAGGGCGTCCTGGTGGGTCTCATGGTCCTCTTCAAGGACCTAAAACTCAGGGTTCATTCTCTTCCCCTATTCTTGGACTTTTTCAACGTCAAGCTGACCTTGTCGGAAGGCTTCTTGTATGCCTCCAAGCGAGCCAACGCTAAGCAACTTATTTCTAATATTTCGACCTCCCATAAGCACTAGAAAGAATACTTTTTCTTTGTTGGGGCCACAAACTGAGAGTATAACCCTGTTGATAAGACAGATACTCTTGGTATCCCTAGGGCTTGGTCTTATCCAAAGAACTTGGGTGAGTCATTGTCTGAATTAACCGAGTTTTGCTCTGAAAATCATAGGTTTCTAAATCTGCTCTGCTTATGCCGCTTTCAGGTACCAGACTTGAGCTCAGAACAGAGGACGAAGGGGTGAAGCTGAGGCTGGTGTAGTGTACCATATCCTAGACTGAGTCCCCTCTCAACTAGGATATGGAATTGGATGAGCTCTGAGTACCTTCTCGGAGGTACTCAGCACAGAGGACGAAGGGGTGAAGCTGAGGCTGGTGTAGTGTACTCCGAGAAGGTACTCAGAGCTCATCCAATTCCATATCCTAGTTGAGAGGGGACTCAGTCTACCTGAGATAACGATAGAAGCCCCGTCTCTCATCTCTGTCGTCAGACCTGAAAACGCAGTTGGTAGTCTCCTTTCCCAGCTTCAACTGCTGATACTAGGATCCCACCCTTGAGCCTTCCGCCAGACACAGGGGTCCCTTCTTCCCAACAACCTCAGCCTTCTTCTGGCAAATCTGATGAGCAAGGTCAAGCTTTTTCCACCTCGTCTGAGGTCGAGAGGGCCTTGGGGCTAGTTTCTCAGGTTCAACCTAGAACTGTTCTGTTCAGCCCCTCTGGTAAAATCATCGAGCCCTCCCAGATAAGGCCTGGGGTTGATAAGGGAAAACATTCCAAGTTGGAGGAGCAAGAGGATTCCTTCTTTGAGAATGCTAAGCTTGCTACCGGGGCCATGGCATCTATCCTTTCTGATTCTGATATTGAGAGAGCTTCCTCTATGCCTCTTGAAGAATCCATAGCCTCAGCTCTTCAAGGAGCTACTACCATAAGTTCTTGCATTTTCAAGCTCCTATTTGGTTTACCGTTGTATCTTTATGCTGATCCTTCTTACTTTTCTCCATTTTATTTATTTATTATTATATTTTTTTTTTAGCTGGCTCTTCATGTAAAAAGTTTGCTGAGTAGGATCCGGTCCTTTGAGAGTTCTGTCAAAGCTTTGAAGGCTTACGAGATCAAGGTCAGCGAGCTTTCTTTTGAGAATGAGGATCTCAGAGCTCAGGTGCAAGGTCTTCAAGACAAGACAAAGCAGCTAGCCTCTGATCTCCATGCCTCTAAGTTAGCTAAGTACACAGCTGAAGAGAGAGAGAGAAGAAGACTCGAGATGAGCTAAGGATTCTGGGGGATGAGCTAAAACATAAAATTGAGCTCTGGTTCAAGGCAAATCAAGATGCCTTCAATGCTCGTTGTTCTCTAGAGCTCATGAAACCATCTGTGAGGCGAATGGGATCCTTCATGAGGATCTCAAGGAGAAGAATGGCTTGATTTTCGAGCTGGAGGATGATGCTACAACTCAATGGGCCTCTGGGTGGCTTGCTTTCCAGCGCAGAGCTTCCAAGGCCTTCCCAGACCTGAACTTCGATTTTCCTGTCCCTACTGAAGAGGATTTGGAGGGATCCAATTTTGATGGCGAGGAGGACACCCCAACTCTTCCCACTGAAGCATCAAACCAGGTCGTGCTTGTTCTGCCAGCTATTCCCCGGACTGCTTCCTTCTCTGCTGACCTCGTGAAAAAGGCTCTTGCATAAGATTCACAAACAGATGGAGTGGATGTTCCTGGGGTCAGCCTTCCTGAGAATCCAGCTTCTCTAATCTCTGGGGCCTTGCCTTCTAAGCTGTCGGGCTCTAGTGAGGCTGCATCTGCTGAACTGCCGGATCTTCTGTCCACTCCTTCTCTAGAGACTTAGGATCTTCAGTTGTAATTTTTGTTGTTAAAATTAGTCGTAAATTAGTTATAATTTATGTTCTTAAAATGTACTTTGACTTTTGAACTCTTGAGCTGTCTGTTGAAGGAATGATGCTGATGTCAGTACATACGCTTTCTTTGGATTTAGAATTATGTGTTTTCTCGCTCTGCTTTATATATTCCCATTGCCCCTCTTGCTTTGAGGGGTGTTGAGCTCTCCTTGAAGCAAAAGTTACCAAGTTCAAAGGGTAGTGTGCTTTACTGCTTTACTGCTGCCTTAAGTTATTCAGGAAAATGTTGAACATACTTTGTTGTTGAAAATGACCTTGACATAACTTTTTCCTCTGATTTTTATTGCGAATTTTCCTTCTTGCACGCTCCATGTGATTCTAACGTATGATCCCTACGTATTTTTCTCCTCTGACCCAGGCTCTTTTTTTTTTTTTTTTTTTTTTGTACTTACTCCTCTGAGCTTTGTATGTGCTTAGCTCCCTCCCTCTGCTTGGAGGAGGCCTTTAAGTTTCCTTGAAGCAATCCTATTGAATTTGTGACGAGGTCTTAGGGCAAATAGCCTTGAGAACTTTAGCTTAGAACTTCCCTGTAGGGGTCATGCTAAAGGGTCTGAGCTGACCTCGAACCAAAGAGGTCTGACATGTTTCCCTAGAAATATCTGTTGAATCATTTGAGCTGAGCTATGCATCAGAGGTCTGCTAGCATTGCTGGTGGTCTAATTCATACAGTTGCATATGTCTATGAGTCTCCTCATCATGGGTCTTTAGTTTATCCCTCAAATTGGAGCTGCAGCTTATTGTACTGGACTGTCTTTTCCTCGGGGTGGAACTTCCTGTCTGAAGGCAGGAGGTCTGTCCGAGCTCTTTAGGGCTGGCGGTCGTATCTTTGGTGTCCTTGAGGGAACGTTGGATGGTGGAATTGATATTCCTCATAATGAGGGGATGTTGGGGTTCATCTCAGGCATGTCCGTGGGGACCATGTTGCTGCTTGGATGGGAGCCTTGTTGAATCTAAGAGATACCGGTCCTATTTCTAGCTAGTATGTCTGAAGGGTTTCGAAGCTGATGGCCTTGGGGGGCATTTTCGCGAGGTCCATGTGTCCATCCAAGCTGATCTCGGCCTGGCTATAGGCCAGAAAACCTCCTTAGGAGTATGTATGGTCTAACCTCAGATCAAGTCGGGTATCAAGGTCGGATTCTCCTGATCCTCCTGCTGTTCATGAGGATGAAGTCAAGGAAGATGATGATAAGTGAGCATCTTTGCTCTAGACTGTTTCTCCAGTCTCCGTGAGCTTTAATCATCTAGATGTTCTCCACGTGTTGTTGATGGAATAATCTGTATCACTCCACTGCTTTTCTAAACCACACTTATCCTCATAAATTTTGGAAGCCTAAAGAATAACCAACCTTCAGCGTGGCTCTTGGGCCTTCTAAAACCGGTTAAGGCTTTAAATTTCACTCCTTCTTTTTCTTGTCTATAAATCTCGAAGATTTTCTTGAATCTCTCATTCCTTTGGTCCTTTGTTTGGGATTTCTGATGGCTGTTCCTACTTCGTCTCTTTTTGAAGACCGCTCCTCTTTCGGAATAGACTAGAAGTTTCAGTCTCGTTTCTTAGCTCCTTCTTCGCTTACCTCCTCTGATCTGGAAGGGATTAAGAAACGGTTCTTTCAAGAACTAGAACTGCCTCTTCGAGTTCCTACTTCAGACGAACCTCCTAACTATCTTCCCCGGGATGAGGTATGCTTTTTTGAAGGTGCCTTTGAGATAGGCCTTCGTCTAAAAAATCCATCCTTCTGTCGACAGTATTCTGGCATATTATGGTCTACTCCCCTCTTGTTTATCTCCTCGAGGATGGGTTGTGCTAATCAGCTTCTTTTTGTTCTGGCGCTTCCAGGGCAATAGCCAGTTCCCCACAACTGCCGAGTTCCTGTACTTTCATTGTCTTAAAGACGACGATGTTCTATGTTTCAGCTGTTTTAGGTGGAGGCACTTCTCCGAACGCCGGCTGGTGCTTGACGCTCCTTCTCCCTCCTAGGGCTGGCTCAGCCATTTTTTCTTTGCTTCTGGGGATTCTTGGAGGTCTGTTGAGGACCGCCGATGAGAAAATAGGTTCCCACGTTCTTAGAGGAAATTTGATCGCACAAGTAAGAGGCTTGACGGTTCTTTTGATCATTCCCTTTTTCTAGCGTTCTATTATGATTTTTGCTTTATTGTGTAGTTGTGCCTGACCCAGATTTGCCAGAGGCAATAACGATTGAGCAAGTGAAGTAATCCACCCCCATGTCCTTCTCAGAATTAATGACGGCTGGTAACTTTTTCTTGTTCAGTGCAGTGGCCGGTTCTATTGATTTTCACTTCTATTGCAGCTCGCCAGATCTTTCTCTCTCAGAGTTCGAGGAGGATAAGGGGGCGGGACCGTCTTCCAAAAGGTGCAAGTTGTGCAAGTCTCCTTCATCTTCTGATTCCACTCTTAGCGCAATCTTTCTTTCTTCTGCTAGAGCCAAACTTCTCAATGCACTTTCGAAGGCCGAGATGGAGAGGGAAGAATTGAGGGAAGAGAACATCCGCTTACAGGAAGAGGTGTTTGAGTTGAAGAAATGCTTGGGGGAGAACTAGTAGTTCTGTCTAGAAGCTCCAGAGGTCTTCTTTCTGCAATTTTGTCTTCTGCAATTATTTTAGCCCTTTGATGTAATCTGAACAAATTTTTTTTTTTTGTTGATCTGCTGTATACTGGATTCTTCATGGCGTACTATTTGTTCATCCTGAAACACTTCTGTGAATCTCATAATTTGGGATAGCTAATCTTGATTCCCAAGGCCTGGTGGATTTCTCTTACCTTTAGGGCTCATTGGGACATGCGTAATTTACCTTCTATTTATGAACCGAATGGTTCATCTTGAATTGCTGAGCTCTTTCTACGAACTTTATAGTTCATGGCTAGCTGCAGAGCTTTCTTCTATACTTTACGAAGCGAATAGTTCATCGCGATCTATGGAGCTCTTCTTCATTTTTGTGAACTGAATGGTCCATCGTGAGCTATCGAGCTCTTTTTACGAACTTTATGAATTGAAGAGTTTGTCGCGAGCTACTGGGCCCTTCTTTGATTTCTAAACTGAAAAGTTTATCTTAAGCTACGGGCTCTACATTGATTTATAAACTTGAGAGTTTATCGTGAGCTACTAGGCTCTTCTTTTGATTTATAAACTGGAGAGTTTATCGTGAGCTGCTGGGCTCTTCTTTTGATTTATAAACTACAGAGTTGATCATGAGCTACTGGGCTCTTCTTTTGATTTATAAACTGGAGATTTTATCATGAGCTACTAGGCTCTTCTTTTGATTTATAAACTGGAGGGTTTATCGTGAGCTAATGGGCTCTTTTTGTGAACTTATGAGTTCTTACCGAGCTGCTTGGTTCTTTTTCTGAGCTGTAGAGCTCTTTTTCTAAGATGTAGAGATCTTTTGCCATTTTTATGAGCTAACGGGCTCATCTTGAGCTATAAAGCTCTCTGCTTATTTTATGAGCGGAAGAGTTCATTGTGAGCTGTAGGGCTTTTCTTTGGCTTTTTAGCTACTTCAGGGAATCGTACTTGAAAAAATTTGCCACTTTATTAGAAGTGATCTTATTACAAATAATACTTATTAAAAAAAACTTTTTGAGATGCTATGCGTTCTAGGAATGAGGTAGGAATTTCCCTTCTTCGATTTGCAGCTCGTAATTTTCAGGTCTTATTACCCTGGACACGATGAAGGGACCCTCCCAATTTGAACCTAGCTTCTCATGGGAGGGGTTCTTTCTGGTAAGTAGAAGTTTTCTAAGCACCAAATCTCCTACCAAAAAGCTTTTGTGCTTGCCTCTTTTGTTACAATATCTCGCGGTTTTCCTTTGGTAATCCTGGATGCGATGCAGAGCTCTGTCTCTCCTTTTATCCAAGATATCGAGGTTGAGTAGGAGAGACTCGTCGTTGTGTTATGGACTTGTGAACTCGGTCCTTGGAGATGGGATCCCGATTTTCACTAGAGATACTGCTTCTGCTCCATAAGTCAAAGCGAACGGTGTTTCCTGGGTTGCTGACCTCGCAGTTGTTCTATAAGACCATAACACCTCTGGAACATGCTCCACCTATTTTCCTTTCAGAGCTTCAAGCTTAGTTTTTAGCGCAGCTTTGATGGTTCTGATGGTTACCTCAGCTTGCCCATTAAATTGTGGATGAGCTGGGGCTGAAAAGTAGTTTTTTATCCCTAACTCAGCGTAGAATCTTTTGAACTTGGGGTTGTCAAATTGTTTCTCATTGTCAGAAACTATTGCTCTGAGGATTCCAAACCTGCAAATTATCGACTTCCATGTGAAGTTCTAGACTTTTGGCTCCGTAATCATGGCCAATGGTTCCACCTCTTCCCATTTAGTGAAGTAGTCCACTCCAACGATGACGAATTTTCACTATCCCACGCCGATTGGAAGGGGCTCGAGTATGTCCAAACCCCACTGCTGAAATGGCCAAGGACTAACCACCGAGGTCAGAAGCTCTGGTGCGCAATGGGGGAGGTTGGCATTCATTTGGCAGACTATGCATTTCTTAACTAAATCTGTGGCATCGTTGAGCATTGTGAGCCAATAATATCCCTGCCTTAATACTTTTCCTGTCAAGGCCCGTGCTCCAATGTTGTTGACGCAAACTCCCTCATGAATTTCTTTGAGTATGTAATTGGCATCTTCATTCCCCACACATTTAAGGAGATGTGTAGAGAAACCTCGCTTGTAAAGATTTTCCTGCAAATTAGAAAATTTAGCTGACCTGATTCTTAACTTTACTGCTTCTTTGGGGTCCTCTGGCAAGATTCTGCTTCGAAGGTATCCCATAATAGGGTACATCCAGCTCAGTGAGGTTTGCACAGGAAGTATTTCTTCATTCTTAATGTCGACGGATGGCTTCGCCAGATGCTCTACTGGAATTATCCTTTCCAAACTTTCCTACGAGGTAGTTGCAAGCCTTGCCAAAGAGTCTGTTCTTGAGTTCTCAGATTTGGCAATATGCTTGACCTTAACTTGTACAAATTTCTTGATCAATTTTTGTACCTTTCTGAGGTAAAGGATCATCTTCTCCCCTTTAGCTTCATAAGACTCCTCTATTTGTCTTACCACAAGCTGTGAATCACTACAGATCTCTAGCAGTTCTACCTCCATTAAGTGAGCCAGATTGAGCCCTACAACAACAGCCTCATACTCTGCCTCGTTATTTGAGGCTTTAAACCCAAACCTGAGGGCGTATGCGATGTCTACTCCGTCTAGTGAGGTCAAAATTAGGCCCGCTCCGCTTACTTGGGCGTTGGCTGCACCATCTATCTAAAGTTTCCATATTGGGAGATCAAGTACTTGCTGAGTGGTCTCTATAGGTGTTCCTATTGTGAATTCTGCGATGAAATCTGTCAGAATCTGACCTTTTACAGTTGATCTTGGTTTATACCTGATGTCAAATTCGCTAAGCTCAATGACCCACTTTACCAGTCTCCTTGAGGATTTAGGCTTGTGTAACACGTGTTTCATCGGTTGGTCCGTCGGGACCTCTATGGTATGGGCCTGAAAGTATGGTCAGAGTCTTTTGACTGTGGTGACCAAAGCTAAGATAAGCTTCTCCATCTTCGGGTATCTCTCCTCTGCACCCCTCAAAGCTCTACTGCAGTAATACTGGTTGTTAAGCTCTATCATTTTCTCTTACGAGTGCTGCGCTGGTAAAGAAATCTAAGACAGCCAAATATAGGGTGAGCACTTCTCCTTCTATGGGACTAACCAGAATGGGGGAAGAACTCAGATAAATCTTCAAAGACCTAAAAGTCTCTTTACATTGGGCATCCCATTCAAAAGCTTTCTTCAGTATTTGAAAGAAACGCTGGCATTTGTCACTTGACCGAGATACGAAACGGCTCAGGGCAGCTATTCTTCCCGTCAGTCGATAAATTTCCTTTGTATTTGAGGGTGGTTGCATGTCTAGTACTGCCTTTAATTTGTCAGGATTGGCTTCTATCCCCCTACTATTCACTATGAAGCCTAGAAACTTCCTTGTTGAAACCCCGAAGGCACATTTGGCAGGGTTGAGCTTCATTTTGTATTCTTTAAGAACCTGAAAGGATTCCGCCAAGTGTTGGATATGGAGCTCAGCCTTTATCGACTTTACCAGCATATCATCAATATAAACTTCCAAAGTTGTTCCAATTTGTCTTTGGAACATTCTGTTCGCCAATCGTTGGTAGGTAGCTCCTACATTCTTTATGCCAAAAGGCATGACCCGGTAGCAATACGTTCCTTGTTCCGTCACAAATGAGGTATTCTCTTGGTCACTGGGATCCATTCTAATCTGGTTATACCCCGAGAAAGCGTCCATGAAGCTGAGGAGCTCGTGCCCAGTGGTAGAGCCACTATCAAGTCGATCCGAGGTAAAGAAAAACTATCCTTGGGGCAGGCTCGATTGAGGTTAGTGAAGTCTATGCATAATCGCTACTTGCCATTGGTTTTCTTAACAAGGACCACATTGGCCAACCAAATAGGGTAATCTACTTCTCTAATGGCCTTGGCTTGGAGAAGGTTACCGACCTCTTGATTGATAGCTTTCTGGCGTTCTGGGGAGAAGCTTCTTCGCTTTTGTTTGACAGGCTTGCAACCAGGATTTATGCTTAACTTGTGAGTGATGACCGAGGGATCAATACCTTCCATGTCCTCTTGCTTCCAAGTGAACACTTCAACGTTTTCTTTCAGGAATTGGATGAGAAAGTTTTTAATCTCCTTGCTTAGCTTGGACCCGACGTAGACAAGATATTTTTGCTCCTCATCAAGTTGAATAGGCTCCAGCTTTTCTGATGGTGTTGGTCTAGTTTTCAGCTCATCCCTCATGTCGAGCTCGTCCAATTGGATATTTTTTACCTCTTTCTACTTCATTGAGACTATATAACATTCTCTAGCTACACGCTGGTCTCCTCTGGCAATTCCAATTCCATTTTCTGTAGGGAACTTCACGACAATATGATATGCCGAAGGGATGGCTTTTCATTGCATTGAGGGAAGGTCTCCCCAATAGCATATTGTATGCCGAGGGAGCATCAACCACTAGGAACCTTACAGCTGTGGTGGCCTGGCAGGGAGGGTCCCCTATGGTGAGTATGAGCTGAATTGACCCAAGGGGCAACACCCTTTCTCTTGAAAATATCAACAGATGGGTACTTACTGGCTTTAGCTTTTCTCTTCCTATGCCCATCTTGTCAAAATCAGACGCAAAGATGATGTCTGTCGAGCTCCCATTGTCTACTAAGACTCAATGCACTGTTCGGTTGGCCACAACAGCCCTCACTACCAACAGATCATCGTGGGGATGATGGTAGCCCTCCAAATCCGAGTCTGAGAAGGTTATGGTTGTGTCTAACCATGGTGCTTTAGATGTGGCGTATACCTCTAGCATCTCATCACCTCTAGCAGATGAGCCTTTCAGGTTGCGCTGGATTCTCCTCCTCCTGCAAATCCTCCTGATATCACTATGATCTTCCCCATGGGTTGTTGATGTTGCGTAGGAGCCTGTTGCTGAGGTAGTGAAGGTAGAAGAGCTCGATTTTGATTGTCCTGGGCCACAAAGCGACGCAATTGTCCTCGCTGGATCAGAAATTCAATTTCCTTCTTAAGCTGAATGCAGTCATCCGTGTGATGTCCATGATCTCTATGGTAATCACAATACTTTGTGGTATCTTTCTTCGCCAGATCTGCCTTCATCCGAGGTTGCCATCTCAGGAACTTCTCATTCTGCACCTCGTATAAGACTTGTGATATAGAAGTAGTGAGAGTGGTTAGCTGTCGAGGGGGTACCTCGGCTGAAGCTCTGCTGTGGGGGCCCCAGGCGATCTCTGACATCGCCTCTCCTCTTTGGGGAATGGTCTCTATCTCTTCTAGGAAATATGTCTCGCTCTTTTTCTTTCCTAGGACTCCTTTCCCTCTTCTTTTCTTCCTTCCCCCTATCTTTTCGTGATGAAGAGCTTCCCATCTTTGAGAAGAGCGTTTCTTTACTATTTATATACTGCTTTGCTTTAACCAACACCTCAGTCATACTTGCCTGAGGGTTCTTCGATATGGAAAACTTCAGATCCTTCGATTGTACCCCGAGCCCTGCAATAAAGGCGGTAATGGCAAACTTCTCGTTGGGGACGTCTACTTTTAAAGATTCTGAATTGAACCTCTGCATGTATGATCTGAGGTTCTCGTCTGGTCCCTGTTTTACATTTAACAAATGGTAGCTCGGCTTCCTGTATATCCGAGCTCCTATGAAATGGAATACGAAAGAGATTGAGAGCTCTTTGAAAGAAGAGATTGAAGCCAGGGGAAGTCTGTTAAACCACGCTAAGGCTGATCCTTTAAGAGTGATGGCGAAGGCTCTACACCGCACGGGATCCTGATACCCATGCAACTCCATTTGATTTTTGTAGGTGTTGAGGTGATCCATAGGGTCCTTGGTCCCATTAAAGGCCTCAATCTGAGGCAACCTAAATTTTAGAGGGAGGGGAAAGTGTAGCACTCCTGTGGTGAATGGTGACTCTGTCTGCTGCACCAGAGCATCCATTGTGACAGGAGCCTTGCTCCTAACAGCTTCCTTCATGTGGCTAAGCTCTTTCTTGATATCCTCGAAACGCTGTTCCTAGTACTGCTCTTTTCTTTTCTGCTGGTGGGGGAGGAAATCACTTCTTCCCCCTTCATTGTTCTGGCTTTGCACCTCTTCGTTGTGGCCATTCCTATGAGGTAGCTGTGGATCCCTCCCTATGGTTTAACTATTTTCTCCTCCTTCGTTGACCTCTCTAAGGAGGTCAAAGTGGAGCTGTTATCTGCGAGGGAGATTACTCGGGCCTTCTTGGGCCGGTCATGTCTCCTGTGGGCATTTTAAGAGTTTCAATAGCTCCTCATTTTGTTGTAACAGACGTTGATTGACAAGACGAAGGGCATCCAACTCGTTATTCGTAGGGAGATCCCTTATGGGGGGATTAGTTTCTGGATCATTCGCGGTGGATTGGTTTGACTTCGGCTCATATTGTGGGTTGAGATCATCAGTTACTGAAAGATCAGCGTATTTGTAAAACGAGAACAGTCGTTCCCACAAACGGTGTCAAACTGATGGTGTAATTTTTTTTATGTGGATGAGCAAATTCAACGAATGTAATATTATGGGGAGATTAGAGTTGCATGGCTCATGGAATTGTTTATAAGGGTGATGACTGGTTTTTGAATGAAGGTCACTGCACAGAAGAAATATAGTGGTTCATCAGCCATAGAGTTTGGCTAGTCCACTCTTTAATGAAGGCTTTTGCTCCCTTTTTTTTATTGATAACTCGAATTACAGGATAGTGTTTATGCCTCAAAGGTCTCTTTTTTTTTTCTTGTGTGTCTCTCTCTCTCAATGGAGGCATTGTTCAGCATATATAGACTGACTCCTAGTTCTAAGGAGTCTACACCGAGATTCTTGCCTTGCATCCGCGGAATTTTCCTTGATTTTCGAAAAAATATCTTGGTTGGTTGAGAATTTTATGCATTGATGATAGCTTTCCGTTCTCATTCCCTTTATTTTGGGGATGTTGGTTATCTATCTAGTTGTTCCCACGCCATTCCTGTTATTATCCCATTTGAATGGAGCTGAGATCTGGTTCTCTGAGCTCTTTTGTCTTGGCTGACCTCCTGACCTGACTTAGAGATCTGAGCTTATATTTAGAATTATTTTTGGTATCATCAACATCTTTGCTCATTTTTTCTAGTTTTATATACAAGCATATTCATGTATTGATCGCAATCCTGACTTAGGCATCAAAGGGGCCTCTCATGGCTCAACTTCGGGGGTCCCTCTAACTTTTCTCTGATTTGGCAGCTCATGGATTTGGTGATACTTGAAGATTAGGGGCACACTTCAGTATTTTAGTGATTCTGTGAAATTTTGCCCGCACAATTTGGCTCTGTCTGTGGGAAACAAAGCAAGTGCATCCTTGAAATTTTTGTTTCACTCCATTGATGAGACTTGCTCCGCCTTTGGAACTGCTGATGTATCTCACTCTTTCGGATCTAGACAAATCGGTCTTTCCCATAGACAAATTATAGCACTCGATGTGCTTTAAACTCAAAACTGAAAATATCTCAATATTCTTGCAAGGTCCCGCCATAGAAGTTTCCACGTGAACTAACCGACCAAAATTCTTGTTCATAAAGTCTCTTCATTTTTTCTTGTTTTGGGTGAATATGTTCTTCTCTCGGCCTTTTCCTCACTGTTTTTCTTCTAGTAAAGTATCAACATTTTGTGCACGCGAGTGATGTTGCTCTTCCACCAAGGTCATCTCTACCCTTAAAAGAATGTACGGTCTCGGCAGTCAGCGAGTTTAGGGTGTCACTGTCATGGAAAAA
This sequence comes from Ilex asprella, assembly GCA_023539305.1. Classification (NCBI taxonomy): domain Eukaryota; kingdom Viridiplantae; phylum Streptophyta; class Magnoliopsida; order Aquifoliales; family Aquifoliaceae; genus Ilex; species Ilex asprella. The sequence goes on from CM042187.1 coordinate 26,803,146, forward strand.
TTTCATAGGAAGCTATTTGGGTCTTTGAATGTGAGCATTCACGACCCCATTAATATTTCTTGGCTTCTTAACCTCTTTGATCGGTCTCCGTTTATGCTAGATATAGCTCGGTTTTTTATCATCCTTGTTCATGAAACTCGGTATTCATCCTTCAAAAACAAAAAGGTGCATTCACATAGAGGACTCGCAACCATGATCTAATCTTCAAAAAATGCTTCCAATCAATTCAAACAATCATTTATGTGCATGTTGTTCACACCTTCATCGATGAAACCCACCTTCTATATTTTAGTGGGTCAGCTAAGACCACTCTTTGGCTAGACTTTTATTACTTTGAGGGGTTTAGGGGAAGTCGGCATATCATCACATGGCTCGGTCTCATTGTTTTTGATCAACCTATCGAGCTCGGCATATCATTATTTCTTATGGAGCTCGTGGTATCTAATCCAGATTTGGTACCTCCTGAATTTCAAGATAAGTAATATGCTATCACACATTTATTGTCCATTATTTTTTTATGAAAATATGCGTAGATGTGTCATGAAGGATTCACACAATACACGGCTTCACATGATAATTGCTTACACTCTGTTTGAACTACTCGACACTATTACAGAACACGATGTCGTTTGCTCAAAGATATTTATCATTTTCTCTGCTTTTGGCTTTACAAATGATCTAGTTGGTCTTTCAATCTCTCTCGGCAGCTACTAGCATGTGTAAAATGCAAGCCCAAAATAAAAAGAAAAGAAAGAGGACCTTGCTCGGTCTCTCTGCTTTGCATGAGACAAGTCAGAAGTACATCTCTGGCCACCCCCCTCCGTGAGAACCACAGTAGTTTAATGGGAAGAAACTTATTATTCCTAAAAACTAGTGTGGTTGCCACATTTTGCTCCAGTAGCATTTAACAAAAACAACACTTATTCACTTGGGGAACTCATACATGTACACATAAGCACACAGACAATAAAAAATCGTGATATTTAACCGTTGATGACTGATAGGAAGTGGAGCTTCCAATGTGCAACTTTCTTTGTTGTTTGAGTATTGCAGGGCTTAGTTATGGGTTTTGAACTTGGCTGGGTTTTCTCTTGCTACCTTCGGCATGGCCCGAAGGGTTGTCGGTGAACTTGAATGAATCATGGAGTAATGACTAACCATATTCTTGTGTACTCAGCTATCCAAAAGGCAAGATTCAAATTATCAAAGAATGGCTTTTGCGAATCATGTGTTGCTTTGTTTTGGCACTTCAATTGCTCGTACTCGGGGGCGGTTGGGATCTCGCTATTTTATGTTCTTGTGCACAGAGTTTTGGAAAAGCAAAGCCAGCAGTATGTCGCCTAAAATATGTTCAGTACAGCCGAAGAGGTCTGTCCTTCATTGTTGCTCGATACTATGATGTCGAGCATGTGCAAATCCATCGAAGCACATGGAGCTTGAGCTCCCTTTATGTATCTCCCACTCTGAATTCACTAAATGCAGATAGTTACACCAATCAATTGAACCGAAGACAAGCACTTGGTCGCTCTCTCTAGATGCCTATTGAATGGCGGAGACTACTTCGAAGGAAGACACTTGGCGTCAACCAGCAAACTGTTTGGCAGAGTTAAGAACGTGCTGTTGAGAACTTGCTCGGCACCACTTAAAGACCCAAAACTCATATTGGTCGCTTTCCATGAACCAAGGATTTTTCTCTCGACATAAGGATTTATGCCTCAGCAATAGGTTCGATGGAGCCTAGAAATTGAGTCAATATATTTTCGAACTTGGGAAAGAATTAATAATCGGCATCGTCAAAGAACTGGTTGGCACCATCACCTCGATATCATTCCTAAAAGCAAAGTTTATTTTTTCCTACTGCTACGATCTCCTCTGGCGAAAAAAGATATCAACATATCCTTGCTACAAGAGGTCAGCTCACTGCCGACTAATTATGAGCTTTTGACCAAAACCATGGCATTTTAAAAAAAAAATCCCAATTAATAGTACATTTCAAAGTAATTCCCAAACTCATGGAGTTTTAAAGACGTCA
>CM042187.1:26820177-26837342 GCA_023539305.1 Ilex asprella
GGACTGACGTTTTTAAGTAAAGACGTCAGTCCATTTGACGTCTTTAAAACTCCATGGGTTTGGGAATTACTTTGAAATGTACCATTAATTGGGCATTTTTTTTAAAAATGCCATGGTTTTGGTCAAAAGCTCGACTAATTATAGTCAGCCTAGCTCTCGAGTGCCACATCCTTAACGCTTAGATAGTCCGACAGGCTCCAAAGTGTCGATCTGTCATCGAAGGCCAGCTGATGATCGGGCTCTCACCAAATGTCGGTAGTCGGTGTAACCATGTGAGGATTATTAGAAATCAACGGTCACTTCGAGCCACCAAGATGTAGACCTTCCTCAGCTCACAGCAACCGCGAAGCGGTCTCTCGGTCACAATAAAGTTCAAAATAAATAAACTCGGCGTACAAAGGCAGAAAATTTTTGGCATAAGCTCGAGCATATTTTGAACAAGACTGCCATCATGAATGAAGCTTAATAGTGAGCAGCCTTCCATCTCTAACAAGATATAAAACTCAAGCTTATCGAATGATGCGGGGAGTGCGCCGAACAAAGAGATTGTGGTACCATCCATCAAGGGAACATGCTCGCCACTTAAAATAATTTATCCATTTTCAATTGATGCTCCAACTCGCTTACGGGCTAGATACCTCATGCACGGGGTAATTCCTGCAATCGATTTGAGGCAGCGATCGGATGACTGGTGAAACCTGAAATAACCACAAGGTTAGGAAAAGGGAGTCAGGCGTTTACCCGGCTTATCCCCTCCGAAGCTTAAGTCAGTAAGGATGGGAGGATCAAGCTCAGTTCAGTGTATTTTTCGGTTCGATTTTGCGTACCTTTGTTCACGTTTCTGAAAGATATTTATACCTGAACTTGAAATGATTGTTCTGACTCGGAGGTCATCTTAGCATTTAATGCTCTTCAGACTTACCCATGCGTAATGATTGATTTTCTCCTGGATTCCCGTGTCATTAATGCTCGGCGGGTGAGACCAGTCTTCGAGGCCATGCCGAGAACTCCCCGCCACCTCCGAGTACTTGAGTACCTACGAATGGCGTCTGACACCTACTTCATAGCAGTCGGCGTCTAGGGGCTATCACCCCTAGTTCTGTGCTCGACGTCATAGCTATTAATGCACCCACTCATGGTTGTCAGTTTTGGTCTTCGAGGGTGCAGAGGCTCATTCAATGCCCTGCCTGACTAGCTCACATCTCCATAAATTCTGGGTCACGTCGTATTAATTGCGTATCAGAGGTAGTACTCGGCTTTACAAAAATATTTCTCCTCGGCTTCAACATTCGGCTTCCCTACCCTTCTCGGCTTCAACACTCGGCTATTCATCATCCACGCCTGTACACCTGTCACCTTGGGGGTCGTCAAGTCACCACGAGTCCCTTCACCTTACTTGGCCTATCATCCACAAATGTCGAAGCTCGGTCTCACTTCTCGAAAACTATTGTAAACATCTCAAAGATTTTAAATTACACACCCACTGTGATCAGCACACCACATATTTATATTCTCAAGTTAATATGGATGGTCAGGAAGTGTACTCAAATCAAATGGAGTGTGCATTGAATCTTGGCATCGTATACAGTGAACAATAACTATTCTTTCGAGTCCGAGAAAAGAATTTTTAACCTTCTTTTGGCACCTACTGGCCATTATTGGTCGCCTCATAGAAAGTCCCTGCAAAGAAAAAAAGTTTTGCCTAGCTCTTCAACGTTGGGAATTTGAACTTACCCAACATCATTTTAGCTTACGTGGAAGCTAAATACATCTCAAATGGGTTTTCTTTCGTTCCGAAAAAGGCAATGATAATATCCAGCTATCAGGAGGAGCTCGACCTGAGGCCAAGGGACATATATGTTTGGGCCTTCTTTTATGACCTGAATGGGCCAAGTTTACTCATTTTTTCTCTAAGTGGATAGATTTATTTGGGCAATTTCCAAGGGCCAGTGAATGGGTCTTCCTCGGACAATGCCCCTTGATCATTTTTTAGGATTTAGTTATTGTCCTTCTTGGGATTCAATTATTGTCCTTCTTGGGATTCAAATTTTATCATCTTATTTGAATGCAATTGAGGTTCAGTTATGGTCGTTCTATTCAAGACTCGACTCTCTCAAGCGATATCTTATGGTTATATCTGGTATTCTGTTGTCCACCCCTTTAATAAGGCATTTCAATAATGTTCTGCTTTCTCTTGTAGCATCTTATGGTTTTGCTTGGAATTCCATTATTCTGCCTTTCAGTGGGACACCTCAGTATTGCTCGGTGTGAGGGATTTCTTGTATGATCACTATTATTAGTCGGCCCACCACTATAATATTCTTATCCTTTTGATCAAGCATAAAAAAATCAACTACGATATCTGGCAGGCACATTATTTTGATTATTGGGATTATCATTCGTTGATTATAGGATCTTCGAGCTCTACATATATTGATCTTGGTATTCTGTTAGGAATGAAAAATGCATTAGGACTCTATGCATGTTATTTTCTGTTTGATTCGGGCTTCATGATTGCTTTGATGGCATATGGTAGATCTTGATATATCTATTCTAAGTTATATCTTATCAGAAGGCAGCATGGATATTTTTTATAGCTTTCATCCTCTTCTAGTATTACGAAGGAAATAAAAGTTGGGGGACAGTTGATGGACCATATGTTGCATCCATGGAGAGGGTCCCACATCACATGAGTGTATCATAATGAGACCCATGATTTATCTTCCCAAGATAAAGTTGTCAGCCTTCTTGATTTATCAATTGGAGTCCAACACAATTTTCAAGACTTGTAAAGATACATATCTCAAGAAAGTGTCAACTCAAGAAGGATGACCTTTCCACGGTAAGTAGCTCTTCACTGCCTCTATAAGGATGGATGAAGACCCAAAGGTAGGGGGCCTCAAGTATAAGCACCTCGGCTCCATACTCCACACACACATCCTTGTTCATTTTTTCTAGTTTTATACACTAGCTTATTCATGTATTGATCGCAATACTGACTTAGCCATCGGAGGGGCCTCCCCTGGCTCAATGCAAGGGGTCCCTCTAACCTTTCTCTGATTTTGCAGCTCATGAATTTGGTGATACTCGAAAATTAGGGGTACACCTTCAACATTTTAGTGATTGTGCGAATTTTTGCCCGCACAATTGTCATAATTATGGCAGAACATGGCCTTTCTCCAAGATTGCACCTCTCTATAGTAATGTAACTTGGATGGATCATCCGAGATCTAATACGAAATATTCAGTACTTATGTAGATATTAGCAGTACATGTTTTGGATTTGAGCAAATAAAACTTAACTTGATTTAATTTTGGTCAGTGCTGGGATTGGGTATAGTGTCTTGGAGAAATTTTAACTACTCCAAATCAAACTCAAATTTCAATCCGAGTTTTATAATCTTAAAATGGAACCCAAATTTTGACTCTAAAATTGATCTTAGCTGATGTTTAAAAAATTATACTTGTGTTAAAGGGTTGAAAATTTTATATTATAGTTTTAGTTGAGTCGAATTGACCTCTCAACCCGCACAAGTTGCTCTCCGACACCTCTTGCAAGGCTTGATTGCGGGAATGTCTTTGGTTCTGCTGAGCACTACATGGTGAAATCATCATAATCACTGAACCTAATGAAGTACATATGTGGTTTCTTAAAATCTTCAATTCTTTTGTCTTGAAACATTTCATTTCACTGTAGACAAGAGTATTATGTATTATTCAGGAGCCGATACCAATTATTTCAATTCCATGATTCCTTGAGTCATTCGTCCCTAATAATTGCAACTTTCATATCAGTTTTATAACTCATAATAGAAAAAAGATGCATCCGAGAGAAGACATAGTTAGGGAAAATGTACTGAAGATCCTGGGAATAAGTTCAAAATCACTACTAAACTTCCTCTTGTTTTCTCTTTAATCAAATTAGAACTTCAGCATCATAACAAGTAGGCTTCTTGTTCCAATTCCGCCTATTTTCTTGTCACTCCAATCCTCATGAGAGCGATATAAGCCATGAGCCGGTAACCTACCAGCATTAGGGCCAAAGCAACCACCGAGAGGGCTTTTTTGTTGAGTCCAACCGCCTTTATAGAAGGGAAGTCCTCAACCAAACAAGTGGCATTGCTACCACATCGATAAGTGTCACCGGACTCGTACTGAGACCCCAACAAGAGCTTGTATGTATACTGGCTGATAGATATGTACTTGATCCAGGATATGAAGGGAGGAACATGTTGAACATAGTACCCACCGGCTAGAAGGAAGGAAAGCATGATGACTGATCCGAGTATAGTAGCCGATTTTTGGTCCATAACCAGAGCACCGAGGGCGAGTCCTAGGCCTTGAGAAACTAGTACACTGTATAAGAGAGCAAGTAAGGTGTACAAGAAATTTTCCGCTGTAGACTTGAGGCCTGCCATCCAATAGGTTATGGTAACAAAAACAGTGGGAAGGACAAGCTCCATGGGAAGGTCACCGATAGTTCTTGCCATAAAATACGAGGAGAGCCTATACATGCCAGAAGACCTCTCCTTTTCAAGCATCATCCGTTCCTGAGGGAACGTAAAAATAGCTTGGAACAGAGGGAAGAATCCCCAAAACCCAGAGTAGAAGAAGAGAAGCCCTATCTGCATACATATATAAAGCAATTGTCAGGTTGTTATAATATATCATAATTAATAGAGTTCACCCCAAGTTGCTGAGAAACTTAAAAGGCTTTCATTTCTCTACCAAGTTGATAAACAGACAAACATAGTTCATTTTGTTTTGATCACATTAGGCTATGTTTCCACAATCGGATAACTCAAATTAAAACGGGATCATTGATTCTTATTTGTCATACATTTTACAACGATTATACAAAAGTTTCTGAGCGCTTCGAAAAAGTATTAAGTGTATTCGATCTTATATATATCTAGTTGTCTCCTGGCAAAGATTGAAGCTCTCCCATTCAACAAAGTTTGGACATTATCACGGAGAGAGTTGCTCAAACAAGCTATACTTAAGTCAATTTATGCAAGTTCATTTATGCTCGAAAGAAGGAAATTAATTTTGTACCTGATCTTGTAAGTGAGTGACATCAGATTGCCACCATAGTAATCCCGATAGGAAAGCTACCACCAACACCTGACCAATCTTAAGCCCAGAGAAAGACTCGTGCTTTCTTTCTTTCACCCCTCTTCTTAACAGCACTGAAAACTGTTCCCACCACGTTGTGGTCCACCGTGCAAACTGCTTTTCTTCTAATCCTTGATCTTGGAGCTTACCGTCAATTTCTTGCAGTTCTGCTTTCAAATTCGCAGCCAGACTGCTCTTAAAAGCAGAAACCAAACTCTGCTTGATTACAGTTTGACGATCAACCCTTGAATCATCTGATGTAACACCTACAAATATGAGTTTTGATTATAACTAACAATATATGTTGCAACTGGCCAATTGATCACACAATCTGATTAAACATATTGAAGAATACATATAACAATGCTGTAAATAATTTCCAACTTTCTGTGTTTGTGCAAGGATACAAGGGACCATAGGTGATCTAAACGAGCATTAAGGAAAATAACTACTATATGTAATGGCTTTCAGTCCAACATAAAATTCTTGATGCAGTTGGCGCTTGAAATTATATTCGGCTATTAGGGTTTCACATTGAACTCCAACTTTACGGTATATCACCCAGATCTCCTGTTTGTATTAATGTTTTGTTTTAGACTAACTTGATTTATTAACACAGTCATTCTTGAGAGCAAATAGTACGTTTCCAAAGCATGGACTTATTCATTCTAAAAAGATTCATCAGTGTTTTAAGGTGGTGCAAATACAATGCTACATCTGATCACAAAACTGCAGAAATTCTCCTGCATTAGTAGTATAGCAAGAAAAATAATAAATGTGATGCATACATCATGATGTCTAAATGTGTTCGACATTATACTTACTTCGAAGCTGGGAAGAAAAAAGAACAGACAACGGAAGAGATAAAGAAAGTGATCGACTTAGTAAAGCAAATATAGTCAGTTGCGAGGATAACTTTGATCGCACTCTTTTAAATTCCACAGACTAGGGAAGGCCTATATAGGACATTAGGACACCGAATTTGACAAATTAGCCATTTCATTATTAATAATCCATATGTTCACTTTGCACATCCCAGGGGAGAGAGAGATTCTTTCCGAAGAAAAAATAACAGCACTAAGCCCACTTTGGACATGGTTGGTGAGAACCAATTGACTGATATTAAATCACTGATCAAACCATGTCTCAATGGCAACTGGAAAGTTTAGGCCAAGGATGCTGGAAAGATCTGGACTAGCATTGCTAATCCACCACCTTTGTGAGGCCCAATAATCATGCAAAAACTTAGAAAGTAACAGACAATGTGAATTTTGTGTAGGATAATAATTAGGGCACATACCATTTGCAAGATCTAACAAGAAATCAGAGGGATTCATGGCAACCGATGGAATGAATCCAATGCTTGAGAAGTAATCCATGACCCCTGCTCCCTTCCCAAAATACAAAGGATTACCTTCAGATAACAGTAAAACCTTATGGAACATGTAAAAAAGCCTGCTTGAGGGCTGGTGTATTGTCATCACAACTGTTCTTCCTCCATTAGCAAGCTCCCATAACGTTGAAACAATCCGTTGAGCAGTTGTAGAATCAAGGCCTGATGTGGGTTCATCCAAGAAAAGCAGGCTTGGATTTATCAACATTTCTTGCCCAATACTGACCCTTTTACGCTCACCCCCGGAAACGCCTCTCAGAAAAGGACCACCTATAATGCTGTTCTTACACCTAGTCAATCCAAGTTGAGTTATCACAGCTTCAGAGTGTCTGATCTTTTCTTCTTTACTGAAACTTTTAGGCAACCGAAGAAGAGCAGTGAAAACCAGTGTTTCAGTCACAGTCAGGTGTGGGTAGAGAACATCATCTTGTGGGACAAAGCCAGTATTACGCTTCATGATGTTTGAAAAGGGCTTGGCATTGTAAGTGATGGTGCCACCGAGTCGGCCGCTGAGTCGGCCTCCCAATGCTGTTAGGAGAGTTGTTTTACCACTGCCTGAAGGGCCTAGCATGGCCAACATCTCTCCAGGTAGCACCACTCCTGAGATTCCCTTCAATATTATTTTCTCTTCGGATTTCGATTTCTTCTTCAGGCACCCTTCTTTCTTCATTGTAACCGTGTAAACTACGTCCTCAAACTGCACATTGGATTATCAGAATGTTAAAGAGTAGCAATCAATATTGATACAGAATCAAATATATGAAATTATGAACTTTAAACGGAACTTAATTTATTTTGATTATTTCAATGGAAAGTTTGAGATTTATTCATCTCGGGAATAGTTTGTACCGGGTAAAATGAAAGAGTAATGATGCATGAATTTAAAAATTAGACTTGATGATCATAATTATTGAATAGGTAGTGAATTTCAAAAAATATTGAAACCTATAATGAAATCAATTATTGTAATTATCAAATCTAATTTTTAAGGCTATGTAGCATTGCTCAAAATGAAAATGCTTTTTGTTACCCAATGTTCACAATCCTTCAACAGTGGTAATTATGGATAAATTACAATTTACAACATTAAAGCATGCACCTAATTTATGTTTAGTCCCTCAAGTTTAAATTATTACAATCAAATCCCGAACGTTTTAATTGATTTTCAATTTAGACCTTACATTTAAATTCAATAATTTATTATGACGAAATGATCTTCTGTAACCAATATGAAAGTCATATATATATATATATAATGAATGAGAATTTAGAGATACTCTGAGACATTGACAGAAATAACAATATATCTAAGAGATACTTTTTGCTGAACAAATATCCTATTGTCCCTCTTGTGGACAAATTTTGTGACCTCCTTCTATCGATCTGCTTAGAAGGAATGAATTGAAATTTTGTTAAACTTTTAAGGATTTAATTATTACAATTGGAACAAATACTTTTTTTTTTTTGGAGGGGGAGGGGGATGGGGACTTGAGTCATTGACTTCAAGAAGATAAAATCTTCACAAAATAAGGAATACTATTAAACTAAAGGTTCATTGGTAATAAAATTAGGTATAAACTTTAAGGATACAAATTACCCTAAATTTATTTATAACAAAGACAATTAATTTATTTTTGACATCCAGAGATTAATCACTATTGCAAGTCTTCTATTCCATTCATAAACCCCAAAGAAGATTAGATTTGACACCCTCATGTTCTGTTTGGACAATGGTAAATCTTCATTAGGAATGAGATTTTCATTCATAATCTATATTACCATATTTTGATAGTAAACTATTTAGTAATTCAAGTCAGGAATAAGATTAATACTGCAATCAAATTTTCAATGATAGTGAGCACTGTAGACTATAACCAATGATAGTAATCTCATATCTACATTGATTCAGTATTCTAAAAAGGAAATATTAATTCTAAAATGAAGTTATTTTTACAAATTAACTTCATTCCAAAAATTAAGTTTTTTTTTTTAAAATCAATTTCTTTTCGAAAATTAAATTCCTTCCTAAAAAACATACAAATGGTATTAATTCTCACACTACATTAGTGATAATAATCAAATATTAAATATGAGATTACTATATTAGTTAAAACTTGGGAATGATATGCCTATTCTCGATTAAGATTATTGTCAACTAAAGATGACTTAAGAGAATCGTAGCAAACTGAGCTAAACTCAGGTGGTCATAAAGTCCATTAATTTTGGGTATTGCAAATTAACGAGAAAATTAGTTGCACAAAGCTTTACCCATACCCATTTTGTACTTTTCATAAAAACCCCTTTCCGCACTTGCAAGTGAAAGGAAGAGAGGTATGGAAATTCTAACAATATAAAACGACTTCAAATATAAATGGGTTATTCGTCCCGGGCATACGAAGTTCTTTTTTTCCTTTTTATCGTTATTGAGGTGCTAGTCACCTTAAAGGGATCACGCTTATTCTACTTATAAGAAATGCTATATAGATCTTATTTGTTGATTTTATTATTTTTTGTCATTAGATTGACAATAAATCAGGCTATCAGTTGATATCCACTATCAATTAATAATTATGATATATTATGTCACTAAAAAAGTCACTTAATTAAGTATGCAAAGCATTTGCCTACAACAAATTTTAATTTTTAAAAGAAAAAAAATCTACTCCCATTAGAATATTGCATGAAGAATAACACGTGGATATGCTTATTGACGGCAAAGCGAGGGCAATTGAGGATTGTACCAAGTGAAACCAGTTTCGAAAATATAAAATGCAATGTGTTTTGTTTTTCTTGGGGAGTAAAATGCAATATGTTTTACTTACAAATTCAGAGAGGAAATTTTAAAAAAAGAAAAAACTTAAGAAGCCTAAACATCGGTAACTTTGTATTTCTGAATAGAAACCCTTGAAAAAGTAAAGGAGCGAGGGGTTTGAAGGGAAACTTCAAATGTCAAATGACGATCGCATTTCTTAGCGAAATTTTTGCTAAAAAATAGAACCCTCAAAGATTCATATATATCTTTTGTATAACAACCATACCAAAATTTCTCCAAAAAATATAAAAAATCATATAAGCAATCAGAACGAAAATCCTCAGAAATCATGTAAAAAAATGTAATTCTGGGTTCTCATCATTATGGGCTAAAATTTAACACTGAAACCTTTCAATTCAAGAACAAAAACAAGCATGCATGCCTGATCTTGAACATCACTATTCATATAACTAATAAGAGCAACAAACAACAACGTACCTTTAGCGTAACAGGACGATTAGCTTTCTTGAAGATGGTGGTGGTTTCTTGGTCTGTTGCTTGCGTTTGTGCCTCTATGTCCGCCATCTGTTGTTCCATGCTTAACCCTAGCCTCCAACCCCAACTCTCTCTCTCTCACTCCAAGATCAACTTTCAAGAAGCTGATCTATCTCTCTTTCTCTCTCTCTTCTCTGCATGTATGTGTATAGTTATTTATATACCCTTTATGGCTTAGTGATACGTGTTGTAGGGTAGAATGTATGCAATAAATGAAAGTGGTGTTGAAAGGAACAGAAGTCTACGCGTGTATGTATGTATATATATATATTTCATGTCATGCAAGAGAGATGAGAGGGGCACCTGGGCGGTTTTGGTATTGACAAGGAGGAGGGTGCTGATCACAAGTGTTGAGCTATTCCCTGCCTCTTTTAATGGGGTTGTTCGTTCTGATTTTTCGAACTCCGCCTTCTTAGCTCTCTCTCTCTCTCTCTCTCTCTCTCCCTCTCATTCACTCATTTGGTTCGAGTCTTCTCTCACTCTATGTATAGATATAGCCCAGTTGTTTTTATTTTGTGGGAACTTTTGGAGGTCTCCTGCAACACACCCAAATCTCCAAACCAATTGCAAACTTGAGATAATCGATACGAATTTAGTTTCAATATTTTTGTGAATTTAAGAGTCAAATAAATAACTGAACACAAAGTTTATTAAAGTACAGGACAAACCTGCCCAAAATACAGGAATCTCATTAAAGAATGACTAGAACCCGCACAACATATATTATTCATGACACAATACATATAGGACATGGAATCGACTACACCTTAGAACTCGATATGACACTACCCAACGCCATTACTAGCTCTATACACACCCACCTTGAAAGTCTATAGAATTTTTGCTTCTGCTGTTGTACATTTATAACTCACATTTTTTTGGTAAGTAAAAAAAAAAGGTTGTATCTTGGTGCATTTTCTCATTGTAGTATATTACCTTAAATTGTCTATTAGGCAATGTGTAGCTTAATGTTTTGAAGACTCAAAATTTCTAGAATTCTCTTCATTCAGCCCTCAATTTTTAATTTGAGATGGATAAAGATGCTAGAAATAATATTTGTGTCTTGGATTGAATACAAGTTTATTGGTATTCTATTGCATAAAAGGAAAATAATGGGTGTAACTGGCCAAAATTGGCAAAGTAATTTGATCTCATAAACCACTGTGGTGTAATCCTGCTTAAGGTGCATGTGGATGGGAGACAATGTGTTTAGACTTGAACTCAGTAGCACCGCAATTTGTAATTGTCTTTTAAATGGACTATAAACTCGGACGGCTTGAGGCTCGATCTACTCTTTGATTCCAATGACCTCTTTGTCTTCAATCACCCATAGGCTCTATTGCCTTTTTGGTTTGGAGATTGTGATTTCATTCTCTTGGTATTAACTTAAACTTCATGTTTAGTTATTTAGTTTCATGGATGGTAGATTTAAGTTGAGTCAAAGATTTTAAAGAGTTGAAAATTGGGGGCTATAAGTGAAAACATAATACCAGACTGTCTACGTAGTAATCGTATGTGATTACATCTTTTTCGGCTACAAGACAGCCTGTTGCAAGCAAGAAATAGAGTCCTTGTGAAACTCTATATGGAGTTGTATGTACCTCCACGTAATTTAGGCTGATTTGATACTAGCATATCTCCAGGTGATTCAAAGGGGCACACGCTTTTTTTCCCAATTAGAGCCGTAAGCAAGAATAGTGTGGGTGACTTTTTCTTTTGAGTAATACTAGGGTGACCAAATTTTGGGACCAAATTTGGAGCCCAAATGACATGGCAGCATATCATTTGAAGTCTTCATTGGGGCCCAAATGACATGGCACAAAAAAAGAAGTCCAAATCAGCTGCCATGTCATTTGGGCTTCAAATTTGGTCCCAAAATTTGGTCACTCTAGCATTATTGTTTTCTTTTTCTTTTTTGGTTTTTCAAAGTGTGCGAAAAAAGTTAATATTGTTAAGAACAATGCTACATATTTCAAATTTGCATCTCAAATATGTATCCCAAATCAATGAGAACCATTAGATGAGTGAGTCTCATCAACTTTTTTCATTGGGACTCATTCATCCAATGGTTCCCATTAATTTGGGATGCACATTTGAGATATAAATTTGGGATACAAAGCATTACTCTATTGTTAATCGGAGTTGAGACTGCGGCATTTGAGTATGTTCGAGTTTGTCTGATTGTGATTTGTCAAATTCGTCTATTGAATTCAGATTCTTACTCAGGCTCTTTTTGATGGAAATTTACAAGCATTCGGTTTGAACTCGAGTCAAAATTCAATTTAGTTTCTCATAAAATTGTTTAAAAATTAAACTCCTATAATCAATCCTGGAACGCCCAATTCTTTATAAAATTTCTCACCATTTGTATAATCAACTGTAAATTCAATTTTCCTAAAAATCTATTGAGAGAGAGAAGTGTTGTTTAATAATAGCATAACGTGCATTTATTTATAGGTAGAAATCAATGCAAAGCAAGTTGAGTCAGACATTAAAGTTGGCTGTTAAAAAAAAATACATTATGATTAAATTCAATTCAAGTTGTAATTTAAATGAGTCTGAACAAATCAAAATAAAACCAAGCTTAAGTTGCTCGAATATTTTATCATCCCCCACTTTAATCCCATATGTTTCATGTATTGTAAAAACGTCCAAAATATTTGGTGCAATCAACCTGCCGTGCAATTTGATGATGCACAAAATCGTTTTCGTGCGAGGTCAACAGTCATAAGAGTAAATATAGGTCAACACTGGAGATTTATAGTGGCTCGGTCTCAGATGACCTACGTCCACTCTTCGAACGACGACGGTGGCCTTAGGCGTTTTATTAATCAACGGAGGTACTCCGGGGAGTTTACAAGAAGTCTAGAGAGAGAGAGAGTGTAGAGAGCTTGCTGAGTGCAACTAGTCTCGTGTGTCTCCAGAGTCATCGTCGTGCCCTTTATACAGTGAAGGCTTACATTATATAGGCTCACCGAGGCGGTGAGGCGGTGACGTGATGGAGAAATCTCCCGTCAATTTGGTAAGTACAAACATGGTAAGAGTGAGCCTCTTGGTAAGTAGAGTTATGGTAGGAATAGACTTCTTTGGAAGGTAGAATTTCGGTAGGAGATCTCCGTATCCCTAATCTTCCTCCACGTGCTCCTATTTGCTCGGATGTCATTCTGGTGTGGAGTGTGCTCATGCTTAGTCTCGGACTTGCTTCGGAGTGGGTTTGGACTTGTATTGTGTTTAGTGTTGCATCAACGCATGAAGATGAGAGGAGGTGAGGCCAATGGAGCCAAGGGGTGGGCGGCGCCCACTTTGGAGGAGGCCTGGGCGGCGCCGCAGGTGCCTTGGGCTGGCTTGTCCCTTCCTTTGGTGTTCGGTCTTGAGTCAGTGCAACTTGGTGCTCGCCTTGGCCTTGAGGTCGGACGTCGAGCTCGTATTTGTATTAGACTTGGATTCGTACCGGAGTCAAATGGCGAAGGAGGAGAGGTCGTAGAAGAGAACGAAGAAGAGGCCGAGCGCGGAGCTGGGCGCCCTAGGGGCCTTGGGCAGTGCCCTTGGTGCCCTAGGCGGCGCCCCTCGCTGCCTCCTGCAGTCTTGGTCCTTCCTCCGTCTTCCTTGACGATTGCCACTCGGTTGGCCCAACTACATGGGTCTTTTGGCTCTTCTATGGGCTTCTTCGACTCCGTTTGGATTGGGCCTTAGCTTAGTAAAATCCGGACTCATCATTTGCCCCCATACCCCGAGCTCTGATTCTCTTCGAGAGGCGAGGGTCGAGGGCATGTGATTCGTATTTACTTGGTTGAGTCAGAGCTTCCCTTGTCTTTCACGGTCGCCTTTTATCTTCGGGGAATTATCTTTCGGGATCTGCTGAACTCCTCGGTTCCAAAGAGTGCATTATTAATATTATATATATTTTATGCCCTTGTCTATAAATAGAGGCCACTGTTTCATTTTCTTCATTCTTCTCTCATTTGCATGTGTAGGGGCTTCCTTCAAGAGTGACTCTCAAGGAGCTTTGCTAAGGCTTCCTCAAGAAGCTTCAAGGCCTTCATTCTCTATTTAAGGAGCTTCAAGGTTATTCCATTTGTTCGTCATCAAAGCATCCATGAGGACGAGAGGCATGCCGAGCGGAGGAGTCATGACGAGAGGAGGGCACCGCGGGGGAGCGAGCCCGGGTGGCCCCCAAGGGACTGCCATGGGCGGCGACTAAGGGGGCCAGCCCATGGGCAGTGCCCAGGGGGCCTGCCCAGGCGCCCGGGTCATGGGTGCTGCTTCTTCCGATTTTGGTTGTTTGAGCTCCTCTTCTCGTGGTAGACTTGGTGTGGCGGAAGAACCCTTTGGGACCATTATGAGTACTCTGAGTAGTCCCCGGGGCGTGCCCGAACGGTCTTCTAGCACGGGCGATCATCGGAGTATCCCGGGTCCTTTAGGAGACAACCCAAGCGTTGCGCTGCAGTCGACTGATGACTTGGAGGACACGGTGCTGCGAGGTATGTCTCTTGGTATTCTTTTTACTCTTTCTTTAACATTGTTACCTTGTTTTAGCTAGGTTCTGAACTTGCTCGTGTGCATGTTACCCAGGTGAGTCGGAGGCTGTTGGGGACCCCGATGAAGGCCCAAGCGTTAGAGGAGGCAACGGCTCCAAGGTACTCTCTATATTCAGCTTGTATAAGTGTGATGCTGAAATTGCTGAGATAGCTTCTCTATATCACATCCCACCTTGTGTGACTTATCGTCATGCTGAGGCCGATGAGCCCGCCTGCTGCGATTCTTTGGGTGAGATTGTTGTTTATGAGGGGATGTTGGAGGCGGGTCTGCGATTCTCCATTCCCAGACCTATTTGTCGGGTGCTAGCACACTTGTCATTGGTCCCAGGGAGATTGTCTCCCAATGGCTGGAGGGTTATTTCTGCATTCTTCGCACTGTGGCGGTTGGTGCATAGTGTTAATGTTCCTCCGCCGTTCGAGGAGTTTCTAGCGACGTACACACTGTCGGAGAACCCTGCTCCTCACGGGGGGTGGTACCGCTTTACTCCGAGGTCAGGCAAACTCATTGAGGGGCTTACGTCCAATCTCTACAAGTGGAAGAGGAGGTGCTTCTTCATTGGTGGCGAGTGGGGCTTCGGAGTCCGACCGTGATCTTGTGCCTTCTCGATGGGATGTAGTCCCTCAGACTAAACAAGGTGAGGATTTTTGTCTTTAAGTTGTACTCTTCATCCTTATGTGTTGATTTTTCATAGTAGGTGATCTTTTGCAGTCTTATCGGCTCTAACTCCGGTCCAGACGAGGCTGCTTGATGCGGTTCGTAGCAACCCAACTAAGGACTTTGTTGAGATTATGTCGTTGTCCGGCATCTCTTCCAAGCCCAAAAAGAAAGGTGCTTATTTACTAGTAGTTTTCTTTTGGTGCTTTGTAGTAGGCTTTCTGACTTACTGGGTCTTTGCAGGTCTTCCCATTGATAGGTCCGTAGTGGATGAGGTCCTCGCCTCTAAGGTGGCGTCCATACCTACTCCTCCTTCTAAGAGGGCGAAGTATGGTGCCCCCTGTTCTTCTCGACCGGGGCTGGTTGACCCAGCGGGTTCTATACCAGCTGAGTTTGATGATGTTCTGCCTTCTCCTTTGATCTATGTCTCTCCTTCCCCGAGACACGGTTCTGGTACCGCTGTAGGGGCAGAGGTGCCGGCGCCACAATCCGCCGGGACGGAGGGTCCGTCTAGGTGTCGTTTCATGGGGAACACCTCAGGGTCTATGCTGCATGATGTGGAGGTGGCAAAGGAGAGATTCAGTGCCTTGGTGACCGGTGCTGAGGCCAATGAGATTGCCTCTCGGGGTCCTAGGGGCGTAGTCAACGCCGCTGTAAAGGGCATCGCTCTGGTATGCTCTGTCCCTCTGTGTTGTATTTGACTTTCTGTGGCATGTCTAGACTTAGCTCTTGGCTTTCTTTGTATTTGAATGTCCACAGGTGATGACTGTCTTGCCTGCCTTATTTAGCAATACGATGATGATCGGAGAGGCCGCTTTTGACGAGGCGAAGGAGAGACGGGCACGTGAGGCTACTGAGGGACAGCTTGCGGCTGCTGAGATGAAGCTTTCACTTGAGCGACAGACACGAGAGAATGACGCACTGCTAGCTCGACAGGCACGAGAGGATGCCGAGAAGCGATTTGAGCTCGAGCGGCGGACGCGAGAGAGCACCGCTGAGCAATTGAAGCTATCTCAAGGGAAGGTTGCTCAACTTGAGGCTGACCTCGGCGTAGCACTTGGGAGAGCTACTAGTGCGGAGGTTCAGAGGGATGCTGTTGAGAGGGCTAGGGCCAGTGCCTTCATTGACGGCTACGAGGAGCTCAGGAGGAAGGCCTCTGTAGCATACCCTTATGTTGATCTTTCTGAGCTCAAGCCTCAGGAGGCTTTTGAGTCCGATGATGAGGACTATATGAGTGGAGACAGTGAGAGTCATTGAGAGTGGTGTCCTTGTATTCTTTGTTTGCATGATATCTTTCTTTTGTAAAAGGTCCAGTTTACGGACTTTGAATGAACATTTTCTTTTGTAAGAGTCTCTTGACTTGGATGAAATAGAACTCTTTTTTGAAGAAAATATTGAAAAATTTTATTTCATAATTCAAAGTAAATACTTGATATTTAAAGGAAAAAATGACATAAATAGCGAAAGCAAACTAGATGATGGACACTGACTCCAGACTTACTGCCCCCAGCTACTGGTAGTACTTCTTTAGGTGTTCTGCATTCCATGGGTGAGCCAGGACCTTGCCTTCAAAATTCTGGATTTTGTAGGTACATGTTCTTACTACCTCTGTGACCGTGTAAGGTCCTTCCCAGTTGGGTTCCAACTTTCCCTCCCGGGGGTCTTTGGTGGATAAAATGACCTTCTTGAGGACCAAGTCCCCAGGTAAGAAGACACGAGGCTTCACCCTCGAATTGTAGTACTTGGTCATGCGACGCTTGTACTCTGCATTCCTGAGCATGGCTATCTCTCTCTCCTCCTCCTCCACCAAATCGAGGTTGATGCGGAGGCCTTCTTCGTTTTCGGTAGGGTCATGGCTCTGGACCCTAAAGGAGTGTACCCCGATTTCAACGGGTATCACTGCCTCAGTTCCATAGGCTAGAGAGAAAGGGGTCTCACCCGTAGGACCTCTTGGTGTGGTCCGGTATGCCCATAGTACTCCTGGGAGTTCGTCTACCACTTCCCTTTTGCGGTCTCCAATCTGGCTTTCAAGTTACTGAGTATGGTCCTAACAGTGACCTCTGCTTGCCCGTTCGCCTGTGGATGGGCGGGACTAGAGTGGGGTTGCTTAATCTGGAGGTCCGCACAGAAAGTGTTGAGGAGCTTGTTATCAAACTG
>CM042187.1:26852342-26879039 GCA_023539305.1 Ilex asprella
AAGCATGTCAAGAGAAGAGATTCACAAAGCCTTAAAGCTAAAGGGAATTTGTTCCAAGGATGACTATGTTAAGGTGTCTTCTCTTCACAAGCACACAAGGGGTTTTTACTCTGATGAAGAGGAGGAGACTTTGGCTCGAGAAGATGATTTAATTCTTTTATGGTATTGACCAAAAAGTTACTGTCAATACTCAATAAGATTGTGCTAAAGAAGAAGAAAAAAAAAAAGAGGAGCTCGATGCTTTAGAGTTGGTGTTGAAAAATATCTCAGCTGTGAAAAATTCAACAATAATGACTAGGTCCAAATCCAAGCTATCCTTCAAAATTCCAAAGCAAAATAATCCATACAGATTTTGGCGTTAAATGGAGGATATTCAGCTAGGCTCTTTTAGCTAGATTTCTTGCAGTAGGCTTTCAGTTGGACTTCAGAATCAGCTGGAGCAGTTTCATGCAGGCACCGTTCACGTTACTATTCAGCTACATTCTTTCAGCTGGCCTTTCAGCTAGAGTTTTCAGTTGGATTTTCTGCTTCAGCCTAGTTCATTTTTGTGAATTAAGGAGACTCCAATGTGCCTCTTAGAAGACTTAAACTTGATTCATGGGCTGAATTTCAAGAATCATGGTGAGATGGTTTTGGATTCCGTAGCATAACCATATGAAGTATGCAATTTAGTCATTAAAAAGGACTCACGAATGGGACAAGAATGCATGGAGATTTTCTCAAAAGCAGTAACCATTTTCCCTTATTTTTTAAATGGAATTATGGATTTATGGGTATTGTAATATTTTAAAGGGGTAAGGTTTAAATGTTCCCCTCTAAAAAAAAAAAGATTTTGACTCCAACCAATTTTTTAATATATATTATATGAGATCATTTTGGTGGCCCTTTTTTTTTCTTCTTTTTGGTTTGGTGTAAATGTTTTGCGTGTACATTTTTAGAAAAAAAAATTTAAAAAAAAACTTTTCGTTGAAATTAGGCTGAAATTGGGATAGATTTTTTATTTTCAATTGCACATTTTATTTTCGCTGAAATTAATCAGAGATTTGTTCAAAACAAAAATGAAAGTTAAAATTGCTACGTTCTTCTGCTCATTCTTTTGTAGGAGAATTCAAAGAAGAAGGAAACACAAAGAAATCTATAGATCAAATTTCTCTCATCGGTTCTTCCTTCTTCATGGTGGAGCCATGATTTGAATTTTTGGTCAACACTTTAATTAAAAGTTTTATTTATTTTTTTATTGATAATAGTCCTTTTTTTTTTTTGAAGCATATTGATAAGAGTTAGATGATATATTTTTTATTTTTTATTATTCTATATATATATATATATATATATATATGTTATTTAGACTAATCACAATTAAGATTATGCATAAAAGGATTATTTAAGCAAGAGAGTGAACTAAGTAAATGAAACAACTCATGTGTGCAAAGGTTGAGATCTAGTTAACGAAAACACCATACATAGTCATGTAGTCGACCAAACCTCATATAAAGGCAAGACACCATTAGTCAGAGGTTCACGCAGTTGTCAATCTTCTCTTCTTCTTTTATCGGTTTCTCTCTAACTCTCTTAGCCTGTCTTTCAATTTAATATGGTGAAAATAATATCATCTAAATTTATTATATCATTTTTTAAATATAATTTATAATATCATTTAATTACATGCCTATGCATTGTTGTAATCATAGTTAAATTTATCTGCTAAATTACTCAGTTAAAATCATGTGTAGTCAATATCTACTAAATTACTAATACCAGACTCAGTTAAAGTCATGTATAATCAAATTTTTGCCTTGTCGTTTGAATTAAACTCATTAACTTTAAGGATAAACTGTTTTTCCAATTGCCAATCCAATAGGAAAGCATCCAAAAGACTCTAATTACTCTTTCTTGTTTGGCAGAACATCAGTTTTTAGGTTTAATAAAGAAAATGTACATTTGAGTACTAGGTTTTGTTTCGATCAAAATATATATAAACAACATCTCAAACCATGACTTAAATTTAGAATCAAATTTGAGTCTAAATTTGAACAAAAAGCTTAATTTGGTATAGAGTACTCCAATAAACAAGCTCAAATATGCATTCAATTCTAAAAAAAAAAATTGTTATCGTATCAAAACTGATTTTTTTGTGTCATTCAAATCATGATATTTGATAAAATAAATGAAACTTTCATATCTCTCCACAAATAGGTAATTCAAAAAAAAAATTAAATATGTATACAACACTACATGAGAATAAATAAACCATCCCAGAATTCTAAGATTGTTCTAATCCCTTTTCTTTCTCTGGCATTCTCTATCTTACGACTCGCACCTCTCTTTCACACACACAGACACACACCCCAACACACAACAGTCACGCATGTACACACGCACCATGCACACGCCAACAGACAAATATATGTACACACACGTCGCACACAAACACACACACAACACACACATCACACACAAAAACACACATAATAGCACACACATCACTCAAATTCACACACAACAAACACACACAGTTTGATTAATTTCTAGGCTAATTTGGATGTTAATTTGTAGGCACTATTTGATTAATTTGGGTGATAATTTCTACGAACTCCTGTAACTCTTTCTCCTCAATCTCCCTCTAGCACTGACTATATATAATAAAGTACAATACAATTCAAATATCAAAAGATAAACAAAATGACTTTAGTTTTTTACAGTTGAGATCTCTTTAAATTTTACTCTAAAGTTAATCCGACGACTAATATTAACACCTCAAATTTAATAGGAAAAATAGGTCTATAAGAGTGTGTTTGGTGTGACTTTTTAAAAGTACTTTTAGAATTTATAACTACTTATGAATACTTTAAATAATAATAATAATAATATTTGGAACCTCTCCACCACTACCACCCCCACCACCATCACCATTACCACCATCATCGCCACCCCATTACTACCCACCCCATCACCACCTATGCCACAACCACCACCACCACTGACATTGTCACCACCACTGACGTTGTCGCCACCCTACCACCACCATCACCACCATCGTAGCTGTCGCCACCACCACCATTATTGTCGTCATCCCACCGTCGCTGCCCCACCACCAATTGCTATTACCATCATCCACTGCTACCCCCCACTATAATTTTCATTTCATTCTTATATTTATTACTATTATCACAGTCGCCCACTGTCAACACTCACAACTACTATTGTTGTTCATCACCACCCATTGCCACCCACTATCACAACCCCCCACCACCACCCATCATTGTCCACCATTGCCACCCGTCACTGTCACACACCATCATCAAACTTACCACTACCAACCACCACCACTAATTATCATCGTCCACCACTATCGTCATCCACCCCTACCACATCTATCACCACCGTTATTTACCACAACTTATCACACTGTCGTCCAGAAACACCCATTGTCCCCCACCACCACAACCAACCACCGTCATCGCCCCACCACCACCACTACCAACCACCACCACTTCCTTATAAGGTAATGATTCCAAAAAAGCATGTTGAATGTGGCACAGCAGGATTCATACAACTCAAACCTAACTGTTATGTACATAATTAGTTGGTTATTGGCAATCATAATGAGTCAAAATATTTAATTCATACAATTTTTACTCTAGACTTGACTTCGTCAATAATTTGAATTGATAATTTCTTATTTTTCTCTTATCATTCATAGCACGTAAGTTAAGTTTATAAATAGCCCACACACGCTTCGGTTCAATAACAAATAAACTCAATCAGTTCAACATTTGAACTTTTGGTGAATTGCTAGCTAGATGACTAATTTTGTCACTTAGTAGTGTTTTTAGCGCACACACTCAATTTCACACACACAGCCATACCCACCTCTACACACACACACACCCATTCTATTTTTTCTAATGTTTGCTTATCCTTGGATGTCACGGTGGCAAAAGGGTCTCACCTAATGATGCTTTGCTATTTTCTATTTATGTGCTAATTATTTTCTTTTAATTTCCATGGCAGCAAAAGAGGAACACCAGTAAAGTCCAATGCTTTATCCTTTTTAGGTATTTTCTAAAGTCCAAAGCTTTTTTTTTCTTGACTATCAATAGTTGCGAGTTGAGGCGGATTGTTGCGATTTTGATTTCATAATTTCATAGAGAATTTGATCTTATTTTTGTTGGCAATTAATTAATTTTGATTCGACTTTTTTGTTGGGAATTATTTAATTTTGATGAGATCATGAGATCAATTGCACCAATCATTAGTCATCACACAACACACAAGTTAGCTAACATTTTTATTCAATTTCATCGTGGTTTGTACCCATTTGTATCAGCAGACCAGTACCCTCTGAAAAGACTGATAGGTATTGCCACATTGGAAAGCATTATTGGAAAAAGCAAACCATGGCGTTGTTGTAGGTCTTTTTACTAATTGTAATTTTTTTGATGGTTTTGGATTTGAATTCATCATCTATTTTTGTCTACCAAATTCATGTCACATTCTAATTTTTAGAATTGTAAACTCTAACTATTTAGATGATTGTCAGGAGTTGATTTGTTTGCTTATATGATTATAAATTCAATACCACTACATGGTGCCTGTTGGGCTGAGTGTTTGTTTATTGTGGGAGTAGATGGCAAGAGCAATGATAGAGCTAATGTTATACGATTGAAGCATTCGGGCACAAAGTATCGTCAAATGAGTAAGATAATAATGGAATGCTTTTTCTTTTTCTAGACCATCATTAATGGTAATTATTAAATGTGTCTAATATTTGACACAGTAATGATTATTTGATTGGCACATGATCATAGTTTGGTTATTGAGAGAGAATTGGTGAAAATGGACTTTAATTTTTTGGTTTGGGAATATAGGACACATTGTAAAACTGTGCTTTGATGATAATGTGTGATTTGTTGAATTTTGTCTTCATTTTAAACTAAGCTTTAAACTTTCTTCACTCACAAATTTGAGACTTGGTTAACCATTAGAGCTATTTGTTTTGATAATTGCTATTTCTTTTCGCTTTTTTTTTTCTTTCTAATTTTAGTTGGTGTGGGATGAAAAGTTGGAATGTTCAATGTGAATTGGGTATATGGATACATAGGTGAATGCTTTTTTTCTTTGGGATTTTTTTGTCATGTTTTTGGGTGTTGTTCTAAAATATATATTTATAGTTTTATGTTTGTTGCATTCCAAATTACCTAGGCTTTGGATGTAATGGATCAAAATACATTTTTCCAATGTAAAATCAGTAGGGTTCTAAAAAGTGATTAAGCACTATTATTGTGAAGGGGCATTTGTGATTGATTTCGGTAAGAGGGTTATTGGTGTTGTTTTTATTTATTTTTTTTTTTTTGAAATTTTTAGTGTGGTTAATTGAAAGGATTTTTTTAAATAAGAAGTGAGTCTTTTTTAAGTCTTTAATATGTTTTTGACGAGAATTAGGGTTGCCTGACTGTGTACAGAGTTGGGTCAAAGGGTTATTGCTTAACGACTCCTTTGAACTCTCACTTTCTTTACAAGTAGAATTACCCTTATCACCCTTAGAGCCAATATTATCTTCCCACCTTAATCCAACTTCATGAATTTCAAATGCTTTGTCATTGATAAAATTAAACCTTGAATCACGTTGTGAAAAAATTGACTTAACATTTGAATACTGAATCTATTAATTTTGTTGTTGCGATCTTTACGTTTGTATTTGTTCTTCACTATTACTTGATTCAATCTTATGTAATCCGTTCACAACCGAAGTGTGTCATCATGCTCTTCACGAAGAGTACCGAAGCTCCCAAGGTGAAGTGCTTAAACGGATAAACTCAATGGTCAACAGATAATTCAGCTGCTTCCTTAACTCCTTTAACTCCAAAGATGTCATCCGATAGGAAGCAATGGATATGGGTTCGATTCCCGGGTAGAGATCAATCTTGAACTCAATCTCCCTGTGTGGGGGTAGCCTGGGTAGTTCATCTCGGAATACATCCAAAAAATCCGATACTATCAACACCACATATGCATGGAATTTATCCCGATCATCTCCCATCAAGATAGCTAAGAAAATCAAATGGTTCCTGGTCTTCGCTTTCAAGAATCTACTACCCGTATTAGGAAATGGATGGGAGAAATTTTGGTCATTCATGAAACTGAATACTACCCCTCCTGGTAGTTGAAAATAAATTCGTTTACTAAAACAATCCATTACCGCCCAGAAAGTAGAAAACAAATTCATCACAAAGATCACGTCATACCCCTTCATGTCTAAGGCAACCAAATCTACAATCAATTTGTGCTTCTTAATTGGAAGCACGCAACCCCTACACACTCGACTAGTATCCAACCGTTCTCCCGTATGCATATTAATACATAACGCATGTTCTAGCTTCTCAAAGCCCAATCCCAATTTAATAGCATATGCAGTACATATAAATGAATAAGTTGCACCCTGATCAAATAAAATTCAGGCCCAAGAATTGTAGAGGAGAACAATACCTTCCACCACTTCATTGGAGGCATCTTCCTCTGGTTGGATCAAAGCAATTACCCTTTCTTGGTTGGCACCACAAGGAGCAAGAGCTTCAAACGGTCTCTGCTGTTATAGTGGCCTTTGTAGAGGTGGCTTGTTTGCATTCATACGCTCGGTTGCTTGTTTGGTTTTGGTTGAAAGCAATGGGTAGTTATCTTTGAAGTGCCCAACACCTTCACATGCAAAGCATCGATGTCGGTCGGTGTCTACTCTCTCTGGTATTCCTCCCGCTCCTTGAGCTGTCTGTGGTCTCTGCCCAACTGACTGATTTGGGCGACGGTAGGGTGTCACTCTCTGTGCTCTAATGCTATTGGTCCTGATCGAACCTCCCCTCATAAGGTTTTGTTGCCACTGATTATCTTCCATGTCACTCTCCACCAACATAGCCCTATCCACAAGATCCCCATAGTCACAGATCCTAAGAGCCACAAGCTTCTCCCTAATGGTCGGCCTCAAACCCTGCTCAAAATGTTTGGCCCTCCTAGCCTCTATGGATATGAATTCCGTGGCATATTGAGACAACTCCTCAAACTTTCTCTCATACTCCTCCGCTGTCAAACTACCCTGTCGAAGAGTGAGGAAATCGGCACTCATCTTGCCTCTAACCGACTCAGGAAAATATTTGTCTTGGAAGACTTGATTGAACTCCTCCCAAGTAAGTGCATCAATGTTCCTCCATCTTTTTACCGAATCCCACCAATGATCGACCACCCCCTCGAACAAATAGGTAGCTAAGCCAACCCTCAAGTCTTCGGTAACTCCCATGCCGTCACAAATCTTCTTCACCCGACAGATCCATCTATCCGCATTCAAAGGATTGGAGCTCCCTTGGAAGGTAGGCGGGTGTTGCCTAAGAAATTCCCGAAGAGTTACTATCCTTCGGTTGTCGTCCCCATTGTCTGGCACTGGTGCTAGGGGGTGAGCTCCACCATTAAGGTTGTTGTTTCCATTCTGGTTTTGTACCAAAATGGTGAGCTCTCTCAAGCATTGATATATACCGCTTATGGCATTGGAAGGTGGTGGTGGTGGATTTGCTTGTCCTCCCCGACCACGCCCACGCCCACGTCCACCGTCCACCGTTCATCATGTACATCAATTCACAATTTAGTTTCATTGATACACAAGACATCCTAGTTATCACTTTGATCTAAAGCATAAGGTTCGTATAAAATTAGATCAACAATTTTCTTCAACCTAGTCCTACTTTTTCTAGTGGTAATCCATAACCTATAGCTCTCATATAAGACCTAATTTCTAGGCTCTGATACCAAATCTGTAATACCCCAAAAATTGGGGGTCGTTAATTTAACAAAATTCGGGCAGAGTCTCATTTGTACGGGAAGCTCTACCAAAAAATACAATGTGTGCAATTATACTACAAAGACCACACCGGGTCCATTTACCCATCACAAAATAAAATATCAGTCACCATATGTAATATCCATAATATCATCCCAAAAGAATAGGTCAAACTATGGCAATTACATTCCAAAAGAATTATACTCAAACTTAGCAGCGGAATAAATAAAATACTAGACTATACATGATCATAAATAAATTCTCTAGTCAAGCACAAAAATAAACTATAGCTCTAGATGTCCACCTCGGGATCTAGGTTCCCCTCTAGTGTAACCTTCCAATTTCCCGGCCCGTCAGCACCGAGATCTTCCTCTAGCACTAAATCTGAAAAAACACATTATTGGTAGGGGTGAGTACTAAGCTCTGTAGAAAAATCCTCCCAAACTCTAACAAGGTTTGAAAAACGTAGAAAACGTTCGGTCTCATTTCACAAATAGCATACGTAAATTTTAAAAGAAAACATGATATTTTCAAAAGATCTCAAGTTTATACGTTAACAATAATTAAGTGCAAGAGTAAAGCCAATCCCACCATAAATAACCATTCCAAGGAGTAATTATTTCCACAACAATTTTTAAGATAATCATATCCAAAAGATAATGCAATAAAAAATAACCACAATGTATCTCAAGTCTGATGTAAGAGAATCGCATGGATAAGCACATAGAGAATATCCTGGCC
Source organism: Ilex asprella (assembly GCA_023539305.1). NCBI lineage: Eukaryota > Viridiplantae > Streptophyta > Magnoliopsida > Aquifoliales > Aquifoliaceae > Ilex > Ilex asprella. The sequence goes on from CM042187.1 coordinate 26,860,906, forward strand.
CACATACACAAATCCTCGCAAGGATATCAACTTCGGGAAGGGCACCTGCTGATGCATTGTCCAATATCAATGCACCAACACTAACGAATCTGACCCGGGCATAGTATACTAATCCTCTGACACGGCACACAAGAGTTAATAGTGATTTGGTCCTCGCAAGGCACCAATCCCACTACGAGTGGTAGGAAAAGTTCAAGCCCGCACGGAGTAAGAACCGCACACATCTACCCACTCTATGATACCAGGTCAATGGTCATTCATGGGCATCCAAACACCTCCATAAGATACAATCCCCAAGAATTTTTCAACAAAAGTTCATAATTCCCAAAATCCCTAAAATTTCTCGTATGTTATCCAATAGAACCATGTAAGAAAAATAGGTAAGGGATCAACATCAATAGAATTTTATTGTTTAATGGAAAGCCTAAGTTTGAAAATTAAGAAAAAAGAAAATATGGAGAGAAAAATCTATTCTTCTTAAAATCTAAGGTTTGGAGATGAAAAAGAGAGCTTTAATGGTTACCCAACCATCACATTATTTAAAACATGATATTTATTGCAAGAATTAAAGATTTTATAGCATACATATTGAATTTAGAGTCAAAAGAGTACATATATACATAATCTCTAGCATCAATGTAGGAGAATGAGAAGAAATTCCTACCTTGAATCAAAGTTTCAAACAAAAAATTCAAGCTCTAGAGACCTCATTTCTCCCTTTCCTCCTTTCATCTATCTTCTCCTAGGGTGCTAAGAGGTTTGAGGAAAGAGTGGATTGAAAAGAATAGGAGTAAAGGGGCTGAAATCTGTGTTTTAAACACAGTAGTCCCGAAGTTACAGTTCACAGGTTGTTTGGACTTTTTCCAGAATTACGGTTTTACCATTAAAAATCTAAAATTTGGTCCATATGACTACCCTAAGGTTTTTCAACGTTCTAAATTCATTTGTAATGTTATTTTAACCTAAAATCATTTATTTTTATTAGTTATCTCAAAATTTAAATAAATTTACACTCGGAACAAGAAAATTACTATTTTATTCCTCCGAACCGCTTATGTGCTAAACGGCTATTTTAAGTTTTTTGGATCTCCCAGGTTCAATGATAATATTATTTTGACATGTAAAAATTAATATTTTTACTTAGTTACCCTTATCAACCTTAAACACTTTCAAAAATTAAATTTCACAATCAATTTGCATCCCTAGTATTTATTCATTCTATTGAAATCTATAGGGTTCATGCATACCTCATCACCTATATTAGCATTTCAAAAATAATTGCTTGCTATATAAAGATAAGAGTGTGGGGGTTTACAAAAGATTTTAAGAACTTCTTCTTCATCTTCTTTAGCTAAGTTTAACCTTTTAACTTGTTTCTTGACTAGGCCGTCTGGACTAATATGACCTTTTTTACCACAGTTGAAACATTTAACATCTTTTTATTTTTTATCAGTCTTTTTCCCTGAGTTTTTCTTATAAGTTTTACACTTATAAGTTTTCCTAGGTTTTTTCTGATAAAAATATTCTTTGGAAAAAGTCTTTTTACTACGTTTGTAGTGAGACCTACTCTTGCTATAAGGTTTGTGTGACTTGTGTTTTCTGTTGGATGGTGTTACTGAAGGGAGATCATATTGTTCATAAAAATCACTCATTTAATACTTAGCCTTTTTTATCATTTTTTAATTGTTTACTAATCTTCATATCAATACACATCTGCATACCTTCTTTCTAGATGATATTAATAAGATCACCATAAGTCAATGAATCATACTTTATAATTCCAGTTTCATTACTGAGGGCTTTTCTGATCTAATGAGCAAAGAAATTAGGTAAACTATTTACAAATTTTTCTTTCCAGAAAGATTTATTGCAATCTGGTCTGATCATGACTCTTGATACAAAGACATTTTTGTACTATCTAAAATCACTAAGTGTTGGGCACCGTTTCATTTTTTACTGTCCATGATTCTGGAAGTGTAACATCTTTCCAAAGTATTTGTTTTGGAACTTGGATGTTAAATTCACTAGTGCTGGCTTGGATCAATAATGTACTATCTTTAGGACTTCTTTTTATTGCATGTACTTTCATGTTTGTAACCATGCATTTATAATAAATCCTATAGATGAGAACTATTGATCTAGTTTCATTAACCAATTTGGCAATATCTCTTGAGAGTTTTATATCTAAAGGTTAAAGCCATGGTTGTATTAGGGCATTCAAGACTTAATGGGAAGTCAAGAAAGCAATTAAAATATACTGATTTTGTAGATGACTCGTATTCTTCTTCATTTACTATATTCGGTGTAGTGTTAAATGAAGATCTAGATGAGCTAGTCATATAATTAAATCTAAATAATCTTTTCATACTTAAATCTAGACTTTTTAATTTTGTAAATTATTTGTAAAATCTCACTCCATTGTGCATACCCCCTAGCATAAATCCCTCTGGTCTGTCTGTAATCCCTAAAACTGCCTCTCACTAGGACTTACAAAATGGAAAGGTCGACTCCCACTCTCGGGTGACAAATGCTGGGTGATAAGGGTAGATAAGAATTACAAATGATTTACAGAACTAAAGTTGTAAAGATTTAAAATGAATAAGATGACTCAAATATAATTGCATGGATAACTATTCAGGCCGTCAAATGGCTTTGATACAAACAAGTACAAATGCGGAAGTCGTGAAGAATCACAAGTTGAAGATATGCTGTGATAAAAATTTCTTTATATTAACAAAATAAAGAAATTACAATACAGAAAATAATATACTTATAACACTGGTGCTACTGGACTAGTGGAGATAAGTGATAGAGATAGAGAAGCTCTTCATTTGCATCATTATGAAGGCTGAGATACAATATAAGAGAAGGGAGAGGAGAATGTAAAATAGGTTTGTAATGAGTCTCTGAAGACTTGGTGTGTGTGTGTATATATATATATATATATGGGTCTGTCTACGATACTTAAAATACTTTTTCGGTACTGTACCACTAAATAAATATGGACCATTGATCCGTAACGAATGAGTTACAACCGTTAATGAGACAAACCTTTTACCGGTTACTCACTCAGCAGAAAATGCCATAAAGGATGAAGAAAAATTCATAAAAAATAAAAAATATATATATAAAGACAGACAAAGAAGAAGATGAGTTGTAGAGTTCATTCACACATTTTTTTATCCCTATGGAACCATTTAAGAGATTATAAATTAATTAGTAGATTGATATTAAAGTAATATTATCTTTAAACAAACAAATATAATTAAAACTCATCTTTTTGGATGCATTGATCCCACATTTTAGGGGTAAGATTGTGTTGTTAACACTTTTCTGGAATTGTTGGAGTGAGGGTTTTCACTTTATGGGTGTGGTTATCATGTTTTAGGGTTTGGTTAGCACATTTTGGGATATGATTACAACATTTGAGGTTACATTACCACTTTTTCGGGTTTCGTTAGCACGTTCTGGGATTAGGTTAGCATGTTTTGTAACGCCCTAAAAACCACCTTGAACGGCATTGCTATCTCAAAGCATTAACATCATAAGAGCGACTAAATAAATTCCATCAATAAATAAATTTCATTCATCATATATCATATCCACAACCTTATCCCCCAAAGACTAAGCCAAACAATGGCAATTACATCTTGAAAGAACTAAGCGTAACTTAGCAGCAGAATAACAAAAGAATAGACCACACATGGTCTCAAAATACATTCCCTAGTCTAAAACATAAGGGAATCTAACACTACACATTCGTCTCGGGATCCATGTTCCCATCCATCGGAGCCTCCCAATGCACCGGCTCATCAGCTCTGAACTCCTCTTCTAGCATATAATCTGAAAATATTATTTGTAGGGGGTGAGCATGTAACACCCCAAAATATACCCTAGACGGCATTACATTCAATAACCATTCATACCATGAGAGCACTAAGATAAACCATTAATAAATAAGTCTTCATAACAATAATTCATAACATGTACATCAATATCCTCAAAAGAATATGTCAATCATTGGCCTTTACATTTCCAATGAAAATGTACTATTATAGCGTAGCGGAAATGGCAAAAGAAATCTAGACTATACAGGGTTTCCATAGTAGTATTCTAGTCTAGAACAAAAAAAACAAACAACATCTCTAGATGTCCCACTCGGAATCCAAGTATCCCTCTAGTGAAGCCTCCCCAAGGTACGGCTCGTTAGCATCGGGTACATCCTCTGGCCCAACATCTGAAAAAGGTTCAACAGTAGGGGGTGAGCACGAAGCTCTGTAGAAAAATTCTCCCAAACCCATACAAGGTTTAGAAAAACATGTAAAATGGTCGGTCTAATTTTTAACGTAACATAAATGCATAATTTTGGAATAAAGCAGGGACATTTAAAAATGATCTCAAGTTTATTTTCAAAACATTACTTAAATGAATAAACGAGCAATCACACTCCCATAATATTCATTAAGGGTTATAACAATTCCCAATAATTCTTTAGGTAGGTGGCATACTTTGTGGTAACCTCCACCTCCTTTTAGGTCACCTTGGATTCTCAAGCATCCTTACCGGGAACCTCTTGAGAATGGGGGTGAGCATCCTTACATGGAACCTCTCACCAATCATTACATTGTTTCTCAAGCATCCTTATCGGGAACCTCTTGGGAAGTGGTGAGCATCCTTACAAGGAACCTCTCACTATAACGGACTTATTTCTCAAGCATCCTTACCGGGAACCTCTTGAGAAAGGGTGAGCATCCTTACAAGGAACCTCTCACTAATGTGTGCCACCAACAAACCAACCAAGCATACAATTCCACAATTATCTCAATTTACAAGCATTTCTCTAAAATCCCAAAATATATCATACAACCATTTCACAACCAACCAAGAAAAGTACATGAGATCACAATAGCATCATTTTATGGTTTGATATGTAACACTAAGATTTTTGAAATCAATAACTAAGAACAATTTAGAGAAAAGTTCGTTTATCTTGAAATCTAGGGTTTTTAGGCAAGAGAAAGGATTCAAGGGTTCATCCAACAACAATTTTGTTTAAATCATGGTAAGGATCACAAAATATTGAGAAACAATGATTATATAGCTTACATGTATAATCTAAAGTGAAAAGATTACATATATATATATATATACCCTAACCTCAATGTAAGTGAGTGAGAGAAAACCCCTACCTTGAGTCTTGAAGATCTAGGGTTTGGATTCTTGGATCTACCCGTAATTTCTTGATGTTTTCCTTTGATCTTGAGTTCTCTCCCTCTCTCTCAAGTTATCTAGGGTTTAGAATGAGTAATGGACGACTAAGGAGGCGGCCTAAAGTATTTATAGGCTCAAAAGTCAGACCACGTCGCGGTTTAAAACATTCAGATTTTTATCGGGTGTACCGGTACCCGGTACCGGTACTACAAACCTTCTGGAATCGGGGTACCGGTACCCAGTACCAGTACCAAAAACCTTCTGGAATCGAGGTACCGGTACCCGGTATCGGTACCATTTGGTACCGGTACCACTCAGCAGACAGAGTCTTCCTCTGTCTTCCAAGTTTCCAAATGCACTTCCTATTACCTTTCCCCAGGTTTTTCGACCTTCCGGATTCAGTGAAAACATTATTTTGACCTAGAAACATTTAGAAATTTATCTAATAACTAATTCCAATCCCCAACGTCTTTGAAACTTAACTCCCCAAATCCATTTGTCTCTCAATCCTTCTTTTCTAATGTTTTAACCTATGTGATTCATTCTTACATCATTATACATATCCTCATTTTCACAATAGTTATCTATCATATAACTATATACATTTATAAACGAAAATGCGGGGTGTTACAGAGCACTAAGCTCTGTACCAACATTCCTCCCAAACTCGAACAAGATTTTGAAAAAATATAGAAAAACGAGTCAGTCTCATTTTACAAATATCATATAAAAATTTTGAAGTAAAACAGTGACATTTTAAAACAGATCTCAAGTTTAAGCAGCAACAGTAAATTAAATGAACAGAAAAATCAAGTTCCAATAAATAACAATTTCAAAATATAAACCATTTTCCCACAAGACCTTGTAGAATCTCATACTTCCACAAGTCCTTGTAGGAAACCATTTTCCACAACTATAATAGTAATCCATGACTTGAATATTCCATAACAATATGTATATATATCTCAAACATGAGGCGAGGCAAACCCCATGAATCAACAGATTGAGTAATATCTAGCCCCCACACATACACACAAATCTTCTCCAAGATATCCATCCTTTAGGAATAGCATATGTCATACCAATGGCAGTAACGTATCCAACTCATACATTAGTATACTAACTCTCTGCCTCGATACCCGTGAGCAGTAGCGGTTTAGTCTTACCAAAATACTAACCCCACTACGAGTGGTAGGAAAATTCTCAAATTAAGCATATGAAGTTTTCAACAACTAACTAAGAAAAATGCAAGAGATCACAATAATATCATTTTATTACTCAACACAAAGCACTATGGTTTCAAAATCAAGAATAAAGGAAGTGTTCAAGAGGAAAACTCATCACTCTTGAAAACTAGTATTTTTCAAACAAAAAGAGGGTTTTCGTGAGTATACAACCTTAACTTTGTGTAAAACATGTTAATAATTGCAAGGGAACCAAGAAACAAAGAACTCATAGCAAATACATATGATTAGGAGTCAAAACGTATATATATAATAACTCTAACATCAATGAACAAGAATGGAAGAAAATCCCTACCTTTGATGTCTTAAAGGACTAGGGCTTTGATCTTGAATCAACCCTTAAATCTCTTGTTTTCTCCTTTGATCTTGTGTTTCTCTCTTTCTCTCTTCCTCTCTAAGGTTTTCTAGGATTAGAAGTGGTGTAATGAAGACTAAGGAGGCATCATTACATATTTATTGTGGAAGGGGGACCAGCTGTTTGCGACTTAAAAATTTTAGATTTTTACAGTGACTACCGGTAGTTCGGATACGCAGGAAAATCGACTACCTGTTGACTACCGGTAGCTCGGGTACACTAGATAATCGAATACCTATTGACTACCGGTAGTGTACACTAGATAATCGACTACCGGTAGTTACTATCCTGATTTATCTACTTCACCCGTTTTTTATTTCCAATCCATTCCTAACCCTTCCAATACCATCTCATACATGTTTAACAAGGTTTTCCACATAAGTCTTGATACCTACAAGTTCTATTGAAACTGTTTTCAAATATTTACAAGTCCAAAACTAAATTTTAGCTAAATATTTACTATTATCAAACTTAACACCTACAAAATATTAAATCACACCAATGATTTGCCTCACTTGTATTTATTTCTAGTTTTCAAATCTATAGGATTTATGAATACCTCATCACCTATACTATCATTTGAAAATTAATTAATAAATAATTATATCACTATATGAATATAAACATGTGGGAGTTCACATGTTTTGGGTACATTTACCACTCTATGAGATTCAATTGCCATTTTTTGGGTGTGGTTACCATGATTTGGGGTGACATTACCACTTTTTTGGGTTGGATTAGCATGATTTGAGGTTGGGTTAACACGCTTTGGGTGAGTTTTACCAGTCTCTTGGACGAGGTTACCATTGTTAGGGTGACATTACCACTGTTTCGAGTTTAGTAAAGAGTGTGGTTATCACATTTTTTGGGCAAAGTTATCACTTTTGGGACAAGTTATCACTTTATGGGGCTAAGTTATCACTTTTTTTTTTGGGGGGGGGGGTAAGGTTATTACTTTCTGGGATATTTTGGATCAATCATGTTTTATCATGACCGGTCTTGTTACCGATCAATAGAATCGATTTTGTTACGATCTTAGCAACATCATGACCGGTCTAAATGCAAAATCCATTCTTCGGTTATTATCATCTACTCCTGCACTGGATAGACATAGTTTCAATCAAACCTCAAACAATCTTTGTACGTACTATTCGATTAAAATTCGAGCCGATTAAAATTCGTTTTTCAACAAATATTTAAAATGATTGAGCTGATTAAATTTTATTTTTTTTATGAATTTCAAGTCTATTAACATGAAATTGAATGTTAATTTGATTAATTGGATGAATTTGTATGTTACTTTGGTGTTGATTTGATAAATTGAATCTTTATTAGAAGATTTAGGATGTTAATTGAGTTTTAATTGGATGAATATGAAGATAAATTGGATGAATTAAATGCTAATTTGACTTTAATTTCATGAATAGAGTATTAATAGGATAAAATTAAATATTAATTTGATGAATTAATGTGTTAACTAATTGAATTTTCAATGTTAGTTTTATGAATTGAATATTTATTAGATGAATTAAATGTTAATTTGGTGTTAATCTGATAAATTGAATGCTTATTTAATTAATTGAATGTTAATTTGAAAAAATTGAATGCAAATTGAATGGTATTTAATATTAATTTGTTAAGTTCAATGTTAATTGGATGAATTTGGAGGTTAATGTCATGTCAATTTTTCTGAATTGCATGTTAATTAAATATTTTATAGATAAAAATGAAAATTTTGATATTTTAGATATCGATCTGACAAGAATGTCCATATTTTAGGGATAGTTGGTCATTATCAATTCTTATTTGGCAATTTTATCATAAATAGGTTAATAACAATTTTATCTCTAAAGTATGAACGTTTGATTAATTGGGTCCTAAAGTATGAATTTTGCCAATTTTATCTCTAAATTATTTAATTAACATGAAATTAGTCAATTGATATTACATTAACACATTCAATTCATTAAATTAACATTAAAATTCAAATTAATTAATATTAAATTCCTTTAATTTATATTCAAAATAATCCAATTAACATTCAATTCATTCAATTAACATCTAAAATCAACTAATAAAAATTCAATTTATCAAATCAACATTAAACTAACATTCAATTTTATCCAATTTATATTTAATTAATCAAATAAACACCAATTAATATTCAATTTATTAAATTAACATTCACTTCCATCTAATAATCATTCAACTTATCAAATTAATATTCCTATTCATCCAATTAAAATTCAATTCAACAAATTAACATTTGAAATCAACCAATAAAGATTCAATTGATCAAATCAACAGTAAACTAACATGCAGTTTCACCAAATCAACATCAAATTAACATTCTAATTCATTGATTAAATATTCAATTTATAAATTTAACATTCAAATTCAACTAGTTAACATTAAATTCATCCAATTTATTTTCAAATTCATCCAATTAACACTCCATCCATTGAATTAGCTTTCCAAATCAAGCAATAAAGATTCAATTTATCAAATTAACACCTAAGTAACATATAATTTCATCTAAGTAATATTTATTTCATAAATTAACACCAAATTAACATTCAATTTCATCTAATAAGTATTTAATTCATTTAAATTAACATTCAAATTCAACTAGTTTATAAATTGACATTTAATTTCATTCAATTAACACTCAATTCATCAAATTAACATTCAATTCATCTAATTTATATTCAAATTCATCTAATTAACAATCAATTAATCAAATTAACATCCAAAATTATTTAATAAATATTAAATTTATCAAATTAACACCAAAGTAACATGTAATTTTATCCAATTAATATTCAATCTAACAAAAAACAAAAAAAATATTCAATCTCATCAAATTTAGTTAACATAAAATTCATCAAATAAACATTCAATTTCATTCAAATGTTTTTTCCCTGTAAACCCCAACGGTACGAGGGAATTTATTGATTCAAAAATTAAATTACACCTAGTTAGAGGGGACATATGCACTTTACCCCTCGATGCAATCTAAATAAAATGAAATAAGGAATTAAAAATTCTAATGCATGATTTTACATGGAAAATACTAAAAATAATTTAAATTTCTAATGCATGAATTAAAAGGTTCATCTCCACATTGAGCCTTGCTGCCAGAATGAAATTCCATTTGAAGAAGAGATAAGAGACTAGCTGAAACCAACTGCTTACATTCACGTGAACAGTCGTTGGACAGTGAGCATTCCAACTGCAACATAAAATTCAGCTAAAAGTGTTCAGCTGCACAGTAACGTGAACAGTAGCATGAACCAATTGAAAAAATTCTTGTAGATGATCTTGTTGCATAAGAATCCTTCAAATGAAAGGTCCAACGCCTAAATCTGTATGGATTATTTTGCTTAGGAATTTTGAATGCTAGTTTGGATTGGATCTAGTCATTATTGTTGAATTTTCCACAGCTGAGATATTTTTCAACACCAATGCTAAAGCATTTAGCTCCTCTTCTTTTATCTTCTTCTTTAGCTCAATCTTATTGAGTATTGACAGTAACTTTTTGAACGATGCCATAAAAGAATTAAAATCATCTACTCGAGCCAAAGTCTCCTCTTCACCATCTGAGTAAAAATCCATTGTGTGCTCGTGAAGAGAAGACTCATTAACATAGTCATTCTTGGAACAATTTCCCTTTAGCTTTAAGGCTTTGTGAATCTCTTCTCTTGACATGCTTGGAATAATATCCCTTGACTTTGAATATTCTTATGAACTTCTACCTCCATTTCTTGAGTAATGGATGTTGGAACAACATCCAAGGTTCAAAATCTTGCAAAGAACAAGGACCATAATCCGACAAAACTTGAATCAAGGATAAGGACTTATCGATTCCATCGTCTGAGACATCTTTAGAAGTAGTAGAAAATACACTGTCATCCTTCTCATTATTTAAATTAATAAACTTGAACACAACAACTTCACCACTTTTAAGTAATTGATCATGGCCAGAACTAACGAGATCCTTTCTCCTGTCATTCACATGAGGAACGTCACAATTTTCAACCAATGGAGGTTGAGAAACTTCAACCTGTACTCCAACCTCAGCAGTATCATTGCTGACACACAGCTTTGAACATTCTTCTTCATTTAGCACTACTTGATCTATCTCCACAGAGTGATTATTTCTTGCCAGGTTGGTATTTAATGTCTTCCTAAATATAGTCTATTTGCGTATCTTTTCGAATGTTCACCTGCATTAATTACATTAATTGCATCATGCATTTCAAAAGGAAGGTTGATATTTTCCTGCAACACAGGTAATGTTTCCTTATGGGTCACAACTATTGTTTCCATATTTATTCAAATTAACAACCAAATCCAAAATAACATTCAAATTCAATGAAAAATTGAATCTTTAATGAATGATTTTGGACGTTAATTTGATTAATTGAGTGTTAATTATATGAATTTGGAATATAAATTAGATGAATTTAATTGTAATTTAGTGATAATTTTATGAATTAAACATTAATTAGATGAAATTAAAAGTTAATTTGATAAATATAATGTTAACTAATTGAATTTAAATGTTAATTTGATGAACTTAATGTTTATTAGATGAAATTGAATGTTAATTTGGTAAATTGAATATTAATTTGATGTTAATTTAATTTTTTTTTTTTTTGGTTAAACCCATGTAGGACAATTTTATTAATGACATAATTATAAAGAAAATAGGGAGGGACATAAATCTTACCCCTTCCATAATAAAAGAAATTTAAAATTTTAATTTAAGTGCAATTGCATAATGATTTCATGCAAATTCCTTATAGCTTCCCTAAATGACCTTCCCAAATGACGAGCCCGATTTTAGCTGGGCCGAGCCCAGTCAAGATAAACCGAGAAAGCCCAAGAGTGAGTCCAATCAAAGTCCACCAACCGGAGAAAGTCCAAATCGAGACTGGTTCGATCCATAGATAAGGAAGACATCAAGGAGAAGGCATCAAGAGGAAGGCACCAAGCCAGAGCCCAAGATCCCTTGGGCGCCGCCTAGACTGGCTCCCTTGGGCGCTGGCTTGGGCTGGCCCCTTTGGGCGTCTCCTCCTCTTTCTTGCTTCGGCCTCTTGACTCCGATATAAGTCCAATCCACGTTGATCCAAGACACGTCCAAGCTCTAGACAAGGAGTCCCCCTCCGAAGGAATAGGAGTACGAGGGAGAGAAAGACAGGATACAAAGATCTCCTACCTAAGTCGTACTTACCAAAATAGCAGAGCTCCTCTTATTCACGGCACCGCCTCACTGCCTTAACCCTAGCCTATATAATGTAAGCTCTCTTCACCAGGAGAGCATCTTGATCCCTACACGCACTACGCCTCCGAATCCCACACACACATCTCTCTCTCTCTAAGCATTGTAAACTCTCTGGAGTACCTTGATACATTAATAAAGATCGGCGGCCACCGTTGTCATTCAATAAAGTGGACGTAGATCATCCGAGATTGAACCACTATAAATCCCTGAGTCAACTATTTATTTTATGTTCTCCATTAATTGCTTGGTTATTGCTCTTTGATTGCTACCGTACGAATACTTGACTGTTGATCTTGCACAAGGACGATTTTGTGCATCATCACCAAACGTTGGACAAATCACATGCAATCATCTACATGTGATCACACCTTAAAAAGGCAAGATTAGGTGGGCAACAGATCACGATGCAACTTCCGTTCTGTTGACAATCCTCCCTTGAAATCCTCCTTTAAACTGGTAAAGACTGATTGAATGATGCCCATGATATCCCCAAAAATCAGCGCCCTTAATGCTTGAAAGATCTCTATGAAATCCCCAAAAATTAGCTCCCTAAATACCTGAATCCATATCTATTGTTCTACTTTGGATTTGGACCTAGTGATTCTTGATGAATCTTTCCTAGTTGGAACATTATTCAATGCCAATGTTAAGGTAGTTAGCTAATCCTTTTTCTGTTTCATTTTATTCTCAGCATTTGTGAGCCTTCTCAACAGTTGTTTGGATGTAGCCATAAAAGAGTCATGATCTAATATCGGCACAATATCCTCCTCTCCATCTAAGTAAAAACCTCTTGTATTTTCATGAACCAAAGGTTCTTTGACATAATCATCTTTAGAGAAAATGCCTTTTGTTATTAATGCTTGATGAATATCATATGTGGACGTTGTTGGAATGAACTCTTCTTGACTGTGGACATGAAGATTAACTGCATCCACCATTTGCTCTAAAGTATTGGCTTGTACCATGAATCATGATCGTGCTTATTTAGAACACATGGATCATAATCAATGGGGGCTTCTACCAAAAGTCTTCAAAACCATAATCAAACTAGTCATCTAAACTAGAAAAATCACACCATCCTCATGATTCAGATTAAGCAATTTAAAATAAAAAACAGATCTTGTATTCTTGTTGAGCACTACCATACTAGAATCGTGAATCAAAGCACTTTGAAAAGGTTTAATTGGAATAACAGGAACCTTCTCCATAGGACCATCACCTTCTGAGTTCAATATGTTTGGGTCGCATCCTCACCATTTTTTTTCCAACTGATGGGTTGTTGAATCTTGAGATGACACGTGCATATGGTTTTCTGAACTCGAAGGCCTAACCTGCATTTCTCCATCCTCATTTCCATTGGAATCCCTCAATTTCTTAAGGAGCACCATCTTCTCTTTCCCTTTCCTAATCCTTTTCTTCTTATAAATTTTCTTTTGCACTTTGAATCTTCTAGTCTTCAGTGGTCTCCTCTCCCTTTTCTGTTTCTTGTCTTGGGTCTTTGTCACCTTATTCTTATGTCCAGTCCCTACAATCTCCATAGCAACTGTTGGCTTCTCAGCACCTTTTGGATCCATGTTAATGTCGTTCATGAGCATATCATGATTTGCATCTTGCTTGTGATCCAAAACAGCTTCATTGAACTTCTGCACAACCTCTTCCTCTTCTTGTGTATTTCCTTGGACAATTTGCTCATTTCGTTTCTCCTGCTCCATCCCTTTTTCTTTCACTATATCTGCAACTTTCCTCTTTTTTCTACATTCACTCTCCATATGGCCTTGCTTGGAACAAAGTTTACAATATTTTTTGTTTCTTTCTCATAAATAATCTTTTGTCAACGATCCTTCAATCCACCCATCAAGCTTGATTCTATCTGGATTTTCTTTTAACAGATTAACAAATACACACAGCCTTGCTACACTTGGCCTTTAAAATTTGGCATTGGACCATTCACTACAAACACCTTTCCAATAGGGCTCAATAGGATTTCTAAATGCTCTCTAGGGAACAAATACAATGGTAATAAAAGAAAGGATACCCACATGGGCATAATAGTTGGTTTAGTTCCAAATTCAAACTCTGGAAACCATTTGAAAAAACGAAATAAATGGCCATTTATGTAGGCTATGTCTTTCAAAAAAACCTTTATGAGATCCTCATGAAGAGTGAGCTTTAATAGTATATGTCTAGGATCCAAACTTCCCACAAAAAATTCTCCTTTAAGAAACCATTTAGACATTATAAAGTCTATGATATAGCTTCCTGAAGGGCGACCATTTGAACACTTACCAATGATAACAAGCTCTACCGGCTTGAAGGCCTCAGTCATTTCTTCTCTAGCCCAACCTACTGTCGTTTCCCCCACTGAGAAAGAGCACCTTTTTAGTTGGCTTCGCTACAATAGTCCCAAAGGTCAAAGGCTGTGGATCTAGATTTGCACAACCATTAAGTTGTTTTTGAAAGAAAGATGTATAACAATGGCCATTTTTAAGAATAGGCACCTCAAAGATCGTTGAAAAAATCTTAGCAGGATCTAATTATTTCAAAGCAGCCACATGATTATTGGATGCAGAAATAGGCAAAGAATGAAAAGAAAGGGATGGATCTGGGGGTTTTAGGAGGGATAGAGTCATGAAGAAGTGTTGTAGGCATAAGAATGGAATTCTAGAGAGAAGGTAGAGCTTCTCTCTCAAAAAATTTGTCATGTTCCTTAATTTGATTAATTAAATATTAATTGGATGAAATTGCATGTTACTTTAGTATTGATTTGATAAATTAAATCTTTATTGAATGATTTTTTATATATATATTTTTTAAATTTAATGTTAATTGGATGAATTTGAATATTAATTGGATGCATTGAATGTTAATTTGGTGTTAACTATTATGAATTTAATATTAATTGGATTAATTAAATGTTTATTTGGATTGAGTTGAATGTTAATTTTTTGAATTTAATATTAATTTTGTGTTAATTTGATAAAATAAATATTTATTGGATAAAATTGCATGTTAGTTTAGTGTTAATTTGATAAATTGAATGTTTATTAGATGTTCTAAATACAAATTGAATAGTTTAGAGGCTAAATTAAAAAATTGATAATTTAGAGATCAAACTAACAAAACATGCATACTTTATAGATAAAAGTGTTTCTAAAAAGTATCTGAGTTTCTATTGGATCAGTCATGATTTGTCATGTACAAAATCGCAATTGATAATGTTTTGCCATGGACACTCCTACAACTTTACCATATAAGTAATGCCCCGTGATTCCCCAACCCAGCTCCTGGTCCTACCTGGTGGAACCCGCAGGGGGTAGTTATAAACCCCCACATTCGTATCTTTATATAGCAACGTAATTATGTTTTGAAATGCTAATATATGTAATGATATATGCATGAACCATGTAAATTGTAAGAGTAGAAATAAAAATTTTAGTTGAGGTAATAGGGTATGTTGTAGAAGTTTGGAAGTATTCCGGAGTAAAAGCATACTTTGGAGAAAATTTGAGTAGAAAGGATTTTGGACACTGCCTAGTATTTACACCATAACTTTTTACCACGATGTCCTTTTGAGCTGAAATTTTTACAGTCGAAACTAGACTACCAGGGATACAAAAGAGTATTTCACGAAACATTTTCAAATCGATCTCTAAACTGGGCAAAACTGCACTGGAAGTTGCTACAAAAAGCTGGGATGACGTTCGAACGTGAAAATATGTTCGAACGCCAAACATTCGAACGTGAAAGTCTATTTGAATGACCGTTCATCCTAGTAATCTTGTCTGATGAAAAAAAAAAGTACTAGGAGCCACTAACGTTTGAATGCGAATGACGTTCGAACATGAGTTACAAATCTAGGTTTCAAAATCACGCACATGAAGCCATTTCTTCCACTACAAATACTTAAGGACACATTCCTTAGCCCTATTTCAATATTTCTAACCCTAGAGAGGTTTAGATAGGAAGAAAGAAGGAGAAAAACAAGAGATTTAAATTGTTGATTCAAGTCGAGGAAGATCAAATCTCCAAGTTTTCACCCAAAACCACGAAAGCAAGGTAGGGGTTTCCTTCCACTCTTGTCCATTGAGGCTAGAGCATAAATATATGTATGTTTTGACTCTTAATCCTATATATATACTATGAAATCATTATTTCTTGATACTCTTGCAAATATTATCATGTTTTGAAGGAAGCTATGGTAGAATAGTTATGAAATCTCTTCTCCTTGTCTTGAAAACCCTAGTTTTTTTAGAAAAATGGGTTTTCTCTCTCAATATTCCTTTGTTCTTGATTTCAAAACTCTAGTGCTTTGTATTGAACAATAAAATGGTATTTTTGACGATGTCTTGCATATTTTCTTAAATTGTTCTATTGGAATAATACATGTGAAATTTGAGAATTTTTGAAAATTTCTTATGATTTAAGGAAATGGGTTTGTATTGTATCTCTTGTGATCATGGGTGGCCGTTGAATGGATATCACAGAGTGGGTTAGATGCGTTTCTTACTTCGTGTGGGTTTGAAGGTTTCCTATCACTCGGAGTGGGGTTGGTGTCTTGCGATGACCAAACTACTATTCGCTCATGTGTTATCAAGGCTAAAAGTTAGTATACTATTCTTGGGTTGGATCATCACTGCTAATGCGTTGGTATATGCCCTTCCTAAAGTTGTGTATCCTTGCGAGGATTGGATGTGAGTGTGCGAGTCAGGATATTCTTGATGTGTTTATGCATATGATATCATACACCATACCTGAGATACGTATACATAATGTTGTGAAAGATACAAGTTTTGGTTTGAGATACATTGTGGGTGAATGTACAAATTGTGGGTTATTGTTTATTTTGTGGAAATGATTTATTACAAGAACTTGTTGGAAATAGTTTATGGTTGAAAATTGATTATTGTTGGGAGTTGATTTTACTTCTTCATTTAATTTATTCATTTATCTTCTTTTTACTCTGTAAACTTAAGATCGGATGAACTCACACTGTTTTATTTCAAAAGTTATATATGATATTTATGAAATGAGACCGACCTATTTTACATGTTTCAAAACCTTGTTCAAGTTTGAGAGGATTTTCTTGTAGAGCTTAGTGCTCACCCCACAAACAATATTCTTTTCAGATCTTGGTTTAGAGGAAGAGCTTGGAGTTTACGAGCAGATACTTTGGGAAGTTCAAGTGGATGGGCATGTGGATCCGGAGAGGGATATCTAGAATTGTTCTTTTTATGTTCTAGACTAGGAGATTCCTTTTGAGAGAATGTGCATGTTAATATTTTTCATATTCTACAACAAGATAATAGTTGGGCATATTCTTTTGGGCACAATTGCCATAGTTTGACATATTTTTTTGAATGTAATGACCATGATTTGCCATATTCTTTTGGAAAGATACTGTAGATATTATGTATGATGAATGAAATTTTCTTTGATTATGAATTCTGTTAGTTTCTCTCATGATGTGAATGAGATAGTAATGTCGTCCAATGTAGATTTTGGGGCGTTACAGTAGTTGACATGGGCGGAGAGAAAACTTCATTCAGACCCCTCTAAATAGACATATCTTCAATAAGACTCAATCTGTATTCTAAATTTTTTTACATATTAAAATTCGATTCGAGTTAATTAAAATTTTTTTTATGCATTAAAATTCGAGTTGATTAAAAATTATATTTTTATTAAAAATTTTAATTGGCTCGAATCAAATTCTAGTCAAATAGAATTGAATTTTAATTGGGCCAAATTTTGATACATAAAAAAATATAAATTTTAATCGACTCAAATTTTAATACGTAAAAAATAAATTTTAATCAACTAGAATCAAATTTTAATTGAAACAAGTTTTAATAAGAAAAAAATACAAATTTTAATCGATTCAAATCAAATTTTAATCAATGCTAACAGTTTAGGTTAAGTTCAAATTGACTTAAATTTTAATAAGTAGAAAATTAAATTTTAATTAACTCAAATTTTAATATATTGAAAAATGAATTTTAATTTGTTCGATTTTTAATATAATTTTCTTTAAAAATTG
>CM042187.1:26879049-26895469 GCA_023539305.1 Ilex asprella
TAAAGACAATTTTGGTATTTTAAATGATTTTTTTTTTGTTAGAATTGGTGATTTAATTGGGGGGATAGGAGTGTCAAATGTGTCAGATTAAACGGTTACAAGTCGGGCTAAACGGGTAATGGACGAAAAACATATAAACTCATATACGATACGTTTAATAAATGAGCAAAAAACCTAAACACAAATATGAACTGTTTAATAAACGGCAATACGACACAACTCGTTTAACCCTTTTAATTTTAAAAAAGTAATATCAAAAAATTTTAATACTCAATTTTTTTTATTGTCAGCTATACTTACCTCAAAAAGGAGGATTTTTCAGTCAAATCTCACATAAATGTGACGCCCCTAAAACTGGGGGTCCTTTTTAAACCGTTGACCAACCGTCAACCCGCGAAAATACCCGTGAATGTCGTAAAATCCGACTTCACGCTAATAGTACCTTTTTTTTTGAAATTATAGCTCACATGTACTACCCGTGATTTCTTTAATCATTTATTTCAACCGAGGTCCTATGTGCCTCAATATACCTCATTTAATGTCATTTTATATCATTTGAACTAAAGAATCAAAGTCCAAATGCATGACAAAACAATTTTAAAGTTTCAGATTTTTTGAAAATCTTCCGGAAGGTTTTGCCTACTAAAAAAATTCTTCCGGAAGGATTTACCTTCTGGACAGAAATTTACATTAACCTTCAAGATCTTCCAGAAGTTTTTGATCGACCTTCCGGAAGGTTTTGCCTACTGAAAAAGTTCTTCCAGAAGGTTTTACCTTCTGGACAGAAATTTACATTAACCTTCAAGATCTTTCGGAAGATTTTTATCGATCTTCCGAAAGATTTTGCCTACTGGAAAAGTTCTTCCGGAAGGTTAATGAAAACCTTCCGGAAGGTTTACCTTCTGGACAAAAATTTACATTAACCTCGCGGAAGATTTTTATCGACCTTTCGGAAGGTTTTGCCTGTTTTTCTATAAATCCTTCCTTTTCATTTCCAATCCATCCCAATTCATTATACAACTATCCAAAACATTTTCATTAAGGTTTTCCACCTAAAACATGATCTATACTAGTTCCATCACATACAATTCCATACATTTACACATCAAAATGGAATTTTAATGAAAAACTTTACAAAACAAACTACAAAAGTCACAAGTCGGCTTTCTTCATCCTTAAGGTCCTGTGTGAGAGGGCCCTCCACCAGTGTACACCCCGCACTTGAAATGTTTTCCTTATAGGGTGAGTCACGCCCAGTAGAGTATTTCTTACAGAAGTTACTCCCCAACCTAAGTGCATATGGAATGCTCCCATACAACATTTGACAACAACAACCATTCCAATCCAGATTGAACAATTCTATGTTGAAATCTAACATGTCGTGCCATGATATGAGATGTCACCCCACTCATGCAACTAATGCTGATTCCTCACCGACTCCCACAACTCAATGCAATGCACATGTGTAATGAACCTGTCAATTGACAAAAACACATCCAATGATTGTTTGAAATAAAATTTATATTTTTTACTAAAACAAATAATGGTTAGATGTTACCCATTGAATGTGAAATTTTTATAAACCAAAATCTTGTTTCTTTGTTGGGCAACGAATTTTTGAATCTCACCGTCGGCTCCATATGCCTATCTACACTTTTTTGGGCTTGCACCGGCGGAGTGTATGAACCAGTAGCCGGGTTTTTCACCCGAGGGAGTGTGTAGCCTTACTTGCTATACCCGACACAAGTTTTCCATGCGTGCAACCGTGTGACTCAGTTGGATCTTCAATCCAATTTTCCCGAGCCCACCCAATAAGCACCAAGTATGGTGTTTGTTTAAACCATGCACCCACACACCCACACTCATGCATAAAGCCCATGAATGTGATACCATGATCATCCCCAATATGCAATGAATGTCACCTGAGCAATATTACCCACATCTCATCATATTCCATGGAAACTTACATCATAGGCATATAATTTTGATAATCATCATCATGCTTCATATCATATAGCATAGGTTCACATATCAACAACAAGTCTCAAACATGTTATTTCAATTACATCAAAATAACAATTCCAATCACACAAGGCATTTTATCAAACACTTTCGAGGCAAACAATCATGTGAGCACATATCATGCCACAATTTCATCAAATTTCAAGAAACATACAAGTAACTTTCCTACATCAACTTCATGCTAAAATTTAACATAAATCATTTCCATACTCAACTTCCTCAATTCCATGACCATATATACATAGGCCAAAATATATATACATATATAACCATTTCCCATAGGCATTCTAGGTTAGGAATCAACCCAAGTAGGGTTGGTATGTGATAATTATCTCTTTCAACCTACCCATTACATACAAACAACTTAAGTTGTAAAATAAACCCAAGTAGGAAGGAACACTACCTCTTGAAGCGTAGAATAGCGTTGATAAGCTCTCAAGACCCGAAAACGAGCTAGAACTCCACTTTTTCCAAATCCTGTTTCTTGGAATTCGGTGCCTTGTTTTTTGTGTACTCGCGTAACCCTCGACACGTAGAACAACCTTTGTTCTTGACCCGAGCCGATTTGAGCACTATATTGTTGTAGATCGTAGAGAGAAGGTAGAGTTTTTTCCCCACTTTTCCTCTCTTCTTTTCTCACGTTAAACCGGCTGTAGAATGGGGAAAAAAATTAGATTTTCCCCCTTATTTATATTTTTCAATACTTGGCTCACAACGCGCCACATGACCTTCTTTCTTTCGGGTTCGTTTCATCCCAAAACGATTAAATTTTGATCCGATTCAAGTTCAAAATATTTTTATTTTAACTTGCCTTCATTTATTTTTTAAATTTCATAATTTTATTAAAAATTTTGTATTTGGGTCTCTCGAGGTCCGACTGCCTCGTAAAACGTAAAAAATCCGACTATCTCGGAATTCGACGAAATTTGATATGATAACTAGATTTCGCGAGACAAATTTAACGGGTGAGTTTTGTTTCGTCATCCGAGTTCTAGAAAAACTTAGGTTTATAACCCGTATCGTAGTGGTAAATTATTATTTTGTCCTTTATTCATAAAAGTTCAAAATTTTCCGGGTTTTACCTAAAAGTCAAACTTGAAGGCTATAAAAAAAGACAATAGGCCATTGCCTTTAATAGGCAAGTCAGCCCTCCCCAGCTCCCCTCATTTGTGGATGTGAGATAAAAACAAAGGGCATTGACATGCCTTTGTCGTTGAACTACTCCTCATCTCACCATCTCCCATCCCTTGTCTTTGAACTATTGCTTTACTTTTTTGTTTGTATTGATTTCTTTATATTTTTTTCTGGTTAAATTTTTAAAATAATTATTAATTTATTATTATATTAATTTTATTTAAACGAGTAAATATGTGATAAACGATTTGATAGGTCTCACCCGAACACGATCTGTTTATTAAACGTGTCTGACAGGCCAACCCATTAACCACCCATACTGTAAACCCCCATATGTAATAGAACTTCTACCTACTATGTTTGATGTATAAATATATGTTGTATAAGTTTGGGTTGGTTTTGGAAGGGTTTGGAATGGATTAGAAATTAAAAAAACAAAGGAAACAGGCAAATCATGACAAACTGTACCGGTACGCTACTGTCCAAAGAGCTTACCGTGCCGGTACCACGTACCAGTACACTCTATAAATTCCAAAAAATTTTAAGTTGCGATCTGCGGTCCGATTCTCTCCCTATTAATACATAAGGACGCGACATTTAGCCCTATTTCAACATTTCTAACCCTAGAAAACCTTAGAGAGGAAGAAAGAGAGGAAAAAACACAAGATCAAAGGAAAATTGCACATTGGATTGGATCAAAGCCCTAGTTTTTCAAGAACACCAAGGTAGGAATTTCTTCTTATTCTCTTACATTGAGGCTAGAGCTTGTATATGTATGTATTCTTTTGACTCTAAATCATATATGTATGCTATGAGAACATTAATTCTTGATATTCCTGTGAATATTACCATGTTTTAAACAAGGCTATGGCTGGATAGCCCTTAAATCTCTTTTCTTATCATAAAACTCTAATTTTCAAGAGAAATGGATATTTCTCTTGATTTTTCCTTTGTGCTTGATTTCAAAATTTTAGTGCTTTGTATTGAACAATAAAATGGTATTATTGAGGATCTCTTGCATGTTTTCTTAAATTGTTCTATTGTAATACTCAATATGAAATTTGGGGATTTTGGAATTGCTTGTTATTTGAGGAAATGGGTTGAATTGTATCTCTTGTGGATGTTTGGATGGCTATGTGTAGTCGTTGACTGGATATCGTACAGTGGCTAGATGCATATTTTATTCCGTGTGGGTTTGAATTTTTCCTACCACTCGTAGTGGAGTTGGTGCCTTGTGAGGATCAAACCATTATTCATTCACGGGTACCAAGGCTGAGGGTTAGTATACTATTCCAAGGTTGGATTCGTCACTGCCATTGTGTTGGTATACGACATTCCTAAAGTTGTATATCCTTGATAGGATTGAGTGAGTGTGTGTGGGTTAGGATATTCTCGATGTGTTTATTCATGCGATATCTTACATCATACATGAGATACATTATGAACTATTGTTGAAATGGTTATTGTGAGTTATGGTTTATTATGCCAATGGTTGGCTATGGTTTATTGTGGAATTGGTTTACTATGAAAATGGTTATTGTGGAACTAGTGACTTGTTGGAGTTGTTGGTTTGGGAATTGGTTTTACCTTTCATTTGATTACTGCTCTTACGTAAACTTGAGATCCATTGAAATGTCCATGTTTTATTTCAAAAGTTATATATGATATTTGTAAAATAAAACCGACTTGTTTTATATGTTTTCTAAACCTTGTTCGAGTTTGGGAGGATTTTCCTACAGAGCTTAGTGCTCACCTCCTACAAACAATATTCATTTTCAGATCTTGGTTTAGAAGAGGAGCTCGGAGTTGACGAGCAGGTACTTTGGGAAGCTCAAGGGGATGGGCATGTGAATCCAGAAGGAGAAGTCTAGAGTTGTTCCTTTTGCTCTAGACTACGAGATTTATTATGAGATAGTGCTCATGTTAATATTATCTGTATTCCACTGCAAGATAATATTTTGACATATTCTTTTGGGTGTAATTGTCATAGTTTGAGATATTCTTTTGGATGTAATGGTAAGGATTTTGTCTATTCTTTTGGATGATGTTGTAGATATTATGGATGATGAATGAAATTTTCTTTGATTATGAATTCAATTAGTTGCTCTCATGATGTGAATGATTTTAAAAAGTAATGTTGACCAAGGTGGATTTTGGGGCGTTACACAAACTCATTAAGATCTCACCCAAACCGCTTAATTCGTGTCGATTAATCGAGTCGTGCCAAACTTTGACAGGCCTAGGGGTGGGGAGGTGTCAATGATGTTTTGGATAATAGTGGGGGTGTCCTTGAAGATATGATAAACTAGAAACGATGTGACTGAAATTTTTCTTTAAGTAAATCACCACGATCGATCCTAGCTTAAATCACGACCAGTCTTACCTTGAATCAAGATTGGTCCATACTTGTCATGACCAATCTTATGGGTAAGTTATAACTGTTTGGGTTGGGGGGGGGGAGTTATCACTTTTTTAGGGTAAATATCATTTTTAGGGGTAAGTTACCACTTGTTGGGGGTAAGTTACTATTTTTGTAGAGTAAGTTACCACTGTTTGGGGGCAAGATACTATTTTTTGGAGAAAAATTACCATTTTTGTGGGAGTAAGATATCACTTTTTGGAAGTAAGTTACAAATGTTTGGGGGTAACGTACCAGTTTTTAGGATCAGGTACAACTTTCGTGAGAGTAAGGTTTCACTTTTTGAGAATAAAATATAACTGTTTAGGGGTAAGGTACCACTTTTTTGAAAAAATTGATCAAACCAGTTGTAAATTTTGATGTATATATGTAAGTACATAAATTTTTTATTTTTTTTGGTATGATAGCAAAAGAATAAAGGGCGGTATGAATCCATGTGTCCCCTCCAACGTGTATTTTAAGTCATCGCGCCACTAGCCTAACGCACCTGCCATTATAATGAAATCATTAACAAATTAGTTTGTTTGTTAAATCAAAAATATGTCGGCTCTTTTATGGGACACATAAACTAATCCATCCAACCAATTAAAAATATTTTTGGATAAAAATCTTCACCAACTAAACGATTCTTCAATTAAAAATATCATCACTCATATATTATTGAAAAAAAATAAAAAAATATGATTCACATTTAACTATACGAAATAAAAAATATGCAAAAGTATAACAAATTTAGTACTTTAGGGGTGATTTAAACATTTTTGGATTGTGGTGACCTTTTTTTACAAAAGATTAGAATTAATTTAATGATTGTGTTTTTTTATAAAATGTAACATATTGATGGGTTTTTTTTTAATATTGTCCATGTTCCACCTCTTCACATTTATAAATGCTACCTTCCCCGCATTTTTTTTCCATTTTTTAAGGTGGGTAATTGATCTTTATTGTTTAGCTAAAATTTGTTTTGGTGGTTGGGAATTTGGAGTTTAGTGACTGGTCTAATGACCACCGTGGAAGCGATGGGCGATTATGTCTGAAGTGCCCCACTCCTCCACATGCGAAACACTGACGGGGTCTGTGGCTATCCTTCCTGGTACACCTCCTGCTCCTCGAGCTATCTGAGGTCTCTGTCCCCCTGCCTGGTCTAGGCGACGGTAGGGTGCCGCTCTTTGTGCTCCACTACTACTTGCACCAGTCCGGATCGAACCTTCCCTCATGGCGTTCTGCCTCCTCTGACTGTCCTCCATATCCCTCTCCGCCAATTAGGCTCTGCAACAAGATCCGGATAGTCCCGATTTTTTAGAGCCACAAGCTTATCTCGGATAAAAGGCCTCAAGCCCTGCTCGAAGCGTTTGGCCCTCCTGGCCTCAATGGATATGAACTCCGTAGCGTAGCGGGACAACTCGTCAAACCTCCTCTCGTACTCGGCTACTGTCATGTTCCCTTGTCGGAGAGCAAGAAAATCAGTGCTTATCTTATCCCTGACTGATTCAGAAAAATATTTTTCGTGAAAAATTTGGTCGAACTCCTCCCAAGTGAGAACATCTGTATTCTTCCTTCGTTTCATTGAGTCCCACTAGTGGTCGGTTTTCCCCTCGAACAAGTAGGTAGCTAAGACAACCTGTAAATCCTCAGCAATCTCTATGCCTTCACAAATCTTCTTCACTCGACGGATCCATTTATCCGCATCCAAAGGGTTAGAGCTCCCTTGGAAAGTAGGCGGGTGTTGCCTCAGGAATTCCCGAAGAACTATCATCCTTCGGTTGTCATCCTCGTTGCCCGGCATTTGAGCTAAAGGATGAACTCCTCTATTATGATTGTTCCCATCTTGGTGTTGTACCAGAGTGGTGAGCTCCCTCAAACACTGATAAATGCCATTCATGGCATTCGGAGGTGGTTGCGGTGGTGGGTTTGCTTAACCTTCATGACCACGACCACGACCACGTCCACGTCCACGTCCACCGTCCATTATGCACATCAATTCACAATTTAGTTTCATTGATGTAAAAGACATCCTAAATATCACTTCAATCTAAGGCATAACGGTCATATAAAATGATATCAACAATTTCCTTCAACCTAATCCAACTTTCCTAGTGGTGATCCATAACCTACAGCTCCTATGTAAGACTTAAAGCCTAAGCTTTGATACCAAACTTATAACGCCCCAAAAACCCCCTTGACGGCATTACATTCTAAATATCATTCGATGCATGAAAGCACTAAATAACTCCATAATTAAGAAAGTTTCATTCATCAACCATTGATATTTCACAAAATTCGGGCAGAGTATCCTTTGCAGGGGGAACCCTACCCAAACACAACCTATACAATTATACTATAATTGACCGCACCGGTCCACATATACATAGATATTGACCGCACCGGGTCCATTTATCCATCATAAAGTAAACTTCAATTCACCATATATCATACCCACACAATCATCCCAAAAGAATAGACCCATCTTGGCCTTTACATTTTCAAAAATTAACTAATGTAGCGCAGCGGAATATAACAAAATATAAACTAGACTTTACATTGTTTCAAAAGAATATCCCAGTCTAGTACAAAATAATGTGTCGCTCTAAGTGTCCACCTCGAGATCCACTTCCCCATCTAGCTTAGTATCCTAGTGTACAGGCTCCTCGACTCCCAACTCCTCATCTAGTACATGATCTGAAAATATGTAATTTGTAGGGGATGAGCACGAAGCTCTGTAGCAAAATCTTCTCAAACTCGAACAAGGTTTAGAAAAATGTAAAACAGGTCGGTCTCATTTAACAAAATAACATATAAAACTTTTGAGAGAAAAATGTGACATTTAAATAGATCTCAAGTTTATACAACAGTGATAATCAAATGAAAATAGTAAAATGCATTCTTTAACAAGAAACCATTGCCAAGTGGTTTGGACCGATGTCTGTCGTTGCATTGTCCCATACCAATGCATCGGCTCCGAAATAATCCAATTCATGGTCTCATACAAATAAATAGATATATATTGGTTCATTCCATGCCATGTACGTTGATTGTTTCTCAAGAATCTTCCCAACGACTATACCTAGTTCACCAATCACAATCACATCACAAGCACTTTGGGAAAGGGCATCTACCATACCAATGGCAGTAACGAGTCCCTTCCCAGGAAAGGTATAACAACCCTAGTTCGAACTCCAGTGAACGATAGTGGTCGCATTACCAAATGACAATTCACTGCAAGTGTTAGGAAACTATCTCACCCCCACCGGGGTAGACTAACCTCTAACACTCTACGGTATCTTTTGATGGAAATTCAAGTCCCTCACAACAACCATACAATAAGGAAACCAACATATTCTCAATTAACTACAATTTCTAAAGTGTGAACAAAATTCCCAATTTCATCATGTGCAAATTTTCAATAAACAATTATGAAAAGTCCAAGAGATCACAATTCAATCATTTATTATTCCAAACAAAGTTCTAAGGTTCCAATTTTAATATTAAAGGAAGAATTTAAGAGAAAATTCATCACTCTCCAAAATCTAAGGTTTTTCAAACAAAAGAGAAATTTTATGGGTATTCAACCCTAACTTTGTTAAAAGACATGTAATCTTTACCCAAAAGACTAAGAGATGATGATTTCATATCATTTATATCACATTTATAACAAAACATACATATATAGATAACCCTAATCTCAATGAAAGAGAAAGAGAAGAAATCTCCTACCTTTTGTTCTTGAAAAGTTGGATTTTGATGGACTCCAAGGTGTAAATCCCTTCAAATCAAATGTTTCTCTCTCCATTTCTTCCTCTCTTAGGGTTCTAAGAGGTGTGGGTGAGAATGGAAAGGAAGAATGGGGCAAATGAGGTTTAGAGGGGTATTTTAAAACACCAAATTCCCGTCTTTTTTTACTGTTCGGTAAGCCTCAGACAAAACGTACCAGTACGGTTTAGCTACTGGATTAGGCGTACCGGTACGGTTTGACTGATAGATTTTTGTTTCAACTTCCAGAGCAGTTTTGACCCATTTTGAGGTCGAATTGAAAATTTCACTTTTGTAGATCTAGATGTCTACTATCTACTGTCCAAATCTCAGATCAAATAGACATTAGAATAAAAAGTTATGACCAAAATACTAAGACGTGTCCAAGATCTCTTTTTACCCAATTTTCTCTAAAGGGTGTTTTCATTCCGGAATACTTCCTAACTTCTAATACATCCCATATTACCACTCCCAAGGTTTTCGACCTTCCGAAATCAATGGAGACCTTAGTTTGACCTAAAAATATTTTGTTTTGTGATTAATCCTAATACCCAAGTAAATGTTTATTAAAGCTTTAGGGTACGAGGGCTAAATCAATCTAAAAATTGATTTGTTCTTTCGAAGCCCAACATACCACCATTAGTAATCTATCATTGTCCATTTATTACAATGGAATGATGAAATACCTAGCTCACAAGCTTGGAAAACGACGGTAAAATCTCAAGTTTTTGGTACGCGTACCAATATGTGTATCGGTACGGTTTACCTACTGGACCTCTGCGTACAGGTATGGTTTTCCTAGTTTGGTCCTTTTTGGCATATTTTTCATTTACAATCCATTCTAAAACCTTTCAAGGCCAACCCAACTTATATAACATACATTTACACATCAATTAGAGTTGCTACAAGTTCTATTACATGAGGGGGCTTACAGTATTGGGTATTAGACTAATTTTCGTGTTGTTGGATTTTCGATGTTGGGTATTGGATTTTATGGGTGTTGGGTACTATTTTCCTTACAGAATTTGGCTGTTGGATATACAACGCTAATTCTATAAGGAATGCATTATTTAATCCCTAATTTGTTGGATTTGTTTATATTGATTGTCAGTATTTGACTACAATTTCTTCTTGTGTTGGCTTCACAATGCATGAACAGGTCTGTACCCAAATTATTTCACTATAGAGATGCATTATGGTGGTAAGTTCAAGCATATGCCCCCCAGAATGTACTTAGGAGGGAGAGTTATCCATTTTGATTTGTGTGATGTTGACAAGATATCTGTCATTGAGATAAGTGAAATGACAAAAGAATTACAGTGTGAGGTGATTACTCATTATCACTATAGAGTTCATGGAATGAATCTCATTGATGGGTTGAGGATGTTGAATGATGAAAGTGATGCATTAGGAATGTTAGAGTTGGTTCCCAAGAACAAGGTAATAGGAGTATACCTGGAACATGACTTGGTTGACGAAGATGCATGCGAAGAATATGATGCACAGGAAGAGTATGACGCAGTTGATGGTGATCATTCAAATGCATCAAATTATGAAGAAGTGTCTAACAGTGGTGAGGAAGAAACTGATGATTACTTATTTGAAAAATATGTAGACAATGTGGCTGAGTTTGGTGGTTTAGATGAAGATACAAACATGAGGAAGCAATGCACAAATAATAGTGAACATGCAGTGGACACAGATGTCCTCTCTGATGATGAGCTACTTCTGATGAACTTAGAATGATTTTCAATTCATCTAATGATGATGTAGCGGACAGTTCATCTAAACCAAGACCAAGATACGCAAAATTTAGTGCAAACAAAGACATGGAACATCCTGAATTCAAGTTGGGTATGTTGTTTGTGTCATCACAACAGTTTAAGCAAGCTGTTAAACATTATGTCATTTGGAAATGGAAAGACATAAGGTTTGTTAGAAATGAGAAGCACAGGGTCAAGGCTAAGTGCAAGCCACCTTATGAGGGGATGGTATTTGCATCCAAGCTCCAAGATAAAGATACATTACAAGTGAAGACATTTAATGATGAACACACTAACTGCAACTGGTCATGGCATAACATGGATGTAACAACAAAATGGCTATCTAAAAAATACATGCACAAGATTATATCAAATCTTGAATGGCCATCACAAGCCTTTAGGGAAGTTGTGGAGGAAGATCATCAGGTGGGTGTGTCCATGAATGTGGTGTGGAGAGCAAAATAAGCTGCTAAAAATGTTATTCAAGGCAATCACAAAGAACAGTACAAGAAGATATGGGATTACTATGAAGAAATAAAAAGAACACATATGGGGTCTACTTTAGTTGTAGATTACGAACAAAATAACCTTGGGGAAATGAATCAAAGGTTCACAAGATTTACTATTTCTTACGACCTTTGAAAGAAGGATTTATACAAGGTTGCAGGACATATATAGACATAAATGGCTGCCACTTGACAGGCCCCCACCTTCGACAACTATTATCAGCAATTAGAGTAGATGCGAACAGTGGAATATGACCTGTTGCATATGCCATAGTTGAAACAGAAAACACTAGTGCATGGAAGTGGTTTTTGGAGTTGTTATGTGAAGATATAAAATTGGTGAATCAGTTTCATTGGACTTTTATGTCTGACCAACAAAAGGTATTCCTTTTCAGTTTCATTGGACTTTCTAACTGTATTCTTTTTAAACATTTTACCATATTATTGTGTAGTATTATGTCTCACTGAATGTTGTGTCATGTATTAGGGAATTCATAATTCCATGAAGTCACTGCTACCAATGTGGGATTGTGCTAAGGCTACCAATGTGGAGTACTTTATGAAGGCAATGGATGAAGTGAAGAAGGAGGATCCTAGTGCTTTCGACTGGTTAGTCACATCTGTACCAACCTTTCATTGGAGTTTATCGTACTTCTCTACCATTCCTAAGTCTACTCACCTTTTGAACGACCATTGTGAATCTTTCAATAAGTTTGTTTTAGATGTCAGAGATAAGCCAATAATCACACTGCTTGAGACTATTAGAAACTTGTTGTTGGAAAGGATACAGAGAATGAGAGATATAATGCTTAGGTTGTCTGGTCCTAACTGTCCAATGGTTAGAAATAAGTTAGAAAAAATATTCAAAGCGTCCATAACTTGCAGGCCCAGGTTTAATGGTTTGCATAGTTTTCAAGTTTTATGTTCTGATGGGGCTCAGTTTGTGGTAAACATAAGAGATAGAAGTTGTAGTTGTGGGAAATGAGACCTTAGTGGAATTCCATGACTCATGTTGTGTCAGCAATTCACTATCATGACATGGACCCTCACTTTTTGATGATTGTTTCAAGAAAGAGACATACATAAAGACATATAACTATATATTTCACCCTATCAATGGAAGTGATTTGTGGCCTCCAATAGGAAAAATACCACCAAATCCACCTGTAGCTCATGTGCAACCAGGTAGACCAAAGAAAGCCAGAAAAAGAGAATTTGATGAGCCTCCAAAAGTTGGGAAATTGGGTAAGAAAAGAGTTAAGATGACATGTAGCAAATGTGGTAACTTTGGCCACAACCAAAGAAGTTGCAAAGGGCCAAATAGTCTACCAAGGCCAATCCCAAGTGTGGAAAAAATTGTTTCAACTAATGCTACAGGTGGCAAAAGGCCTAAATTACTTGTGAGTGTCTACTACTTATGATACTTAGTTATTTTTTATGATCATATTTGCCTTCATACCCAAATGTTATATTTCAATGTAGGTAAAAAGATATCAATCACAGACATCAAGCTCAGTTCCTGTTCCAATTAAATCACAGACATCAAGCTCAGTCCCAATTCAATCAGAGACAACAAGCTCAAATGTAGCTTGGTCACATTCAGCAGCTCATGGCCGTTTTTTTTGTGAGGCCAAGGACGTCACAACCTCCGCAATCTCATCATCCCAATGATGGCAGATCATCCTCATCAGAGGGTCAGAGGGTTATAACACGCTCATCACTACAAAAAAAAAAAAACTGAAGCAATGAGATAAAAGAAAAAGGATGATGGGAAATCAACTCAATAGCTTGACTGGTGGCTAAGTATTTTGTAAGATGGACAAAGAAGAAGATGGACATAACTTAGAAGGATGTGCACAAATCTCCATATGGATGTTCTTTGATTTTTAATTCCTGGAGTTTTTTGTTTTATGTTTTGGACTTTGTTTTGTATTAGCTAAGTGAAAGCCACCTTGTAACAACTTTTGAAGTATTGTGTTTTGTATATATGAACATCTTATTATGCAGCAAAGCTTTTTGTCTCAATTATCATATTTTTGTCTACAGAATCATTTTTTGTCTTCTGTTTGAATGCACTAATTCATCTAAAGCATATCAGGCAACACTTATTCATTACAAATGGCAAACATATGGTATATGTTCACTAATAAGAAACTCAAACAAATACATCAACTACATCTTTCCATTACATCCTTACTAACTTAACAAACCATCAATAAGATACAAGCAATTCATATTTCCATTCCCATTACAAGAACAATTTTTTCCTATTCAACACTTTCTCCTGCAATTTCTCTTAATCAAATTTTACAGTCGGTTCAAATTGACTATCAAAGCTTGTTGATGCTTCTCCACTAGTTCCATTGCTGGATAATGCCCACATTACCAACCATGAAATTACCAATGCAACCCACAGGAAACACTCTCTTCTTTTTTGCTTGCTAGCTTATTTCTCTACAACTGAAACTTGTTATATAAGACCAGGGATTATCTGCCGGGCATAGGGACAATTAGGTGGGTCGTACCAGTCGAAGAACCTGCAACCCCTATTCTACAAGTACACGAACATGTTATATATTTTAGAAACTGATGTTACCTACAAGAGAATAACGTTAGTGGCAGTAAACATCCATGACTTGATTTTCAGTCTGAGTTGTATATGTTACAAACTTACCATGAGCATGTAGCAAGAGAAGAACCTCCTGCCTGGATTATTATCAGTCTAGGATGTCTTCATCACTGCTCTTCTCCCACAGTGGCAGTAAACATCCATGGTTTGATTCATTCTTTCTTTCTCTCTCTCTCTCTCTCTCTCTCTCTCTCTCTCTCTCAACTGGATAGAACAAAGTATTAAAACAGAGAACATAGCATCAAGGGAGGGAATTTCGGTGCCTAAAACTCTTACACAATAGGTGAAATGCTGAAAATGACTTTCAATAGATGTCATTTGCATTTGCCGTTTGAGTTTTATCCATAGTTAACGGTCAAATCTAACAGAAGGTGTTGATTAAAATGATTTAAATAGTTCAAGAGGTAGAATCAAAAAACTTAAAGTTCAGGGTGCAATTTAAATTTTATGTGGTTTAACCTAAATTTATTATTAATTGAATAAATTTGAATGTTGCTTTGATGAAATTGAATGTTAATTTGGTATTAGATCAAACAAATAACATTAATTTGATGAGGTTAAATGTTAAATTAATAGAATTTAATATTCTATTTAATATAATTAAATTTTAATTTGATAAAATTGATTATCAATTTGTTGTCGATTTGATGAAATTAAATAATAGTTTAGTGTTAAATTAAAGAAATAGTATTAATTTAATTAAATTAAATATCAATTTTGTGTTGGTGAGATCGAATGTTAATTTAGTTTAAATTAAATAAAGGATATTAATTTTAAAAAAATAAATATTAAATTATTGAACTTGAATGTTAATATAATAGAACTAAAAGGTAGTGCAGTGAAATTTTAAAATCGAGAGAGGGCGCCGTTGAAGTTAGACCTATTTATAGGGGGTATGAATGAAATTTATCCTATAAAATACTAAAAAGTATTTCTATAAAACAACGTCCATCGTTAATGCCGCAAAGAATAACTACCAAAGGTGCCAATGAAATTTTAAAATCGAAAGGGGGTGTCATAATATTCAAACCTAACTACAGAGGATGTAAATAAAATTTTCTCTAATATATATTCCTTTACAATAGTATTCCTCAGATGGTCCCCAAATTATTGGCTCTTACAACTATAACAAAAAAGAACACTTTCGTCTTTTAACTTTATCACATATAATGCTATTAGTTATGGTTCATGTCTGAAAACACAATAAAATATAAAATTTGATCGTTTAAAAAATTAATTTCATTATACTAAATAAAATATTTTTATTTCTTTGTTTATTTGATTACATCATTTAAAATTAATTTCTATCTATTATTTTTTTAAAAAATAACATCAAAATTTTCTTAAATTGTTTAACTCGACAAATGTTTTTCCACACGTGTATATTATCGTATATGGATAATGTATAAAATAATAATTGTGTTAAACTATAAATTAATTAAATATTAAATAATTCAACATATGATAAAATTGGGTGATAGGATGATTTTAGGAGGGCGAAATACGTGTGAGATAAAAATTCAAACACCTAGGTGTTTTATTATATAGATAAAAAGTCCCTCATTTATATTCAGCTCTAAAAAATACAAATAGTATATTGGCCCAAAATCTTATAATTCAAACGAAATGACAAGGGGGTTCTTGACTTTTAACCTGAATCATATACTGTTTAAGGTCAATAATCTATGTTTTGGAGGTAGAACTTGAAAAACGGTGTCATTTTTATTTGGGTAAAGTTCTCTTGGACCCCCTCCAATTTCTAAAATATCATTACACACTTCTGCAGTTTATACACGCGCTTCAGAAATTACCCTTATATCATCATCTATACCATTACTAACAAGTAACAAAACTTGTGATGTGATTACTTATTTATATAATAAAGTAGCTTACAATTCAAATCTCAAAAGATAAACAAAATGACTTTTGCTATTAGCGGTTGAGATCACTTTAAATTTTACTTTAAAATTAATCTAACAGCTAATATTAACATACTAAACTTAATAAGAAAAATAGTTCCTTAAGGGTGTTTGAAGTGATTTTTAAAAGTACTTATAAAAATTATTTCTTATAAGTACTTTAAAAAAAATAATAGTATTTGAAATCGTTCTACCACTACCTCTACCACCACTGCCACCGCCGCCGTCTCCATCGCCACCTCCGTCGCCACTACCGCCGCCAGCCCCGCCCCCACCAT
>CM042187.1:26898601-26923437 GCA_023539305.1 Ilex asprella
GGGGATGGAGACTACACCCCCCGCCCCCGCTTCGGTCCATTGACATCCCTAGTTATAACAGATTAAGACTCTCTAATCCAACATTATACAACATTTGATTGTAAAAAACACTCTGAGCTCATTTGGTAGATGTATTATGAGAGGATTAAATTGTAAACCCCCACGTGTGTTATAGTGATATAACGATAAAATTGTTTAGTAATTTAATATATGTAATGACGTAGGAATGAAAAATATAGGTTATAAACGCATGAAATGCTAACATAGTAAATATTAGCTAAAAACTTAGTTTTAACTAATGAATATATGAAATAGTTTATAATAGAATTTAGACCAACTATGTTTGATGTATAAACGTATGTTGTATAAGTTTAGGTTGGTTTTGGAAGGGTTTGAAGAAAATTGAAAATGAAAAACAGCGAAAATAGGCAAAACAGGACAAACCGTACCAGTACCCTGAGGTCCAGAGAGTTTTTCGTACCGGTACTGTACCATATCAGTATTGTGTACCGATACATCCGAAAGAAATCCGAAATTCTGTACAATAAAAGTCTGGATTTGACCATTTAAAATACCATTTTTCATTACATATTATCCCATTCTTCCATTCCACTCTCACCCTAAATATTTTAGAATCTTAGGAGAAGATAAAAGAAAGAAGAAATAGGAGAAATGAGGTCTTTAGGACTTGGGTGTTTGAATTGAACTTTGGAATCTTTGCTTCAAGATAGGGGTTTTCTTCAATTCTCTTACATTGAGGCTAGGGTTTACATAAATATACATGTTTTGACTCCTAATCATATGTATTTGCTATGAGTTTGTTATTTCTTGGTTCTCTTACAAATATTATCATGTTTTACACAAAGTTAGGGTTGAATACCCATGAAATCTCTTGCTCTAGCTTTA
Organism: Ilex asprella; assembly: GCA_023539305.1. Classification (NCBI taxonomy): domain Eukaryota; kingdom Viridiplantae; phylum Streptophyta; class Magnoliopsida; order Aquifoliales; family Aquifoliaceae; genus Ilex; species Ilex asprella. The sequence continues at coordinate 26,899,508 of CM042187.1, forward strand.
AAACCCTAGTTTTGGGGAAAATATGGATTTCACCCTATATCTTCACTTAATCTTGGTTTTAAAAACTCTAGTGTTTTGGGTTGAGGATTAAAATTATATTGTTAATGATCTCTTGTACCTTTTCGTAAATTTGTTCTATTGGGAAAATCATTTGTGAGAATTGGAGATTTTCGGAATTTGCTCGTAAATTTGAGATTTGTGGAATGGTTGGTTATTTGAGAAAATTATTGGTATTATATTTTTGATATGGTTGTTTGGATGAACATGAGTGAGAGTTTCCTTGTAAGGATGCTCATGCCAAAGAAATAAGACCTTGAATGTGAGATGTTCTTTGTAAGGATGTTCATTCCTTCTCAGGAGGTTCCTTGTAAGGATGCTCATGCTAAAGAAATAAGAACTTGAGGGTGCGAGGTTCCTTGTAAGGATGCTCATGATAAAGAAACAAGTCCTTGAGGGTGAGAGGTTCCTTGTAAGGATGCTCATGCCAAAGAGGACAATATTAAATCATCCGTGGGGTATTTGTTTACTTTTGAAAATTATATGGCTCATTGTTGGTAATTGGTTTCACCTTTTAGTTTAATTTACTGTTACCATATAAACTTGAGATCTGTTCAAATGTCACTATTTTATTTTAAATTTATGTATGATATTTGTGAAAATAAGACCGACCCATTTTATATGTTCAAAACCTTGTTCAGGTTTGGGAGAATTTTTCTACAGAGCTTCGTGCTCACCCCCTACAAAATGTTTATTTTCAGAATTCTACCTAGAGGAGGAGATTAGTGTTGAGGAGCGGGTCCCTTTGGAAGCTCAAGGACACGGTCATGTAGATCCCGAAGTGGATGCCTAGATTATTCCTCTTGTTCTAGAATAGTAGATCCTTTTGAGATGAAGTCTATTTTAATATTTTCTGATTCCGCTGCGAGTTAGCTTCGATTCTTTTGGGATGTAATTGCTATATCATGACATATTTCGTTTGGATGTAATGACCATGACTTGGTCTATGCTTTTGGGATAATATTGTAGACATTATATATATGATAAATAGGGTGAGATTTTATTAGTTGCTCTAATGATATAAATGGTTTTAGATAGTAATGTCATCCAATGTGATTTTTGGGGCGTTACATAAATATTGAATTATACTGTTTTTTATTTAATAGGGTCTAATACTTTATTTGGTAAGAAAATTTGATACCATATTAATCTATACTACTATAAAATGTCAACAAAAGTGAAACTTTTGTTTGACTAAAATAACCTTTATAAAACAAGTAATGTCAACTATAACCTATCCTATCATGTCCAATGGAAATGAACAACCCTATTCAAGTTCAATACATTATTAATAAATACACACATTAAATTAATACATTATTCAAGTTCAATATCCCTATTTCATTTGGGCTCTTTCTCTCCCACAACATACACCTCTCTTTTCCTTTTCTTCGCAATGTCCAATTTCTTTAGTTGTCACTTTGGTATGAATGCGGCGTACTATAAATTCCAATGCTATGGAATTCTTCTTTCCATCACATTTTAGCCACTTCGATATACACTATATCTCTATGTGTATCTTTATCTATATCTATACTACTTCTAAATGTATATATATTAAAAAAAATTAGTTCACTCTTTTATCCTCTAGCAACTCTTAAAAATTCAAAATACCATGGACATGAATAAGTATTCATTTTATACATTATTTGTTTAGTGACATTTTAAGTCTCTCTTTTTCTTCACACCACCTATTAAATTTTCAATAGATTCCACCTCACCCATGAAATTTCATCTTGCTTTACATGCACAAATATTTCATACAAACAAAAAACTTAAAATAATCAAAATTGTTAGGTTTTAATTATCCACTCCACGGACCGTTGCTGATCAGTAAGGTAGACCAACAACCAAATGTAAATGCAACGGTGAAGTTTAATCAAAGACATTGATATCCAATGAAAATGATCAAAAGGAAGTCCAAGTGGCTGCACTTCTTCCAGAGTCCTTATTTACCTTCTCTGTCACTTCCAAAAAATCTTCTCCCTGTGTGTAAACTTTGATGTATTCACTTTACGCGTTTTCTCCTATTCCTTCAATGTAAACGTCTTTTCAGTTTTTTCCACGGTATTTTAGAATTCTTTTGGAATTTTTATTTTTTCATGTCTATTATGCTAACCCCTATATGTTGTTGTAGCGGGAAACACAGATGCTCTCATCAAAATGAACGATATAAAATATAGTTTTAGATGCATCATAGAAGATAAAGGTCAGACTTTGTATAGATCTACTTTATGTGTTATGTTTCCCCCTAAAGTTCATAATTTTTTCTTTAATTTTTGTGGTGAATTTATACTCTTACAAAATATGTGGCATGGTATGCGGGGCAACAACAAAAACTGCGGGGCAACAACAAAAACTCTAACACCTAAAGCTAGCTCTATATAGTTCAATTTGTGCTTCATTTTCAGTTGTACTTTAGTGAAATATTTTGAAGTGGTGATCAAAGCATCAATGAGAATGGATGAATATGTAAATGTAAGGTGACCATTGATTTATGTGATGGATTTTGATTATCATGACCACCTGTAGTATTATTGTCATCGATCTTATCTATAGGAAAAAGTAGTATTGTGCTATAGTATCACTTAAGGTGTAACTACTACAAGGGATGTGGTGGAAGTCTTTAGAAGGCGTAAGTCAGTGAAATATATATATAGCAAAAATGATGAAAGAAAATTTTAGTACAATGTGAAAATTTTAGCACAATGTGATTTGCTTCTTGGATTTATATCTTGGGTGAAGCAGTGTTTTCATTGAAATCAACTTATAAATGCATTGAAATCTTAGTTCATTTTGTTAAAGTATCGACTTCTTGGAGAGGCCATCAAGAACTGTGATCTTATATCCTTGCTCGACAGAAAATGAAATAAAGCAATTTATCACTACACTTTAACAGGCAACTCTTGTGTGTTTACATATGTTTTAAAATTTCCAGTAGGTGTGGTTCATAAATATCAATGATGGTGTTAATCTTATGTTCATTTGGATGATTTGATTCTAACATTTATGCTATTGGCAATAGTTAATTTGGTAACTTTTGTTTATTGATTTACATTATCTATGTTATGCAAATAATAAAATATACAATGCATTGAAAAAAGCTACAGAAGATGCTCTTTTGCCAACTGTGGAAGCCCAAAGGACAACAGTAAACTCTCACATGTTTATATTAATGTAGTAAAGTAATTGTTTAGTAGTTCTTGTATATATAATGATGTATGCATGAACTATATAGATTGTAAGAGTAGAAATAAAAATGTTAATTGAGATAATAGGGTAAGTTGTGGAAGTTGAAAGTATTCCGGAGTGAAAATGCACTTTAGAAATAGTTTGGGTAAATAAGGATTTTTTACACTACCCTAGTGTTTGGATCATAACTCTTTATTATGATTTCCATTTGATCTGAAATTTTGACAGGAGATATTATACGTCCAGGACTACAAAAGAGTATTTCACAAAAAAATTTCAAATCGATCTCTAAACAAGTCAAAACTTCACTGAAAGTTTCAGCAAAAACTGGGATGACGTTTGAACGTAAAACAGTCAATTACCCTATTGAGGTTTGAACGTGAATCGATGTTTGAACGGCCATAAGACCCAGTACTTTGGTGTCTGATGAACTCTAATGGAAATGTAAGAGTACTGGGAGCAACCAACGTTCGAAATCCAAAGTGAAGTTCGAACGTAAACCAATAAATTACACTAGTGATGTTCGAATGCCAAATGATGTTCGAACGTGACTTACAAATCTCTGATAAAATTGAAAGAGTACTGGGAGCAACCAACGTTTGAAAGCCCAAGGTACGTTTGAACGTGAATCAATAATTTGCACTATTGATATTCGAATGCCAAATGACGTTCGAATGTGACTTAATTATCTGGCTTCCAAAATCGCGCACAGGAGGCCATTTCTTCCATTATAAATACTTAAGCACGCCTCCATTAGCCTCATTTCAACATTTCTAACTCTAAGAGAGCTTAAAGAGAAAGAAAGAAAGGGAAAAAAACTAGAGATTCAAAGGTTTATTCAAGTTGTTAAAGATCAAATCTTTATTTTTTTCACACAAAACTAAGGAACTAAGGTAGGAGTTTTCTTCCATTCTCGTTCATTGAGGTTAGAATTTATATATATGTATGTTTTGCTTCTAAATCTTATATATATGCTATCAAATGTTTATTTCTTGCTATTCTCTCATAGATTACAATGTTTTCAACAAAGCTGTGGTGGAATCACCTTTAAATCACTTTTCTTGCTTCAAAACCCTAGATTTCAAGAGAAGTGGATTTTCCTCTTGATGTCTCTTTTTTCTTGATTTCAAAACTTTAGTGTTTCATATTGAACAACAAAATGGTATTGATGATGGTCTCTTGTACATTTTCTTATATTGCTCTTGGTACAACTAAATGGAAAAATTAGAAATTTTGGTAATAATTTGGAATGGTTGGTTAATTGAGAATATTTTAGTTCTATTCCAGTGGGGGTGAGATGGTTTCCTACACTTGTAGTGGATTTTTGTTTGTGATCGCAACCATTATTGTTCACTTAAGTTTGAACGAGGGATGATATACTTTTCCTGGGAAGGATTCGTCAATACCATGTGAGACGGTATATGCCATTTTCTAAAGTTCTTGTGATTGTAATGGGTGGACTAGGTATAATCGTTAGGTAGATTCTTGAGAAGTAATCAACGTACATGGCAATGAGAATTAACTAATATACATTAGAATGTGGGTTGGATTCGTCATGGCCGGTGCATTGGTATGGGACAATGAAACGGCAGGCTCCCTTCCTAACAATTTGGAATTAGTTTATTATTGATAAATTTATTTTATTGTTTCCATTTAATTATTGCTATTGTGTAAACCTGAGATCTATTGAAATGTTCCTGTTTTATTTCAAAATTGATATGTGATATTTACAAAATGAGACCGACCGATTTTATATGTTTTTCTAAACCTTGTTCGGGTTTGGGAGGAATGTTGCTACAGAGCTTAGTGCTCACCCCCTACAAATTACACATTTTTCAGATTATGTGCTAGTGGAAGGACTGGGCATTGATGAGCAGGTACCCTAGGAAGCTCCAATAGACGGACACATGGACCTCGAGATGGATGCCTATGGATATACTTCCCTATGAAATAGATTAGGAAATTTTTTTTGGAGACTAGGTGAAGTCTAACATTTTATTATTCTGTTGCAAGTTTAATTTTGATTCTTCTGGGATGTAATTGTCATAGTTTGACATAATCTTTTGATATTGTGGCTATGTCTTGACTTATTCTTTTGGGATAATGTTGTAGATATGATATATGATGAACGATATTTGTTTTTGATGGAATTTATTTAGTCTCTCTCATGATGTAAATGATTTTAGATAGTAATGTCATCCAAGGTGGTTTTTGGGGCGTTATTGCAACCCTTTACTTATATTTTGACTTGGAGAAGAGAGTAAGCTATCTCTATTCTGGTACATCCCCTTTCCTATTTTTTGTTTGTTCAACAGGGTTTAAGTTTTCTCTTCCCGTTACTAACTATTGTGACTTTGCTTCACACAGAAAAGGTTTAAGTAGCTAAATATGAACATCGCTTACCTGTTTAGCGAGTAATTAGATATTATATTTGTTGAAGTATAATATTAATTAATATACATTCCTTTTTTTATATTGTCTGTACATGTTGTGTTATTATCCAAACAACAAATAAAAAAATCATTCATTGTCAATCATAGTAAATACCTACACTATGAAGTTTGTATGACCTATGATTTGAAGAGAGTGTCACATTTCTAGGCTGGTTGGAGAAAAGGTTCCTCCTATTATTATTGTACTATTGTCAAATATTCGATAATACCTTATAAGAGAATACATTGCTATGGTTTGTTGTTTGAAATCTCACATTTTCTATTCATGTTCTGTATCTTTTTATACAACCAGAGAGGCCTAATTTTTAGGCGTTCAAATGTATTGTTGATAACCACAATCACAATTGACAGCAATATTTACAACAATAAACTGCTGATCCTAAAATCATGGTAGAGATAAAATCTGGTGACAGTTAGGCTTGAGTTGGTACTTGTTTGACTTCTTCAGGTTCCTTGATACGCCCCCGCAAGAATGGGCTACCATCGGATAGGTCGATCTTGTTTCGCAGGTAGTCTGTCCGTTGCCTTGAAAGTGGCTTGGTGAGTAAATCTGCAAGCTGGTCAGCAATATGTACATGCCTGACATTGAGAATTCTTTTTTCAACCAAATCCCGCACAAAGTGAATGTCTATTTGGATGTGCTTCATCCTTGAGTGCTGAACAAGATTAAAGCTGAGGTGTGTTGCACCCAGGTAATCACATAGGAGTGTAGGCGGTTGAGGTAGTGTGAACTTCATTTCTTGGATTAGGGACAGAAACCACATGAATTCTGTAGCAGCCATTGCTAATGCCCTATACTCGGCTTCGGTTGAGGACCGGGCAATGGCACGTTGCTTTTTGGAGCTCCATGAAATAGGGGTGTGACCAAGGAAGATGAGATAAGCTGAAGTTGATTTCCGATCATCCAAACTACCAGCCCAATCAGCATCCGAGAAACATGTAAGGGCTGGACTTGATGTTTGTCTAATATTGATGCCATGAAAAATGGTGTTCTTCAAGTAACGCAGCAATCTTTTAGTGGCTGTCCAGTGAGTCTGTGTGGGGCTATGCATAAACTGTGAGAGTTTATTCACTACAAAGCTTATATCTGGGCGAGTTAAGGACAAGTATTGCAATGCTCCAATCACTCTCCGATATTCGGTGGAGTCAACTGATGAAGAACCATCTGCCAGCTTTAGAGAGACTGAGGTAGAGAGAGGAGTGGTGACATCCTTAGCTCCATCCATACTTGTTTTTGCTAGTATATCTCGAATATACTTATGCTGAGTTAGAAACAAGCCCTCTTTGGTAGGAATTACCTCAACACCGAGGAAGAAATGTAAGGGCCCCAAATCTTTTAGTGAGAATTTCTGCCCAAGTTGATCAATAATTCGTGCAACAAATGTCGAATTGTACCAGTGAGAATCAAATCATCAACATAAACCAAGCAATAGGCAAGTATAGAACCATCATGGAACACAAACAAAGAAGAGTCAGATTTAGTATTGATGAAACTAAATTCTAACAGCGCTTGTTTGAGAGCAGAAAACCAGGCACGAGGTGCTTGTTTGAGCCCATATATTGACTTTGTAAGACAGCAAACGTGATCTGGTTGTTCCAGACTCCTGAAACCGGGTGGTTGGTTCATATACACCTTTTCAGTGAGATGCCCATGAAGGAAGGCATTATTGACATCTAGTTGTCGTAGAGACCAACCATACATAACATCAAGAGTTAAGACAGTGCGAATGGAGATTGGTTTTACAACAGGACTGAATGTCTCTTTATAGTCCAGGCCTGGTCTCTGATTGAACCTTTTGGCCACAAGTCTGGCCTTGAATCGATCAATAGAGCCATCAGCATGCCTCTTAATCCGAAACACCCATTTACAGCCAATAATATTACAATCAGTCGGAGGTGGTACTAGTTGCCATGTATTGTGACGCATTAATACAGTCAATTCAGAGGACATGGCATCACGCCATCTAGAATCAGTGAGTGCTTCAGCAACAGTTGTGGGTTCCAATGACGGTGGAAGAGGGTGCTTAGTGACTACAAAGGAGGTCTTGGGCTTATAGATATTATTCATGGATCAAGTTGTCATTCGGTTAGGACGGACTGCATTATTTTGAGGGACAGTAGGTTCAGGCCTTTCTAATGTGAAAATTTGGCTGGAAATCAAGGAAAAAGAAGGGAGAGTATTTTCCTGGAGAGGAGGCGGTGCAGGAGATGACCCATTCGCAGACGACGGTGAGATGGCAGCACCCAATTCCGGAGAGGCAGTATTTCCAAGTGGAGCCAGGAGAACTTGCGGCAATGAGATCGGAACAGCAGAGTCTAGGGCGGCTTGGGAATTTGAGATGGCCATGGGGCTGTTAGGGTTTGATTTTTGAAAAGGGAAATGCCCTTCGTGGAAGATGACATGCCGAGAATGAAAGATCCTGCTGGTATTGGGCTCAAGGCAGAGATATACATTTTGGGAGAGAGAGTAACCCACAAAGGCAAATGGTTGGGCCTTGGGCTCAAGTTTGTGTTTGTTATAGGGTTTAGTTAATGGATAACATAGGCAACCAAATTGTTTGAGCTTAAGATAATTGGGGATTTGTTTGAACAATTTTTCAAATGGTGATTGATTGTTCAAAGTCGAGGTGGGCATTCTATTTATGAGATAGGCAGCGGTTTGAAATGCATATGGCCAATATGAAAGAGGCATGTGAGCATCTGTGAGTAAGGTGAGACCAGTCTCAACAAGATGACGATGCCATCGTTCGAACATACCATTTTGTTGTGAGGTTTTGGGAGCGGTGGTGTAATGACTAATCCCATGAACGGAAAAATAAGATTTGAGGGCAATATATTCCCCACCATTATCGGAATAAATGCTCTTTATTCTTGTGTTAAACTTATTTTTCACAAGATTTCGGAATTGCGAAAAAATTGTTGCAACATTGGATTTATGAGCCATAGGATAGAGCCAAATGTATTTGGTAAAGTGGTCAACAAAAATTACATAATATTTGGAGCCATCAATGCCAATTTCATGAGAAAGGCCCCAAACATCCATGTAAAGCAATTCGATGGGAGCGGTGCTAGTGAGACCATGAGTGTTAAATGGTAGGCGATGAGCTTTATTTTGAGAACATGAAGTACAAAGAGATAAATTGCCATTCTTATTGGTGGGTAAAGAAAAAACATGAATTAGATGATGGACTAATTTTGACGATGGATGACCAAGTCTTTTGTGCCATCCATCAGGAGTAGTACGTTCATGAACATAAGCAACAGCATGTTTGGAGGGTGGTGGTAGATTCTCCGGAAATGGGTACACTCCATCTCCACATTCGCCTTTGAGTAGTGTCGCCCCCGTGATCCAATCCTTCACACAAAAATAGGTAGGATGAAACTCAAGATAAACATTATTATGCTTGGTAAAGTTGTGAACAGAAATAAGATTTTTTTTAATGGTTGGAACACACAGGGTATCACGTAAATAAAAGACACGAGTAGACGATGCAAGAGAAAGGGAACCAATATGAGATACGGGCAAACCAGATCCATCACCAATTACCACCTCATTAGTACCATCATATTCAGAATTAATGGTTAGATTAGAAAGATCGGTGGTCATGTTGTGAGATGCCGCCGAGTCAACCAGCCACTTTTGATTTTTTCCTTGAGAGGATGCAGCACGATTTGCGGTGAAGTCAGGTGAGGACATTTTTGGCCGTATGGCCAATTTGATCACACCATTGACACTTGGGCTTGTATTTCCTCTGGTCCGAATATGAGGGCCCATTTTTGTGATGGCCTGTGTTGCTGCGAGGCCTGTTGGAGGAATACTTAGGGTTCGGTTTGTGCTGTCCAGGGGCACCTCCTTGCCGATGAGAGAAATTGGCAGTGGGAACAAATGTTGCTGTTGATTGATTCTCCAGCCGGCGAAGATAACTCTCATGACCTACAAGAAGATTATGGAGTTCTTTAATTTTCAGGGAAGTCTCACGAGTACGAATGGGTGCCGCAATTTCTCTAAATTCATGACCCAATCCATTTAGAATGTAGAGGGTTAAATCATCATCCGAAACCGGATGATCAATGATGGCGAGTTCGTCGGCAATCACTTTGATTGCGAGAAGAAACTCAGTGACGGTGCGATTTCCTCAGGTGCTCAAGGTCAATTCTTCCTTGAGTTGCATCGCACGCGTTCGTGATTTTCCTGCATATAAACGGGTAAGTACCGTCCAAGCTTCATGGGATGTCTTGTAGGCAGCAAGGAGTGGGGTGATAGTAGTTCAGGTGGAGGCAAGAATGGCGTGGAGGATGAGTTTATCTTGACGAACCCAGTGGGAGTTCTCGGATTTGGAAGCAACGGATTTCGTTGCATCAATGGCAGGACATGGTTTGTCACCAGTGACAAAGTCAATGAGATCATAACCAATGAGCAGTGCTTCAAATTAAGCCCTCTATTGAGGAAAGGTAGAGGGGGTGAGTTTCTCATTGATGGTGGTTGCGGCATTGATGGTAATGATGGGTGAATTAGTGGTGGTGATAGGGATGTCAGCCATGTCGCAGGAAGAAAGAAAGGGACAAAAAAGCTCGTTAGAGTACTGGCTCTTCTGATACCATATAAGAGAATACACTGCTATGGTTTGTTGTTTGAAATCTCACATTTTCTATTCATGTTCTGTATCTTTTTATACAACCAGAGAGGCCTAATTTTTAGGCATTCAAATGTATTGTAGATAACCACAATCATAATTGACAGCAATATTTACAACAATAAACAACTGATCCTAAAATCATGGTAGAGATAAAATCTGGTGACAGTTAGGCTTGAGTTGGTACTTATTTGACTTCTTCAAGTTCCTTGATATACCTTACCTTATTTATAAATGTGTTTTCTTATTGTTTTTTTTTTTTATCAATTTTTAACATATTGGCAGTCATCCCTCCATTAATGGGCCAATTAACACACTCCGGATTTGGGCATGCCTACATATGCAAACGAAGTTGGAATGCTATATTTATTCTGGCTATAAAAAAGGTTCTACAATGTGTTCACTTTGTCTCCTAATTGTTTATGCTTGCCTTATCAAATTAAAAAAAAAATGTTGTTCAGTCATATATTCGGACAAAGAAGACAAATTTGAAGAAAAAAAACGTGAAGAAGAAAAGCTTCCCATCTAAATGACTCTATGATTGGGTTAATATTACTTTTCTAACATCTGCAATAATAAATATTTTCATTCCATAATCCACATGTTTGGTGACAGGAAGTTAGTTTTAATGTGTAGGTGGGGCAGGATTTCATGGGTTTTAGTTTAGGCCTTATTCTTGTCCTCTCTTAGAGTATTGTAGTTGCTTTTTCAATTTGTAATGTGGTCGGATGGATCTTAATTTTTTAGGCTTGAACAAGTATAGCTAATGGATTATTTGTGTATTTGTGACTTAATATGAGTTCGGTATAAGTATTATTTCATGGTTTATGTTTATCATTGATTTTATCATGGAAATTTTGGTTATTAAGTGGTTAGAGTAACACAAAATATGATTGTGATTTAGCAAAAAAATAAATAGACTTCTAACTCTCTACTAAAATAGTAGTTAAGAAGTATATAATCTCTTTATTTAATATTGGAACTCTTAAGAATCAAGAAAATTTGCCTATAAAAATTATAACTAACACATATCTAACACCGGTGTATCGATAGAGGACCACTTAATTTATGAAGATTTTTATTTTCGAATATTTGATAACAATAGTATATGGTATTTGATATTCAAAATGGTTTACGTGCAACGCACATGTGCATCAACTAATTTTAAAAACGTATACTAATCGTATATTTTTTAGACGATAGACATGTATTATGAAAATATTTTAATACTACAAAAAAAAGTGGTATTATAATCCAGCTTAAACGTATTACATATTCTACACATGTACTCTTGTCTTTTGTTCTTCCGTATTGTGTTAGATTGAATTACTCTATTTAATTCATTCATTTATAATAAAGCAACCAAACGAGTCATCTCTCTATTATATGTAGTCTTATTTTAAATTCTTATCCAAATAATATATTGGTTATCTGCATAATACATTGTATCCGTACTATTAAATCGATGATAATACTACCTGAGAAGGTGGTATTATAGTTCAATTCAAGTGTATTAAGTTATAAATTTATTATTTTAACTAATAGATAAACAAAAGCATTAATAACTATACAAGATTGATAAATTTTAATCAATATGTAATTGTTGTTTTATTTTCTTATTTTTAATCTAGTGTCTTACCAAATATTGAATTACAATACGTGATATTTGTTTCTCATATTTAATATAATATTTTATTCACTTGTACAAAACTAGTTTATATTGTTTAATATAATCTATTCTTTTTACAATACAGTAACCAAATGATGCAAATAAATTTAACACCATTAAAAATTAATGAAATAAAATGATTTATGATTGGACCTACCCCCGCAAATTATGTAGTACATGTGATCCACGATTTGTCCTCAGGCCCCACTAATTATTATTACCTTATAAATGGGCTGGTGCATGCAGCATGGTCTCACCTTACTACAAAATAAAAAATGAAAATCATAGCATCTTTTATCTTCTTCTTCTTCTTTATAATATTCTTTCTAATTGCTGTTCAGTACTGTGTTGAAGGCTTCAATGATGAAGAGAAAGAAGATGAAATCCAAAGATCTCATTTTCCAAACGACTTTCTTTTTGGGGCAGCCACTTCTTCTTATCAGGTTTGTGTTCTTTGTTTCCAATGTCCTTTTTTCTCACGGTCTTCTCCAATTCCTTTTTCTGGAATCAGATTCATACCCATTATTTTCAGATTGAAGGAGCATATCTCGAAGACGGTAAAAACCAAAGCAACTGGGATGTTTTCTGTCGAATCCCATGTACGCAGCAATGCCTACATATCCACCTTGTTTAGGCTGCATCCACTTAGTTTTTCAAGAAAAGATCAAAATAAATTGGACTTCAATGAAAATCAAGTAGACCTTAGGGCCAGCTAATTACCTGAAACTTCTCACGGTAAAGCTTGGCAGCCTTGGCATGTGCCAACAGCATGTTGTGCACCACAATGAGAGGCTCCACGTCAGAATTGCCAACAGAACAGTTGCCGAAAGGTGCTGAACAACGAGCAGGAGGATACAATCCTTTCTTGTAGGCCTTTTCAGCAAACATGTTTGGCTCTTCCTAGATTCTTGGAGAAGTCTGTTGAGGTTGAGTGCTTTGTCTCTTGCTATGTTTGGTTTATCAACTTAGTGTTGATATATATTGTCATCTACTGACAGTCGTTCGGAGAATTAATATATAATTTAATGCGACAAAAAAAAATCAAAAAATTCAAGTATGAAAGCAAATTATCTTTTTTATCATTTTCCTTTACATGTTAACTAAACATATGAAAATTTTAAAAAATTCTCTGTTTTACTATTTTTCCGCTAAACAAACAAACCAAAAAAAAAAGTTCAACAAAAGAAAAAAAATAAAGCTGCATTTGTTAATATTTCTGTTTTTCTATTTTCAAAAAAAAAAAAGAAATCAATTTTTAATTTTTTCTGGGGTAAAAAGTTAAAACAAAAACGTGTGATTGTAATTAATGTGTGGCAACCACTTTAATTTCTATCATATATTTTAGCTTTATATTAATTCTTGGTCAAAAACACATCCAAATTCTTTATCTCAATACATCCATCAACCCATGAAATTAGGCACAAGGCAACCATTTCACATACTAAAACATCCCATTATTAAATATTCTATTAAATACCATAGTAAGCCATAATCACTTGACTAAAATCCCAACAATAAGTACAAAAACAAAAAAAAAAAAAATAGTCCACAGTACACGATCAACGTCTATTGTGCACTACAAAAACCAAGAGAGTACTCGGCAGAATCAACAAGATCTTCAACGTTGTGGAGAGAATGCTTCTCTGCACCCAAAAAGAGTACATATTTCTATCTGCAACACATTGCTCAGTAAAGCTAGCATCAGAATCTTAGCGCATTGCACACATACACCAAAGAGAAAATATCACTTAGGACTGATGCAAACACTAGAAACACATAGCCTTAATGAAAAATGACAGTTTTAAGTTCAATTGGCTTATTTTAGAACTAAGCCATGGTCCTGTTCCGAAAGCAATTGGAAAGTGGCCTGCTTGCCTTTCTGAGCAAAGAACCCAGCACATTGTGATTCCAACAGTGAAAAAATTATCACAAAATAAAGCATACTTGAGATTTATCATATCTATGAGGCTAACCTACAAGAACCCAATTGGGAAGTGTTCAGAATTTCACATAGCAATGTCAATCAGGAATTTTACCAAACAGTTTGTGGGGTTTCTTTGTCTTCTAAATTTTTTAGCAAAATGACAATCAAAAAGCTGATTTGTGCAGTTGATCAGCAGATTCAATAAATATATATACATATTATATATTGCCATAAGACAAGAACAAACTGGATTAAGATTGAACTGGAACCTGATCGAGGAGAGATCTCAACACTTTAATTTTCAACTATTAAAGTCGATAAACTATCTACCAAAGTTAAATTTTGGATAGAAATAACATACGTGCACTATTCCTTCTAACTATGATGGTTGGGTTGTTTCCATAACAAACTTACAATGACTGGTTTAGTGATGCAAAGTTTCAGAAACTAATCTATTAGAACTCAATGGATTTTAGAACTCCCAGGTGATTCTGTGAGCAAAGTGTCAATTCGTTTCCCTGAGAGATTTCTAGTGTCCTGAACAAGTTATAATGAGCAAGAAGCCAATAGAAGATTAATGATTAACAACCAGCCTCTTTACTGTATAGCTTCACTCTCACCTATATAGCTTCACTCAGAGTACATAGCACAGATGGTAAACTCATAATTATATCAAACTAATCAGTATGCATTAATGAAGAGAGAGAGAGAGAGAGGCACAAAAATTGGACAGGGCAAACTAGCTCTATAACAAAAACCTATACATAGTTACTTTTCGTTCCAAACATTCACCCAAACACACAGACCCAAATAACCAAGAACACTTTGACCAAAATTTTCAGTAACACTTTGGCTGAAATTTATGTATATAGGTACATAAATAGATATATGTACATTGGTAGTCCAAGATCTGTATATATAAGTATATAGCTCCCTTTATTACACGTGTGATTGCACTAAATGAGCTCATATGAGGATGATAAGACAAGACACGTGATGAAGACATCTGTCATTCGATTAATATACTTAACCGAACTTATTAATGTGTTCGGCAAGACAATGTATTAAGCAAAAGCAATGAAAGAGCTTGGCTATTACCAAGCGAAGTTGTTCAATTTGTTCGGTAAGTAATAAAAGAGTTCGGCTCTTATCAAGGGCGAGCTGCCGGAAACAGTAAGCGGAAAGATAAGGATATGCTTTAAACTCAAGGATTCTAGTTAAGCGAATCAACGAGATGATAGGAACGACAAAAGGAACTGATGGAGAAATATCAGCAACTTTCCAACTAAAGCTGCCTAATTGGAGATGTATCACTTTGAATCGAAAATCATAAAAACCCTAGTTGAACAAGGATCTATAAAAAGCCAAATGAACCAAGGTAAAATGTACGCGGAACTCTCTTTGTCTTCTTGCAAATTGCTCAGTTTCATTATTGACTTAAAAATCGGAGTGTCTTCGATTGAAGCACTTCGATCTTGAGCAGTTTGTTCGTTTTGCGAAAAAGAAGGCTTGGAAACTTGATTCAGAAATTAACTCTCACTCCAAATATCCATTCCTTGTACATGTGAGAGGTTCGTTATTTTTTATCTCTTATAGATAGTTTCAGAGAGAGTTAGAGAGAGAGATCTATGGAGATGGATCAGATCTGAGTTTGAGAGAAAGGAGAATATCATACCTTGAGATAGACGATGTGAGTGCTTCAGATTGCTTCAATGGAAAGCTACTTTTGAGTTCTTCGTGAGACAAAGAGATAGGACGAGAGATAGAGGGTAGAGTTTGGGTGAATGAGAGAGAGTGAATGCTAAATATCCATTTTATACTTTCAACGACCCCCCTCCCCTTTTTTCTACTAATGGGGTTCGATGTCCGGAACTCATTAAATGGATGAGCACAACGCGCTTGTGTTTCTGTTTATTGCTAATTTTGAAAATATCAAGTTCTTGTTTGTAAATTTGGTAGTTGTTTTCAAAACAAATTTGGTAGAAAAAAAAAAACAACATACCAAACACGTTATGATTTTTTGGCAAAAATTGAAAATAAAAACACAAAATTCATAACAAATAAAGTTATCAAACAGAACCTAAATGTCTGATTTTTATCAATTTTGTACCACCGCTGAGTTCGGGGTGTCAACCCCTCATCCTCAATAGGGAGGTAAGCAGTTCAAGCCTCGTAAGACATCTGTGGAGGCAAGGAACAGCTCTTGTCAGACTTGGGTTTGATCCTCCTAACAATATAGTGGTTCCCATCCCCCCCACCCCATCTTCCTTTGGGTTAGTACATGATGTAGAATTATTAGGGCAGCAATTTGCGGTCATCGAGACTTGTATAAGTCAAGGTGAGATGGCAAAACCTCACAATTTTATATATATATGTGTGTGTGTGTGTGTGTGTGTGTGTGCGTGTGTGTGTGTGTGTGTGTGTGTTTTAGTTACAGTTTCTCATTTTACAATATACAAATATCTCCTCCTTTCACATTGATATTCAAGCTTTAAACTGTGGGTAGTCTTTGGGTTAAAAGGTGCATTTAAAAATTGAACTATTACTAAAAAGCTAGAATTTGTTGCAGTTTCCTCTAAGTATACAAAAGCACTTTTTTATATGATCTTTGCCAGATATTCTGTACGAATCAAATTTCAATTACAAACGTATGTTGTGAACATAATTTCTTTTTAACAATAGATTAATTAGAAAAATGCTCAGACAAGACTTTGTCGAGTTATTATCCCTTTGAGTTAATTTACATATATATTGAATTCTTTTCTTGTTTAGTTCAGTCAATGTAAAATAGAACAAAAATCCATTACTCTTACGTGCAGAACTATTGGGCTTATGAAAACTTGAGATTATGACATGGTTAATTTGTTGTTAAACAGGATTATTGATCCTCTTGTATATGGAGATTTTCATTCAGAAATGCATCGTTATCATGGCAGTGAATTACCTAGCTTCTCCATAGAGGAGACAGAGTGGATAAAGGGCAGTGTTGACTTCATCGGAATTAATCGTTATTCAGCTATATATGTCAAAGACTGCATATATTTTAGCTGCAACAAGGCTGGGAATTGTACAATCCTAGGCTTTGCAGAGACAACTGGAGAGAGAGATGGAATTCCTATTGGAGAACCAGTATGAAATTTAGAGTTTTTCTCTAGTTTTTTTGGTCTTTGATTACTAGTTTTTTTAAATTTGTTGTTCTTCTTTCCCACAGACAGGAATGCCAACATTTTTTTGTAGTTCCAAGAGGCATGGAGGAGATCGTCAACTATGTTAAGAACAGATATCATAACAAGCCTATGTTTGTGACTGAAAATGGTGAGTAAAATTAAATGGCTCAGTTATCTTCTCATTTTGTATGTTGTATAGGTCCACTGAAATAGTTATAGACTTATAGTAGGTAAGTATGGATATATCAAATCTTAAATTAATTTTACTTAGTTGAAAATGTGCCATAATCATGAATTATAGTACTAAAGGAAAGTTTTTTTTTTTTTTCTAGGAGCACTCTAAATTTTTCTGATCAAAATGAAAATATCCAATGATTTGGAATCACCTTCCTATGCTCCAAATCTTACTATAAATTGCACGACATAAATGTGTAATTCTCTCAATCATACTGTTTCCAGTTGCATGGCAGTCTCTATGTATTGTCACCTCCTCACTCCTTGGATTTATACAAATCATAGTATCATAGCTAACTTTCATAAGATAGAATCCAACCGGAATTTTTCAAAGACCAAGGAGCCACATTGTTTAGTATGTGATGTAATGCAAGAAACCAAAAGGACACGGTACACTACCACTAAAACTTCTAAGTTCTAACATCATCTTATATATTTCGGAACTTAATTTTTTTGACTTAAAACTCCAGGTTATTCTCCGCCAGAGCAAGAAGAGGTACAAGTTGAAGACATACTGCATGATGTGAAACATATTGGATTTCACAGAGGATACCTTGCTTCCTTTAAGGTGACTGGCACCCTCAACAGTGCTTTCTTATAACTACGGTTGGCCAAGTCATGAAGTTTGTTCTTGCATTAGTCTTTACTGTGGCCATTTCTCTTTTAACCTTCAGTCATTATGCCTCTTTCTCTCCACTTTAACAGTTGATATGCTAAAAGTATGCACAAGTTTTATATGTGCACATGTTTACATGATCAACTCTGAACAAATTTTTTTAGACTGTTCAAAGTTCATCCTATGCTGTGTAAATTATTGTTAGTCTCCAAATGTTCTTATTGAAAACTAAGATTTGCAAGTTTGTATTACTGAAGATACTTGTCGTTGTATTGCCAGGAATGGTGCTGAAGTATGTGGCTATTTTGCTTGGTCATTGTTGGACAACTTCGAATGCTTACGTGGTTACAGTACAAGATTCGGACTTCATTACATTGATCTCCAAACACTAAACCGAATTCCAAAGCTTTCTGCTAAATGGTACAAACGCTTTCTAACCAGCAGTAGCCCAAACAATGAAGGAGCGGTAAATAGAATCTTATTCAGAAAAAATAATCTCATAATGTCTGGATTAGAAGATGAACTATCAGAAATATAACTATACCAAGGACCATTTATCTTGTTTTCATCCCCATGTTCAATATCATCTTAGTAAACCGTTTCTTAATGTTGTTTTATGGCATGTAGGATCTGCTTATTGCACTTTTTTGAAGGATAGTTTAAAGGTTCTTGAAACGGCTCTTCCAAATTTAAAATGGTATTTTATCTAGTAAAAGAGCAATTGAGCAAGTAGCATCTGAAAGACTTTATCTTTTAAGTAATTTACCATCACTAATGATGCTATCAAATCATAATTGCATGGTTCTCATTGTGTATCAAATCATAATTGATGATGCACAAAATAGTATGGTGCGAGATCAACAGTCACAAGGGTGATTTAATGAGCAATCAATGGCAATTAGTGGCAAAACTATAAATAAGAGTCAACACAGGAAATTTATAGTGGTTCGGTCCGGGTGACCTACGTCCACTCTTCGAACGGCAACGGTGGCCTGAGATGTTTTATTGATCAACGGTGGTACTCCGGAGAGTTTACAATGAGTCAAGAGAGAGAGAGAGAGAGAGCTTGCAGAGAGTAACTAGTCTAGTGTGTCTGTCTCCAAAGTGATTCTTCTGCCCTTTATACAGTGAGGGCTTACATTATATAGGCTCACCAAGGCGGTGACGTGAGGGAGAAGTCTCCCGTTAATTTGGTAAGTAGAGTTATGGTAGGAGTGAGCCTCTTTGGTAAGTAGAGTTATGGTAGGAGATCTCCGTATCCCGAGTCTTCCTCCACGTGCTCCTATTTACTCGGATGTCACTCTGGTGCGGAGTGTGCTCATGGTTAGCCTTGGACTTGAGTCTTGAGCTCGGACTTGCTTCGGAGTGGGTTTGGACTTATGTTGCATGAAGGCACGAAGAGGAGCCAAGAGGAGAGGCCAATGGAGCCAAGGGGGGGCGGCGCCCACTTCGGAGGGGGCTTGGGCGGCGCCCCAGGTGCCTTGGGCTGCCTTGTCCCTTCCTTTGGTGTTCGGCCTTGAGTTGGTGCGACTTGGTGCTCGTCTCGGTCTCCAGGTCGGACGTCGAGCTAGGCTTGGTGCTTGTCTTGGTCTTGAGGTCGGACGTCGAACTCGGCTTGGTGCTTGTCTTGGTCTTGAGGTCGGACGTCGAGCTCGTATTTGAATTAGACTTGGATTCGCACCGGAGTCAAATGGCGAAGAAGGAGAGGTCGCAGGAGCGGACGAAGGAGAGGCCGAGCGCGGAGCCAGGCGCTCTAGGGGCCTGGGCGGCGCCCTTGGTGCCCTGGGCGGCGCTCTAGGGGCCTTGGGCGGTGCCCTTGGTGCCCTAGGCGACGCCCCAGGTGCTTCGGGCGACGCTCCTCACTGCCTCGTGCGGTCTTGGCCCTTCCTCCGTTTTCCTTGTCGTTTGCCACTCGGTTGGCCCAACATTCATCAATAATCACGAATGATAAAGTGATTGACAAGACCATAAAAGCCAAAATCCTTGAACCAGTAGCTAAGTCAATCCCTATAAATGAACCAGCTGAGTCTAAACCAGTTGTTCAAAAGAAAACAGTGTTTCCTGATGAAAAAGATAAATCAAATACTATTCCTTTACTTTTTCCTCAACGAGTTAAGAAACCTTAATCATTGAACAAGCATGCTAAAATTGTGGATTTATTTAAGCAAGTAAAGATTAACATCCCCATGTTGAATGTAATCGAGCAAGTGTCATCATATGCTACATTTTTTAAAGACCTTTGCACAATGAAAAGAAGGATCAACATATAGAAAATAACATTTTTGACTAAATAGACTAGTGTTATCATTCAGCACAAGGCGCTTCTGAAGTACAAAGATCCTAGGAGTCCCATAGTCTCATGCACAATTGAAAACTTTAGGATTGAGTAAATTTTTCTTGATGTTAGAGCAAGCATCAATTTACTCCCATATACCATCTATGCGCAACTAGGGTTGGATGAGTTGAAACTCCCAAATGTCACATTGCAATTGACTGACCATTTTTGTGAAAATTTCACGTGGATTTGTTGAAGATGCTCTTGTTCAAGTTGAAAGAGTACATTTTTCTATGGATTTTATTGTTTTGGACACATAGCCAGTTTTGCATATCACTACACAAATTCCTGTCATTTTGAGTCGACCATTTCTTGCTATATCTAATGCTTTGATTAATTGTAGGAATAGAATCATGAAACTTTCATTTGGTAAAATTGCATTGGAATTGAAAGTGTTCGATATTGCTAAGCAACCTAGGGAGGAAGAATAATTGAAAGAAGTAAATTGCATGGAGTCATTGACTCAGAGTTTGATTGAAAATGTTTGCAGTAGAAAGGAAAAAGAGTCGCATGTATTGATTAAGCCTGTAAAAGTGAATAAGTATGTAAATAATTTTGATTTTGTTGTAAATATGTCCACTGTTGGAACTTGGGTTCTAAAATTTGAAGAGTTATCATCGAATGGAATAAAGTCAGATGAATCTAGTGTCATGGCTCCCAAGCCAGATTTAAAAATCTCTTCTAAGTTACTTGAAATATGTCTTCTTGGAGGAGGATGAAACTTATCCAGTGGTAATATCTTCAAAATTCTCAAAGTCACAAGAAAGTCAATTAATAAGGGTCATAAAAAAATCATCAATGTGTAATTGGTTAGACAGTAGCCGCTATTAAGAGAATAAGTCATCTTATCTGTACTCATTATATATACTTAAAAGAAAACTCTAAACCTTCCCGACAACCACAACGTAGGTTCAACCCACACCTTAAAGAAGTTGTCAGGACTGAAGTACTTACTTTGTTAGATGCAGGAATCATATATCCCATCTCTGATAGTAAATGGGTCAGTTCTACACAAGTAGTATCCAAAAATTCTAGTGTTATGGTAGTGAGAAATAAATAAAATTAATTGGTCACAATGCATACAGTCACCGATTGGTGTATGTGTATAAACTATCGAAAGTTAAATTCTCTTACCAGAAAATACTATTTTACTCTACCCTTTTTGGACCAAGTTCTTGAAAGGATAGCTAGGCAAGCATTTTATTATTTTTGGGATGGGTAATCTGGCTACAACCAAACTGAAATAGCAATTGATGACCAGAAAAAAATAATTTTACATGTCCTTTTGGTAATTTTCCTTATAAAATAATGTAATTTGGATTGTGTAATGCTCTAGCCACTTTTCAGCGTTGTATGTTAAGTATTTTCAGTGACATGGTAGAGCAGTTTTTAGAATTTTTATAGATGATTTTTCTATCTATGGTGATTCATTTGAATTTTTTTTAGAAAATCTTGAAAAATTCCTTACATATTGTGAAGAAAGAAATCTTGTTTTGAATTGGGAAAATGTAATTTCATGGTCATACAAGGTATTGTCTTAGGTTATGTTATTTCTACTGAGGGAATTGAAGTTGATAAGTGACAAAATGATTTGATAAGAAATCTCCCTCCACCAAAGACTGTGAAAGAGTTCAATTATTCCTAGGTCATGCAAGATTTGAGTATACTATATAGATAAATGTGTAACCTTCTATGTCATGATGTATTATTTGATTGGAAGGATGCATGCCAAAATGATTTTGATACACTTAAAGGCATTCTTATTTCTGCACCAATTATGCAACCTACAGACTGGTCTTTGTCTTTTGAACTTCTATGTGATGCTAGTGATTTAATGTAGGAGCTGCCTTGGACAAAGGAGAGATAGACCTTATGCAATTTACTGCGCAAATAAACCTTTGAATGATGTATAGATGAATTATTTCACAGTAGAAAAAGAATTGCTGGCTGTAGTATTTGCTTTAGATAAATTCAAAAAATATTTAGATGGATCCTCAATTGTTGTGTTTACTGATTGTGCATTTTTGAAGTACTTGCTTATGAAGAAGGATGTCAAACCATTTCTCCTCTTACTTCAGGAGTATTGCAAACTGAGTTTTTCAAAAAGTTCTTTTCCTGTACCTCGCACTAATGTATTAAGACGCCAAATCATGAATTTTTCTATAAAAAAGGGGAAAATTTTTATCAATGTTGGGAAAGATTCAAGGAACTTCTCCCAGCTTGCCCGCATCATGCATTCGAGAGTTGGACTCTCGCAGGATTTTTGTATGACTCCCTTCTTCGTTGCGTCAGTTTGTTAAAATGATGGTCTAGGGAGACTTTATGAGTAAAAATCCCAAGGAGGCATTCGTGTTCTTTGATATCATTTTTGAAATTTGCCAAATGTGGGACTCAACTTCTCCGAACATTGTTGAGTCTAAGCCATCTATATCCCAAGGAGGGAAGTATGTGGTAAAAGAAGATGATGACCTAAGGCTCAGAATGGCTACTCTGTCCCAAAGTTAAAAGCATTAAAATGAAATAAAAGTGAAGGAAGTGTCTGTAGTTTCTACCACTGAGCAATCATGTGAAATCAATGCAATGACAAGACATCCCACAGGGGAATGTCTAACCATTCTTGCATTCAAAGAAGTCTTCATGGAACACTCGAATGTCATTTCCAACTTTAATAAACCTTATTCCAATCCTTATTCTGAAACCTATAACCGATGGTGGCAGAATCTGTGAAACCCCGGAAAATGTGAACTGTTTATAACAAAGGAAAAAAAAATAATAGTAAATTGCCATCACGGAACATGTTGCGAACCTGAATTTTTCTAGAGCTCGGATGACGAAACGGATTTCGCTGTTGAATTCGTCTCGCGAAATCTAGTGGACATGTAAAATTTCATCGAATTTCGAGATAGTCAGATTTTTACGTTTTACGAGACGGTCGGGTCTCGGGTGACCCCAAAAACGAAAATTTGGTCAAAAGATGAAAAATTTGAAAATAATTTAATTAGAGTTCATAAGAAATATTTTGAACTTGAACCGGAGCGAAATTTAATCGTTTCGGGATTAAAACGGACCCGGAATTAAAAGGGACGTGTGGCCAATTGTGGGCCAAGTATTTTAAAAATATAAATAGGGGCAAAAATATCTCAAAGTGAGATATTCTCACCACTTGCACCCTTGTTGGCCGGCCACATAGAGAGAGCAAGAGAAAGAGAGAGAAAATGGGTTTTCTTCAAGCTTTCTCCGGCGATTTCTTCGACTTCCGTCGCTCGGATTCCGTCGGGCTAGAAGGGAGAAGTGATCACGTCGACGAGGGCTACGCATGGGTACCAAAAATAACAAATTTTACCGAACGTGAAATTTCAGGAGTTGGGAAAATCAAACTTCGAGTTGGGTTTTCGGGTCTTGGGAGCTTCCTACGGGATTCTCACGCTACAAGAGGAAGGGGTTCTCCTACTTGAGTTGATTTTTTTACCTAGAAATGCCTATGATAAATGGGCTGGATATATATATATGTATATCTATATATATTGACCTAGGTATATATACATTTATATGTATATGGTTATGGAATAATGAAGATGGTGGGTAGGTTGTTAGAAAATTATACTTGCCTATTGATGGGATTTAGGTAAAATAATTTTATCCTAAATTG
>CM042187.1:26923837-27029035 GCA_023539305.1 Ilex asprella
TTTTTACCTAGAAATGCCTATGATAAATGGGCTGGATATATATATATGTATATCTATATATATTGACCTAGGTATATATACATTTATATGTATATGGTTATGGAATAATGAAGATGGTGGGTAGGTTGTTAGAAAATTATACTTGCCTATTGATGGGATTTAGGTAAAATAATTTTATCCTAAATTGGTATGTAAAAATTGCCTATTGGAATTTCTTGAATTATGTGAAAATTGGGCATGATATGTGTTACCATGTTGTTTGCCTTGAGGGTGTTTGACAAAATGCCTAAATGGATTGAAATTGTTATTTGATAAATAGCATGTTATGCCTTAGGTGGTAAATGAAAATCATATGTGTACGATATGATTTATGTTGAAATTGTGAATTTCAGATATATATTTTGATATATCAATTGTTGTGATGAAGCATGGAATTTATACGTTTATAATGTAAATTACCATGGAATGGAATTGATTATGTTAATTTAGTCCATATGGCATGCATTACATATGTGACATAATGTTATTGCAATGACACATCGCATTGCATATGCACGGGGAATTCACATCATGAGTGGTGTGTGTGTATGCATGGTTGTTGTTAATACCATATGTCGGAATGTGGTAGAGACAGTTCATATGACATTCATTACATATGAACCTTGCATGAGAAAAGCAATGGGTCATTACATTGCACATGTACGGGAACATCATATACATGGACATTGTGTCATAAGGATGTTGTGCATGGGTGTTTATACCACAATCTATGTGGTATTAAATGCATGTGGTTATGGAACTTGCTCATTGGCATTATTGCATATAGAGCATGACATTGGTAACTCCATTCATGGACATTAGTCATTAGTGGAGGCATGTGTAGGTGGTGCATGGTTAATCAACACCATACTTGGTGCTTGATGGTGGGCTCGGGAAAGTTGGATTGAAAATCCGACTGAGTCGCACGGTTGCATGTATGCATGGAAAATTTGTGTCGGATATAGCAAGAAGGAGCATGGCGACTTCCTCGGGTGAAAAACCCCAAACCACTTGGTTCAGCCACTCCCCTGAGGTGAAATTCCAGAAAAGTGGCATGGCCCACGGAGCCGGCGGTGTAATTCCAAAATTCGTTACCCAACAAGACACAAGATTTTGATATAAGATATACTCATCCAATGAGTATCATATTTTTCGTCGAAGACGGGTTCATTACACATTGCATTGTGTTGTGGGAGTCGGGAAGGACTCGGGTTGTGTTACATGATTGAGTCTCATCTCAGTCATGGCATGTTGTACACATGGGCATTTACATTGTGTTGTCGAGCCGAGAAGGGCTCAGGGTGAGTGCGTAAATGAGTCATATCTCATTTCATATTGAGCCGGGGCGGGCTCGGGTTAAGTACATGAGTCTCATCTCATTTTATGGGGCTTGGGTAGCCCGGGTTTAACATACATGGCATTGCATGTAAAGGGAGTCGTGATGGGCTCAGATGGGTGCACAAGGGTGGGTCTCACCTCATTCATGGTATGACATAATAGCATTACATCATTTAATTGCATGTTATTGATGGAATGGTTATGGATTTGTGGTGTGTGCATGTGAACATTTCATATGCATATAGGTGGAGGAGTAGTCTCTGTAGGAATTTCTCTACTGGGCGTTGGCTCACCCTATACGGGAAAAAATTTCAGGTATGAGACAAGTTCCGGTAGATGGCTCACATTCGGGGCCTCCTGGTTGAAGAAAAGCCGAGTTGTGGCTTTTGAATTAAGTTTTGTAAAACTCTTAGTTAAATTCCATTTTGGCATGTAAAATTATGCAAGGGTGTGTAATAGAACTTGTATTAACTATATTTGGGACCAAAATGTATGTTGTACAAGTTTTGGATGACCTTGGATAGGTTGGGTTGATTTTGGAATGGATTGGTTTGAGTGTTAAAATCAAACATGATTGGACATATGGGAATTCAGACACTGCCTAGTGTATGAGACATAACTTTTTATTGTGATGTCCAAATGACCTGAAATGTTGACATTAGATAGTAGACACCCAGGGCTACAAAAGTGTATCTAATGAAAATTTTCCAAATCAACCTCTAAATAGGTCAAAATCGCACTGGAAGTTGCAGAAAAATTCGGCAATCGGATTGCTCCGGAGCAGTGCTCCGAAGCAGTTTGGTCCAGTGAGTTTGTTGTTCCGGAGCGGCTGAAAGACAAATGTGTAATTCTAAAGCCTTCTTCCCATGCTTTTGGACTTTGTTTTCTTTGATTCCAATGATGCAAAGGGACACTAATTGAGTTATATTGAGGCTCATTAGACCTCAATGGATTTAAATGATAACTTGTACGAGAGTCATCTCCCATTTGCAACCTATTACCCCCTTTATAACTATTAGAGGGGCTTATTAGGTCTCAATTAAATTAAATGATTAATAGAACACAGATCACCCGAGTGGGTTTAAATCCCAATTGTGGGGAATGTTATGGTTGTGGTGTCGGATCAAGTGACATCCACGGGTATTTCTGCAGGTTGATGGGCTATCTATGGTTAAAAGGATCCCCGGATTTTGGGGCGTGATAGAATCACCCAAATTTCTGTTGAAAAAACACACAGCCTATGAGTCAACAACCAGGTCCACCTTCAACTCAGCCAAAACTCAGCAGTCATATCAACCCCAAACTCAACAGTTATATCAGCCATATCAACCGCCACACAAAAGGAGTCTAGAGGATACCATGAACCAGTTTATCCGGAGTGAAATGAATTTCAATACTTAGCATACCTATGCATTTAATGATTTTAAAGCTCTAAATTCACAGAGTATTGAAGACATCAAGAGTTATTTAGCCAGCTTGACTCAGCTCTTGAGTGCATTAGAGAAGGAAAAGTTCTCCTCTAAACCAACCCCCCCCCCAGAGTAAAAACCAAGCTAATGGTGTGTCATCAGAACCACCCCTAAGTCAAGTCCAAACAATTACCACACTGAGAAGTGGTAAGGTAATTGACCAAACCATTAGAGACATGTTAATCCCCATGCCAAAACTTGAGTCAACCCTAATCAATGAACCATTTGAGCCTGAACTTGTGACTGAAAATGAACCAGAACCACCAAAGGAAAAAGAACACGCATGTCATATTCCTTTACATTTTCCTCAAGAAGTGAAGAAACCTAAAACACCAGCCAATCATTCTAAAAATTTTGAACTGTTCAAGCAAGTAAAGATTAACATCATCTTGTTGGATGCAATCGAACAAGGTCCATCTTATGCCAAGTTCTTGAAGGACCTTTACACAGTCAAAAGAAAGATCAATGTACAAAAAAGAGCATTCTTACCTGAGCAGGTTAGTGCTATCATCCAACATAATGCTCCTCTTAAGTACAAAGATTCTAGAAGTCCTACAGTCTCGTGTATAATCGAGAATTTCTGAATTGAGCAAGCCTTGCTTGATCTGGGAGCTAGTGTTAATTTACTTCCATACTTAGTCTAGAAATGATTAGTGTTGGGTGAGTTAAACCCACCAATGTAACATTGCAATTAGCAAACCGATCTGTGAAAACCCCACGAGGAATTATGGAGGATGTGTTAGTCTATGTTGATAAGTTCTATTTTTCAGTTGATTTCATTGTCTTAGATACTCAGCCAGTTATGAATGCTTCTACATACATTCCTGTCATTCTAGGTCGACCATTTCTTGCTACATCAAATGCATTGATTAATTGTAGGAGTGGAATCATGAAACTATCATTTGAAAACATGACCTTAGAATTAAATGTGTTTAATATGACAAGACAACATAGAGAAGAGGAAGTGATGAGTGAAGTAAACTATGTCAATTCGTTAACTCGGAGTCTTTTTGAAAAAGAGTGTATAAAGAATGAGTCCCATGCATTAGAGTCTATACATAATGATGAGTTTGTAGATGTGTCAGTTATTGAAGCATGAAGTCCAAAATTTGAAAAATTGCTGCCAGTTGAACCTAAGTCTGTCAAGCCCAGTGTTGAAGTTATTAAGCCAGAATTGAAACCTTTCCCGACTAACCTAAAATATGTCTTCTTGGGGGAGGATGGAATTCATCCAATGATAATATCTTCTAAATTTTCAGCAGTCTAGGAAGAAAAATTGATTGAAGTCATAAAGAGTCATAAAATTGCTATCGGTTGATCAATAGCAAATATAAAGGGAATAAGTCCTCTTCTATGTACTCATTGCATATACTTAGAATAAGATGCTAAACCATCCTTGCAGCCACAACAAAGATTAAACCCACATTTAAAGGAAATAGTCGGAGCTAAAGTACATAAATTTTTAGATGTCAATATTATCTATCCTATATCTGATAATAAATGGGTCAGCCCTACACAAGTAGTACCAAAAAAATCTTGTGTTACTGTCATACAGAATCAAGAAAATGAATTAATCCCTAAGCGTACAGTCACCGGTTGGCGTATGTGTATTGACTACCAAAAGTTAAATTCACTCACCAGAAAAGATCATTTTCCTATACAATTTCTAGATCAAGTCCTAGAGAGAATAGCTGATCATGCATATTATTGTTTCTTTGATGGATATTCCAGCTATAATAAAATTGAAATTGCAATTGATGAACAAGAGAAAACCACTTTTACATGTCCTTTTGGGACTTTTGTTTATAAAAGAATGCATTTTGGATTGTGTAATGCTCCTACTACTTTACAGCATTAGAAGTTTTCATGGATGATTTTTCAGTGTATGGTAATTCCTTTAATTTATGTTTTAAAAATCTTGAAAAAGACCTTACTCGATGTAAGGAAATAAATCTTGTTTTGAATTGGGAAAATTGTCATTTTATGGTCACACTTGGTATTATTTTAGGTCATGTAGTTTCTATAAAGGGAATTGAAGTCGACAAGTCTAAAATAGATTTGATAGCCAATCTCCCTCCACCCAAGACAATAAAATATTTTCGATCGTTTCTAGTTCATGTAGGATTCTACAAAAGATTCATTAAGGATTTTAGTTTAATATCCAGACCTATATGTAATCTTCTATGTCAGGATGTACCATTTAATTGGAATGAAGCATGTCAATTAGCATTTGATAAACTGAAAAGTTTGCTTATTTCTGCACCAATAATGCAACCTCCTGGCTAGTTGTTATCTTTTGAATTAATGTGTGATGACAGTGATTATGCAATAGGAGCTATCTTAGGCTAAGGAATAGAAAAGAAAACATATGTGATTTATTATGCAATCAAGACTTTACATTTGATAAATTTCGTTCGTATTTAGTTGGATCCTAATCGTCATTTTTACTAATCATGTAGCTTTGAAATACTTGGTCACGAAGAAGAATGCTAAACCATGTCTCATGCAGTGGATATTGTTACTTTAAGAATTTGATCTGATTTTCAAAGACAAGAAGGGAGTTGAAAATGTGGTAGTCGATCACTTATCGAGGCTGGCTTATGATACAAAGGAGGAACCCATTCCAATCAAAAAAAACTTTTCCAGATGAACTTTTTTGCATTACGGAAGTACCATGGTATGTTGATAGAGTCAATTACTTAGCTACAGGTACTATTCCTTTCCATTTTACCTAGATCAACAGAAAGAAATTTTTGAGAGAGGTACGCAATTTCTTTTAGGATAACCCCTATTTGTTCAAGTATTGTAAAGATAAAATCGTAAGACGTTGGGTACCCAATCATTAAATCGGCCAGGTCATCTCATTTTGTTATTCTGAAGCTTGTAGAGGGCATTTTTTTTCAAAGAAAACCACTGCTAAAATTTTGCAGTGTGAATTTTATTGGCCCACTCTTTTTAAAGATGTACATATTTTTTGTCTAAATTAAGATTGATGACAAAGAATGGGGAACACTTTGAAAAGAAACACAATGCCTTTAAACCCTATTTTAATCATTAAAATCTTTGATTGTTAGGACATCAATTTTATGAAACCATTTCCCCTATCATTTGATACTCGTTGATTATGTTTCCAAATTAGTAGAAGCAATCATGTGTCGAAATAATGATCACCGCACAATAGTCAAGTTTTTAAAAGATAATATTTTGTCAAGATTTGGGAATCCCAAAGCTATTATCAGTGATGGAGGAACACAATTTTTCAATAAAATTTTTAAAAATCTCATAAAAAAATATTTCTTTCTTATAAAATATCAACCCCCTATCATCTCCAGACAAGTGGACAAACTGAATTAGCCAATAGGGAGTTAAAATATATTTTAGAAAGTAAAGTGAATTCGGACCGCAAGTGTGACACCCCAAAATTTGGGGGTCTGTTGATTAACCATCAACCCGCGGAATACCCGTGGATACCGAGTAACTCGACATCGTGCCGTTATGCACCTCTTATCAGGGTCCATAATTGAACAAAAATCGGGCAGAATCTCCTTTGTACGAGAAGCTCTACCCAAAACACTACTTGTGCATCATATAATAACACGACCCATCCGAAGTCAAATATTCAACTATGACCACACCTAGTCCATTTATCCATACTCATATAAAACATACACAGTTGTATTAAAACAGTCCATATAAACTCTGTTACAATTTCTTTCGCACATTATATGCCAAAATTTAATTACAAGTCTAATTTTACAAAAGAAATGGATTGAAAGCCATTAGTCGGCTTTTCTTCCTTAAGTGCCCGAGTGAGTGTCGTCCATCGGCGTATAGCCCGTACCTGAAATTATTTTCCTATATAAGGTGAGCCACGCCCAGTAAAGTAATTCCTACAGAGGCTACTCTCCACCTAAGTGCGCATGCAATATTTACATACAACATTTATTCTCTTCAACATTCCAAGTAAGAATATGCAACAATATATTGGAATTTATCATGTCTTACTATGAAATGAGATGGGACTCACTCATTCAACTTTAACACGAGTCATCACCAACTCCCACAACACAATGCAATGCACTTGTGAAATGAACCGTCATTTGAAGAAAAATCCATTCAATGATCGTTTGAAATAAAAGTTGTTTTATTATAAAACCAAATCATTGATGGGTGTTACTGATTGAATGAGTACTTTATAAATCAAAATTTTGTGTCTTGTTAGGCAACGGATTTTGGTATCTCAACCACCGGTTCCGTAAACACCAGTACTTTTCTGGAATTTCACCGCCGGGAAATGCCTGAACCATGTGACTGGGTTTTGCACCCGAGGGAGAGTCTAGCCCTACTTGCTATACCCGACACAAGTTTTCGTCCTTGCAACCATGCGAGTTAAAAGGGATTTTCGATCCACTTTTTCTCGAGCCCACATACCAACCATCAAACAAGGTGTTTGATTAACCTTGCATACCACACACCCACACCCATGACTTATGCCCATGAATGTGATGCTAAAGTCATGCCTAACATGCAATGAATGCCAAATGGACAACTTAAATAACATATCAACATGTATCATGGACAATTATATGATATACATATAATCTCCATAATTTCATCACAATGTCAAAATATCAACTAGCATGTATCAACATTTATATTCAACACAATTGACAAGCATGTTATTACATAATCTATGTCAATGACACACTTAAATCACAAGGCGCATGATAACACAAAACAGCCCACAAAAATCAACACAAAACAACCCACAAAATTATTCTGTAAAGTGGCAAAAAAAAAGACTTTAAAGTGGCCTAAAAATAGTCCATGAAATGGCTCTAAAAATAGTCCCATTTTCGCCACTAAAACAATCCAAAAACAGGTCATTTGCACAGCCTCTATGCATCCCATAAACAACCCCTTGAAGCCATAATTTTAGCCCCTTAGGATAAGAATAAAACAATCCAAAAACAGTCCCTAATTAGTGCACAAAACAGCCCCTACTTCAGTGCAAAATATAACCACATAACAATCCATATTTTCAGCCACAAGAGAGTGCACAAAACAGCCCCTTAGGGTGAGAATAAACCAAAGTAGGAAGAACCCTACCTCTTGTAGTGTTTAGGAAGTGATAGAACTTCCAAGAACACCAACAATAGCCCAAGAACTTGATTTGTCCAAAATATTTTCTTTGGATATTCGATAAAATCCACTTTTCTTGGTACGTAGACGTAGCCCTCATCCCAGTGATTGACTTTAGTTCTTGGCTCGACGGATTTCGACCGACGGAACTCCAAGAATCGACGAAAGAATTTTGGAAATCTCACTTTTTCTCTTCTTTTCTCTCTTTAACCACATAACAGTCCATATTTTCAGCCACAAGAGAGTGCACAAAACAGCCCCTAAACGGTCCTAAATTAGTTCTTAAATTCAGCCACAAAGGAGTGCACAAAAACAGCCCCTTAGGGTGAGAATAAACCAAAGTAGGAAGAACCCTACCTCTTGTAGTGTTTAGGAAATGATAGAACTTCCAAGAACACCAACAATAGCCCAAGAACTTGATTTGTCCAAAATAGTTTCTTTGGATCTTCGATAAAATCCACTTTTCTTGGTACGTAGACGTAGCCCTCATTCCGGTGATTGACTTTAGTTCTTGGCTCGACGGATTTCGACCGACGGAACTCCAAGAATCGACGAAAGAATTTTGGAAATCTCACCTTTTCTCTTCTTTTCTCTCTTTTCTCTTCAAAAACGTGTGGAGGCTGAACAATGGAGATATTTGTGCCTAAATATCTGATTTAGGTCAATATTTATAGTCGCAAATGAGCGGTCCACATCAGACCGCACATTTTAGACTTCCGGGTCTATTTTTCTTTCCGTAACGATTTATTACATTCTGTGTTTAGTCCAAATTAATTTTATTGGTACTTTAGTCTAATCATACTTAAATTTTAAAATATTTATTTTTTGGGACCACTGAGAGGTCATTCGCCATCTGGTCATCTCGAACAACGTGCAAAAAGTTTGACTATCTCATAATTCAACGAAATTCGATTGGGTGACTAGATTTCGCAACACGAGTCCAACGACGAACTCCGTTTCCTCACCTGATGTCTAGAACATGAGTATTTTAAATATGCATTATAGTAAAAAATTATAATTTAGCCCTTTTTTGAAAAAATTCAAATTTACCCAAGTTTCACATTCTTTCCCCTTAAAAGAATTTCGTCTCCGAAATTTACATACTCATACACGTGCAATCACATGCATATGCAACAGTCATCTAACACTAAATGACTATAAAAATGTACCTCTATCCTGGAAGAAGAAAGGGTAATTGGTACGAATAGTGTCCTTGCGCTCCCATGTCGCCTCCTCTACTCCTAGGTGTTGCTACATCACCTTCACTAGTCTCACGGTCTTGCCTTGCAAAACCTACTCCCGACTATCCATGATACGCACCGATCCCTCCTCAAAGGTCCCATCAGCATCAACAACAAGCTCACCCCAATCCACCACATGAATCGGATCTAGGGTATATTTTCAGAGCATGGAGACGTGGAATACCGCATGAACACCAGATAGATTTTGGGGTAATGCCAATTGGTAAGCAACTGTACTCACCCTCTCGAGTACCTCAAAGGGCCAGATATACCACGGTGACAACTTTCTCCGCTTGCCGAACCTGACCACTCCTCTCTTAGGCATCACCTTCAAGAAGACATGATCTTCCACCTCAAACTCTAGAGGTCGCTGCCGTCTGTCGACATAGCTCTTCTGCCGACTCTGAGCCGTGAAAAGATGCTTCCGTATCAAGTCCACCTTCTTAGAGGTGTCTTTAACCAATTCTAGACCAGTTGAAGGTCTTTCTCCTACCTCCGTCCAACAAATTGGAGAACGACAAGGCCTCCTATATAGTGCCTCCTAGGTTGTCATCTGTATGCTCGCTTGATAACTGTTGTTGTAGGCGAACTCCACCAAGGGTAAATGCTCTTCCCAGCTACCCTTGAGATCTAGGAGGCATGTCTGTAGGATATCCTTTAGAGTCTGAAAGGTCTTCTTTGACTGACCGTCCATCTGGGGATGAAAAGCAATGTTCATCATCAACTGTGTCCCCATGGCTCAATGAAAACTTTTCCAAAAATGAGCTGTAAAACTGGGATCCCGATCCGATACTATAGATACGAGTACTCCATGCAACCGGACAATCTCTCGTATATATAACCTGTAGAATTCCTCCAGTGTGAAGGTCATTCGCACAGCCAAAAAGTGTGCCGACTTAGTAAGCCGGTCCACTACCACCCTTACCGCGTTATGTCCACGCAATGTCCGTGGCAAGTAGGTTAAAAAATTCATAGTGACATGATCCCATTTTCACTCAGATACCTCTAAAGGCTGGAGCAAACCTACTGGTCTTTGTTGTTCAGCCTTAACCTGCTGACACGTGAGACATCGATTGACAAAGTCGCCAACCTGCCTCTTCATTCCGCTCCAGTAATACTGGCGACAAAGATCGTGATACATCTTCGTGCCCCCTGGATGAACCACAAAACGGGAGCAAATAAACTCCCTAAGGATCTCCTCTCTTAGATCTGCCAATTGGGAACCACAACCCTTCCTCGATAACGAAGACTACCATCCAAGTTAATGGTCCCGCCCTCATCACTTGTCACTGACCGTACTCGGTCCTCAGTGGACAATATCTCTGGGTCCTGCCGTTGGTACTCAATCACTCTGCTCAGTAGGGAATGCGTAGCCACCAAACTCTCCAAAGTACCCTGAGCCTGCCCCATGTAGTGTAACCCGAACTGTCCCATAGTCTCGAGCATCTACCATTCCCGAGAAGCCACACTAGCCAGGACTCCCCGTGACTTATGGCTAAGTGAAGTCATAGTCCTCCAAATACTTCATCCACCTATGTTGCCTTATGTTGAGGTCCCGCTGTGTAAAAATGTACTTCAGACTATTTTGGTCCGAAAATATCTCGAACTGCACACCGTATAGTTAGTGGCGTCAGGCCCTCAAGGCAAAGACAATGACCGCCAATTCCATATCGTGCGTAGGATAATTCTGCTCCTGATTCTTTAACTACCGAAAACCATAAGTCACTACCCTCCCGGACTGCATCAACACACAGCCGAGTCTGTCCTTAAAGACATCACAATACACTATGTACCACTGTTCAACTCCTAAAATGCCTTCTCATAAGAATCATTCCACTTGAACTTGAACTCTTTCTTAGTCAATCTCGTCATAGGTGCAGCCAATCGGGAGAAGTCCTCAATGAACCTCTTATAATACCCTGCCAATCCCAAGAAACTATGTATCTCGAAGACTAACTTCGGCCTCTGCCAATTCATGACTGCCTCAACCTTCTCCGAGTCCACGGATACACCCGAAGCTGACACCACATGCCCCAAGAATTTCACCTCAATCAGCCAAAAATCACACTTACTGAACTTGACGTACAACTAATGGTCTCTCAAGGCCTGTAGAACAATCTTCAAGTGACCCTCATGCTCCTCCTTAGACTTGGAGTAGATCAAAATGTCGTCAATGAAGACCACGAAAAACTGATCTAGGTAGGTTTGGAACACCCTATGGATGAGATCCATAAATGCCGCTGGAGCATTCATCAATCCAAAAGGCATGACTGTGAACTAGAAAAGCCCATACCGGATCCTAAACGTCGTCTTAGGGATATCCTCCTCCCTAACTCTCAATTGATGGTAACTAGTGCGGAGATCTATCTTGGAGTATACCCGCGCCCCTTAGCTGATAGAACAAGTCATCAATTCTCGGCAAAGGGTACCTATTCTTAATAGTAACCATATTCAATTGTCGATAATCTATACATAGTCGAAGGGTCTTGTCCTTTTTCTTTGCAAATAACATCGGAGTGCCCCAAGGTGAGGTACTCGGTCTAATAAAACCCCTGTCCAATAATTCTTGCAATTGGACCTTGAGTTCTTGCAACTCTGCAGGCGTCATCCTATGTGGAGTCATAAAAATGGGCGATATACCGGGATGTAACTCAATGATAAAGTCTACATTCCTCTATGGAGGTAATCCCGATAGTTCATCCAAAAAAATATCCTCATACTCACAAATCACCTGAGGTAAACCCAACTCCATTCTCGCCTCATTCTCTAGTGTAAGGCTTGCTAGCCAACCCATTAGCTGCCCGTGCCATCTAGAGTCGTACATGGCTTGGGGTAAAGCATCGTGCTTATCCCCCTAAAATAAAAAACAAATATCGTCTGGTGTGTAGGTAGTGACCCTCTTACGATCACAATCAATGATGACTCGGTGTGCAGTCAACTAGTCCATCCCAAGGATGACATCAAACTCCATGACCCTAAGGTCCACGGTGAGTAGAATCCCCGAGATCTCTAACTCACAATCCCGACATATCTGGTCAACCCTCACCCTAACACCTAGGGGAGAACTTACATGCAATGACTCTTCCAATGTTTCAACTAAGCCCAAGTCTTTCACCCATAAATAAAGGAATGAGAGACACCATAATCAAATAACACCCTTGCCTATAAGCGAAAGAGTAGAAATGTACCCTAGATAATCGACTGATTTGTCGGCTCAGTGTGAGGTGTGATGGCGTAGACATGCCCTTGGGTCCTCGAAGTCCCGTCTTGAGAGCTGATTCGCACTAAACTTCGCATATTTTGATGTGCTAATCATCTCGTTTTAATTGATTTTGGAGATTAAATGAGGAATGTTGTATTAATTGAGTACTTATCAATGATATTTGGTGTTTGCAGTTAAACAATGCTAAATGAGACTTCTTAAAGCGGTCCAAAACAAATCTTTGATGAGTGGAGATGAGAACGAGCCTTGGTGATGGAATAAAAGAAGAATTAAGCAAAACCAGTTAACAATTACCGGTAGTCACTACCGATAGTCACTAAGGATTTCTTGAACGGTGAGGGAATCAGGGATTTTGCAACACAAGGAAAAATCTACCAGTAGTCCTTGGCTACTGGACCCGAAGCTACCGCACAACTATCGCTATTCGTTGTTCATTGGAGTCATAACTACCAGTAGTTACACTCGATCTACAGATAGTCAATACTGAAATAACCCAGTTTCTGTAGGCTTTTCTTTGTTGCTTCAAGGGCCCCACCATCAAGTCTGCCCCACTCATCTGACATGTCCAGCACACAAAACATCCCCTCATGCCCCTACTCTTGGACTTTTGGAGCATTGGCCATCAATAAGGATTTGGAGAGAGAAACAGATGAGAGAGGAAACATCATCTGCATCACCTGCACCAGCCCACCATTTTTTAAGGACAAATGTTGGGAATCAGATCAAGCTAGCCAGGGGGCATCTCAGATACAATTTTGGGCAGGGGGGAAAGAGAGGGATCGATTTGGAGAGAGAGACGCAGTGGGGAAGAAGATGAATAGTGCCAAGTGATAGAAAGTTCAGATTTTTACATTTCCTTTGCTACATTGTCTTGTAATCTTCTATAAGGAAGCTAAGAACTTTATTTTAATGTCATTAATGTTATTCTCATTCAAGTCATTGCTAGTTTAATGCTCTCTTTAAGTTTCTATCATTAATTCATCAAATTCTGTCATTTTCTTAGCTTAAAATGGGTATTAAATTCCTTCACTATTAGCGTATGATTTCTCGTACTTAGTAGCTTTAGAACTTCATATCTTCGCAATGTTTCATCATTCCATTGTCCTTTTCATTTCAAACATGAGTAGCGAAATCTTTTAGTTGGCATAACCAAGGAAAACCTCCACTTGGGAATACAATTTCAACTCATTCTCCTCCCTCCCTTATGAGTTCAATGGTTCAGTTTGACGGGGTTGAGAGTGGATAAATTGATGAGTCTTTGATATCCCGTAGGCCTAGTCACGATTTATGCTTAGACACTCACCAATTTTGTCCCTAGCTTCCCCTGAATCAATCGTTCATTCATGCTCGATCGGAGGAGGAATTGGAGTTGAAAAGGTATTCCTATTGGAGTGACCTCTTGGGTTTGCCAACATTTGTTCCTCATTGCATTTTCACCAAAACACACTCCACCAAACAACTTTCAACCACACAAGATTTTTACACTTTCTTTGATTCACAATCACTTTCACTTTGGTTTACTTCCTTCCCCGTGGAAATGACCTTAGAATACCACCAAGTCAAACACGACCCACGAAAGTCTCCTTGCGATTGGGGAGCATTTGTGTGCATACTAACATCATATTTACTTCATCCCACTTTTCTTTCCTCTTTCCCTTTTTTTTGACACTATCTCAAAGGAGAATGACCCCCCCTTTCTTGCACACATTTCATACATATCTTGATGGATAGCATTTAGGGGTTAAGGGAAAGCAAAGGATTTTCAATAATCATTTTTGGCGTCATTGCCGGGGAAGGCAAGTGTCAAACTAAGAGGTAAGTGGTTCGTGTACATATCTTTGTTTGTGTATAATTTTATTTTTCCAAGATATTTTGTTATATGTGGGGACGGGATGAGAAAAACTGATTGGTTAGACAATTCATAGACCCTAATATGAACATTGACCAAGACCCACCCGAGGGTACGAGTGACAATTTTGATAATGTCGGTGCCTATCCTAATGTTCAAGAGGATGGGGGATTGCAACAACCTAGAAGGCCTAACCCAAGAGTGCACTTTCCCCCACCCAGGAATGAAGGGAACAACATACCAATTGACCCTCCGACAAGGTCAATGCGGAATTTCCTTCAACCAACCCGTTGCACCACACCATCATGCATTCTCCTCCCGATCCAAGCTCACCTCTTCATAGTCAAACCAGGGATGTTGAACTTACTTCTTGAATTTCACGAAATCGAGGGTGAGAACCCTTATTCACATATAAGGGATTTTGAAGAAATAGTTACAACTTTTACCCCTAATTATAATATGGAAGAGATAGTAAGGATGAAATTGTTCCCTTTCTCCCTGAGTGATAAGGCAAAAACTTGGCTTCAGTCCTTGAGATCCCAGACCGTAATATCTTGGGTACAAATGATCTTCGTGTTTTTGATTAAATTTTTCTCGGTACATAAAACCACCACCCTTAAGATGAAAATTCAAAATTTGTCAAAGAATCCCAACGAACAATTTTACCAATGTTGGGAAAGGTACAAGGAGTTACTATAGTCCATCCCACATCATGGCTTTAAACCTTGGCAATTGGTGAGTTTCTTCTATGAAGGAATTACACCGGGCCATCGACAGTTTACCGACATGATGTGCAACAGGGAATTCTTGAACAAAGAGCCTGATGAGACATTAGATTATTTTGATACATTGGCCCAAAATTCACAGTCATGGCACATCACTGACCCTACTAATGTGTCGAGATCTTTGCCTCAATGGAGTGGCCAACCAAAAGGGGAAGGGATGTACAATTTAAAAGACCGGGATGACCTACTTTCACAAATTTCTAAATTGTCTAGGAAGGTAAAGAGTCTCGAGGTGAATAGGAGACGGGAGGTGTCCCATGTGTCACGAACCGAGGAGGTTTGTTCTATTTGTGAGAGTGTCGAGCACTCTACATCGGAGTGTACGAGCATTCCGGCGCTTAAGGAAGCATACCATGAACAAGTCCATGCCTTCAATCAACCTAGGCAATCATTTTCTCCAAATTCGAACACTTACAATCTGGGGTGGAGTAACCACCCTAATTTCAGTTGCAGAAATGAGAACCCCATTCCTTATGGGTCCAATGCACATTCATCACCCATGCCACCTAAACAAGTTCAATACTAACGTCATGGGAAAGCGTCTAGCTCCCAATACCCACGGGCCAATCTGCCAGGGTATCAGTCGACCCCACCACTACAGAATTTTTCATAAAATCCACCTCCACAAGGTTTTTCCAATCAAGGACCATCAAATCCATCCACCTACCAACCTCCCCATAAGTGGAACTTGGAGGTTGTGCTTTATAACTTCATCCAAATCCAAACCACCTTCAATAAAGACATTTCAGCCCAACTCGCCAAGATCTCCAATGCCATTGGGTTGTCTCAACAAGAGAAGGAGAAATTTCCCGCTCAACCCCAAGAGAATCCCAAAGGCCAACATGTGTTTGAAGTGGCCGCACCCACCCAAGAGAGTTGCGAGCAACTCAAGGCGGTCACCACTCTTTGAAATGGCAAACAATTTGAAAAGATCGTGGTGGTTGAAAAAGAAAATGTAATGGATGACTGCATGTTTATTCCTTCTATGCCTGCCCCTTTTCCACATCGTTTGAAGCCACCGGTCAAGGTGGATAATTATACTGACATTTTATAAATTTTAAGCAGGTGAAGATCAACATCCCTCTCCTCGACGCCATCAAGCAAATACCATCTTGTGCCAAAATTTTGAAGGATCTATGCACGATGAAGAGGAGATTAAATGTTCGGAAGAAGGCATTCTTAACCGAGCAAGTGAGCTCCATATTGAGGACCAACACTCCTCCAAAATTCAAAGACCCGGGTTGTCCAACAATTGCCATTACCATAGGGAATTGTCGGGTAGGG
Organism: Ilex asprella; assembly: GCA_023539305.1. Taxonomy (NCBI): domain Eukaryota; kingdom Viridiplantae; phylum Streptophyta; class Magnoliopsida; order Aquifoliales; family Aquifoliaceae; genus Ilex; species Ilex asprella. Next base: position 26,940,208 of record CM042187.1, read on the forward strand.
CAAGTGTTGCTTGACTTGGGAGCAAATGTCAATCTCCTCCCCTATTCGGTGTATCAACCACTTCAACTTGAAGAGTTGAAGCCCAACTCAATTACATTGCAACTAGCGGATCGTAGCATCCGCACACCAAGGGGAGTAGTGGAAGATGTTTTAGTTCAAATTGATAATTTTTACTTCCCCGTGGATTTTATTGTCTTAGATACACATCCTATTGCTAATTTGAGTTCCCAAATCCCCGTTATTCTTGGACGACCCTTCCTTGCTACATCTAATGTTGTGATAAATTACAGGAACAGTCTAATAAAATTGGCATTTGGGAACATGAGCATGGAACTTAATGTGTTCAATTTGGCAAAATAACCGGGAGATGACGAGGAGGTAAATAAGGTCAATAGAATTTATACCTTGGTCGAGGAGCATTTGGAGTAGGAAAAGAGGTTGGAATTCAAGGAGAATGAACATGTTGATCTTGAAGAGTTGGATGAACAGGAGGAAGTAGGGGAGTTGAAAGGGATAGGAAGTTGGATCCCCACATTTGAGTCTTGAATTAAACAACAGAACTTTTTAAGAAGGTTCAAATGACTTCTGCACAATGTTCTTGTCATGAAAATTTTCATCCTAATTTTAGCAATCTTAGCATTCTCAGATGCTCCATTTCTCAATTCCTCCAATTCATTTATCTGAAGTTTTTTTGAGAGCCCGGCCTTGCCTAGGTCAAAGTTCATTGATTTAATGGTCCAATATGCTCTATGTTCCAATTACACAAGTAGGTGACATGGATTGCCATAGACCAATCGATAAGGAGACATGCCCAAAATTATTTTAAAAGCAGTGCGATGTACCTAAAGTGCATCAATTAGTCTTAACGACCAATCTTTGCGGTCTAGATTTACCGTTTTTTCTAAAATTAGACTGGTCTATCGATTAGCCAATTCTGCCTATCCGTTAGTCTGTGGGTGATAAAGGGTTGCAATTTTGTGGAAAATTAAGTATTTTTTTATTAAATTCCAGAAAGGACGATTGCAAAAATGAACACTCCATCACTTATGATGGATTTTGGAATTCCAAACCGGGGTAAAATATTTTCTTTTAAAAACTTGATCATTGTACGGCAATCATTATTTCAGCATGGAATTGCTCCAACCCATTTGGATACATAGTCTACTGCCACTAAAATGTATAGATAGCCAAAGGAAGTGGAAAATGGTCCCATAAAATCGATGCCCCATCAGTCAAAAATTTCAATCACTAGAATAGAGTTTATGGACATCATATTTATTTTAGAAATGCTTCCCAACCTTTCACATCTATCGCATGTTAAACAAAAGGCATGAACATCTTTGAAAAGTGTGGGCTAGTAAAATCCACACTGCAAGATTTTTGCAGTAGTTTTTCTTGATGAAAAATGGTCACCACATGCTTCAGAATGACAAAATGATATTGTTTATTTGCTTTCATGATCAGGGATGCAACGCCTTATGATTTGATCCTTATAGTTTTTAAATACGTAGGGATCCTCCCAAAAGAAGTTACGAATCCCCCTTAGAAATATCTTTTTGTCCATCATGGTAAAGGACGGAGAAAGTGTACCAGCAACCAGGAAATTAGCAATATCAGCGTACCATGGGGTCTCATCAATCATGAACAGTTGTTCATTGGAAAATTTCTCATTAATTGGCAGTCCATCCTCGTGGAATTCTTAAGTTAATTTGGACAGATGATCTGCCACCACATTCTCAACACCTTTTTTATCCTTAATGATTAGATCGGAGTAAGAGTATCCATCTTAAAAGCCCTGGCTTGGCATCGTTCTTTGTGAGCAAAAATTTTAGGGCTGTATGGTCAGTGAATATAGTAACAGAAAAACCAACAAGATAGGAACGAAATTTTTTCAAAGCAAAAACTACAGCAAGCAATTCTTTTTCAGTCGTTGAATAATTCATTTGAGCATCATTCAAAGTTTTGCTTGTATAGTAAATTACATGTATTTGCTTATCCTTTCTTTGTCCCAATACAGCACCTACAACATAATCACTTGCATCACACATTAGTTAAAAGAGTAGAGTCCAGTCAGAGGGTTGCATGATTTGGGCAGAAATTAAAATATCTTTAAGCTTTTCAAAAATCTTTCTAGCATGCTTCACTCCACACAAAAATTACGTCCTAACTTAGAAGATAACACAAGGGTTTGGCTATAGTACCAAAATCTTTAATGAATCTCCTGTAAAAGCCTGCATGTCCTAGGAATGATCGGACATCCTTTACAGTCTTGGGGGTGGGCAAATTTTCAATCAGATCTATTTTTGCCTTGTCAACTTTCATGCCCTCGGATGACACAATGTGACCTAAGACATTGCCTTGTGTTACCATGAAATGAAATTTCTCCCAATTAAGCACCAAATTGACTTCTTTACACCTTATCAACACCTTTTCTAGGTTGGCCAGACATAAATCAAATGAGTCACCATAGATAGAGAAGTCATCAATGAATACTTCCAAAAAATTTTCAACCATGTCACTGAACAAGCTTAGCATGCATCTTGGGAATGTTGCAATAGCGTTACAAAGTCCAAATGATATCCTTTTGAATGCAAAGGTACCAAAGGGGCATATGAATGTGATTTTCTCTTGATCATTTAATGCTATCTCAATTTGATTGTACCCAAAATACCCATCTAAAAAACATTAAAATTCATGGCCTGCAATTCTTTCTAGAACCTGATAAAGAAAGTGAAGGGGAAACGGTCTTTCCTAATTATCAAATTAAGTTTTCGATAGTCAATACACATTCGCCATCCTATGATGTCTCAGGTTGGTACTAGTTCATTGGCATCATTTTTTACCACTGTGACCCAAACTTCTTGGGTACAACTTGGGTTGGACTAACCCATTTGCTATCAAAGATGAAAAAATTATCCCTTTATCTAACATCTTAAGCACTTCCATTCTCACAACCTCTTTCATGTAAGTATTCAGTCGTCGTTGCATTTGACGAGAAGGTTTTGAATCCTCTTCAAGGTATATAGCATGATATTAGATTAACGGGCTTATACCTTTCAAGTGAGCGATGATCCACCCAATGGTGCTTTTGTGGCTTTTAAGAACTTCAATCAATTTAGACTCTTGCAAGTCTGTGAGCTTAGAGAAAATTACCACTGAGTATGAATCATCCTCTCCTAAGAATGCATATTTGAGGTCAGATAGGAGAGGTTTCAATTCATGCTTCGGTGGCTTAACACTTCATGAGAGTGGCTTTGTGTTATTTGGTGAAATCTCTTCAAATTTGGGGGCCCATGTCTCAACAGTATGAGTAGGGAAACTTTGTGGATTTGGGTCATCATTTGTTGACTTAGAAGAGATAGAATTTAGCAGAGATGATTCAGTAGGGTTCTCACATAATATGTCATTTAGATGTTCCTGTATCAAAGATTCAATGGAGTTTACTTCCCCTTCTTCTTTGTCCTCTCCTGAGTGTTTATTAATATTGAAAATATTCAGCTCGAGAGTCATATTTCCAAAATTTAATTCCATGACTCTATTCCGGCAATTGATTAGTGCATTAAAAGTTACTAGGAAGGGTCGACCAAGAATGATGAAAATTTGGTTCTCCGAAGGTATTGTTGTTTGAGTATCTAGAACAATGAAGTCAACATGGATGACGAGGTTGTCCACTTGGACGAGTACATCTTCAACAATGCCCTAGGAATTTTGACAGATCTGACGGCCAACTAGAGTGTGACACAAGTAGGTTTGAGTTCATCCAGACCCAATTGCTGGTAAATAGAGAAAGGAAGCAGATTGACACTGGCTCTGAGATCTAACAGTGCTTGTTCTATTTTGAAGTTTTCAACGACACATGACACCATCGGACAACCCAGATCCTTGTATTTTGGAGGGATTTTGTGTTGAGGCTAGGCATTGGCTTGTTATGTAACGGAGGCTCTTTTTTAGACATTTTGGCTTCTCTTGACTGTGCACAAGTCTGTTAGAAACTTGGCATAAGACGAAACTTATTTCAGTATCCAGAAGTGGGATGTTGATTATTACTTACTTAAAAAGCTCATAAATCTCAGGTTAATTATTTAACTTTTGAGTGGTTTTGAGTACATAAGGAAAAAGAGTAGGAATGGAACACGAAGGTTCTCTTTCCTCAGAAGGTTCTGGCTCTTGTTTTATCATTAGCTCAGGTTCTTCTTCAACTACAAGTTCAGGCTCAAATGATGAGTTGATCGGGATTGACTCTGATCTTGGCATTGGAATTAGCATGTCTTTGATGGTTTTGTTAGAATCACCTTGCTAATTCTCAGTGCCGTGACAACTTGGTCTTGGTCTTGTGAGGTTTCCATGATTGAAGGATTTCCCACTTGAAATTGGCCTTGTGGAGGTTGTGGTTGGGCAGGAAACTTGTCCTTTTTGTGTGTGCTCATGGACTGGGTCAACTTTTAAATGTGGCTTTTGATTTCCTCAAAAGATTGAGTGGTCTGGGTTTTGAACTCAGTGAAAGCCTGTGTGAAATTATGGTTATAGTTCATTTGGATTTTCATGAACTGATTCAGTGTGTCCTCAAGGCTCCTCTTTTGTGGTGGTTGGTATGGTTGATATACGGGAGATCCTTGAGGTGGTGGGTGTGAACCTTGTGGTTGGTTCATGAGAGTTGGTTGTGTATTCCTCCAACTAAAGTTAGGGTAGTTTTGCCACCCTTGATTGTGGCTTGTTGAAGTTGGAGATTGCATTTGTTTGTTCCAACAAGATTTCTTTGAATGTTGGGATGGTAGGACATTCCCTAGTAGTGTAACGCCCCAAAAACCGGGGGTCCTGAATTTAACAAAATTTAGGCAGAGTCTTTTTTGTACGGGGAGCTCTACCCAAAACACAACTTGTGTAATTATATTACATTGACCACACCGGGTCCATTTATAAGTAAACATATACCCACATGTAATTTTTCTTTTACATTAAAACTGTTCATATCCACTTTGGACAACATTACTATCTAAAAATCATTCACAATCATGAGAGCGACTAAATAACTTCCAAATCAAAAGAATTTAATAAATCATTTACCATACATATAATGTCATCCAAAAGAATGTGCCCAACTACGACACTTCCATCCCCAAAAGAATCACACTAATGTTGTGCAGCGGAATAACAAAAGTATTGGATTTTACAAAGTCTCAATCTAGAATAAAAGACGATAATGCTCTAAGCATCTACTTCGGAATCTATGATTGTTGATTTTCTTTACTTTCCCTTAACCCCTAAATGCTATCTCCCAATGGATGTGTGATGTGTGTTCAAATAGGGAGGGAGTGTCACGCTCCTTTCAGATAGTGTCAAAAGAAAGGGCAAAAGGAAAGAAAAGTGGGATGATCTAAATATGATGTATGAATGCACAAAAAAGCTCCCCAATCGCAAGGAGACTTTCGTGTGCCGGTGTTTTACTTGGAGAAGTATTCCAAGGTCATTTTCACGGGGAAGAAAGTAATCCAAAGTGAAGGTGATTGTGAATCAAAGAAGGTGTAGAAATCTTTGTGGTTGAAAGTTGTTTAGTGGAGTGTGTTTTAGAAAAATGCAATGTGAAACAAATGTTGGCAAACCCAATAAGTCACTCCAATGGGAATACCGTTTCAACTCCAATCCTTCCTCCGATAGAGCATGAATAAACGATTGATTAGGGGGAAGATAGGGACAAGATTTGTGAGTATCTAAGCATAAACCGTGGCTAAGCCTACAGGATATCAAAGGCTCACCAGCTTATCCACTCTCTATTCCATCAAATCGAACCATTGGACTCATAAGGGAAGGGAGAGAATGAGTTGAAATAATATTCCCAAGTGGAGGTTTCCCTTGGTTTTGCCAACTTTAAGATTTAGCTACTCATGTTTGAAATGGAAATAACAATGGAATGATGGAGCATTGCAAAGATATAAAGTTTTAAAGCTACTAAGTGCAAGAAATCATAAGCTGAAAGTGAAGGAATTTAATACCCATTTTAAGCTAAGACAATGAAAGACTTTGATGCATTAATGGTAGAAACTTATAGAGAGTTTTACACATGAAATGACTTGAAATAGAACAACATTAAATTCATTAAATGACGTTTTACAAGTTCTTACGGGGGTATCCAAGACAATGCATTGAAGAAAACATCAAAAACTTAAATTCTCACACTAAAAACAGTATTCATTGTCTTCTACCCAGCTCTCTCCTCTCTCTATATCTATCTGTTCTGCAATTCTCTAGCATGCTGAACCATGGAGAGTCTCCTTCCCCAAAAATGTGCCCTTGCAGGTCTAGGATAGCTTGAGGGTGTCCTTTTCATCCATAGGTTGTAGGTGGAGTGAGTTGGATAGGGGTGTGCAGAGCTTATCTACACACCCAGCTCCTCTTCTCTTCTCTTCTCTTCTCTCTCTTCATTTATCACCAAAGCTCCAAACTTCAAATCAGAGATGTGAATGAGATGAATAGTGTTGTGGGCATGTCAGTGGAGCAGGGGAGAGCTGATGGTGGGGCCCGTAAAGCGACATAACTTAAGATGCAGAGATTTGAGGAAAATTTGATAGATAGTACCGGTACAGCATACCGGTACTGTACCGTACCAGTACTGTGTACCGGTATCTCGAACACTAGTAGCCTTTGCGTACCAGTACTGTTTCTGTTGTTTCTGCAACCCTTGAGCTTTCCTCTAGTCATTTTTTCATCCCCTTTTGTCTCAATCCTTGTTGAAGTTCCTTAAGGAGTCTTATTTAACACCTTTTAACTGCAAATACCAAATGTCATCATTAATAACTCGACATATGTAACTCCCATCAACAACACCATAAAAACAATTAATCATTGGATGGTTAGCACATAGAATTATGCAATGTTTTGTGCTAATCAATCTACGTCTCCTTCTACTGGAGCTTCCCACTGTGTTAGCTCACCAATGCCGAGCTCTTTCTCTAGGCTATTATAATCTGAAAAAGATATTGTTTGTAGGAGGTGAGCACGAAACTCTGTAGGAAAATTCTTCCAAACCCGAACAAGGTTTATAAAAGCTTATAAAATGGTCGGTCTCATTTTACAAATAGCATATATAATATTTGAAATAAAACAGGGACATTTTAAAATATATCTCAAGTTTAAGTAGCCATAATCAATTAAATAAACAATAAAAACCAAGTTACAATAAATAACCATTTCTAAAATATAAACCATTTTTCCACAAGATCATGTAGAATCTCATACTTCCACAAGTCCTTGTAAGAAACTATTTTTCACAACAATAACAGTAATCCATAACTTGAATATTCCACAACAATATGTATATGTATCTCAAACATGATGCGAGGCAAACCCCATGAATTAACTCACTGAGTAATATCTAGCCCCCTCCCCACACACACAAATCTTCTCCAAGATATCCATCCTTTAGGAAGGGCGTATGTCATACCAATGACAATGATGTATCCAACCCAGGCCTTAGTATACTAACCCTCTGCCTCGATACCCGTGAGCAATTGCAGTTTAGTCTTACCAAAGCACTAACCCTACTACGAGTGGTAGGAAAAGTTCAAACCCACATGGAATATAAAGAATGTCTACCCACTCTACGATATCTTGTCAAAGGTCACCCATGGTCATCTCACACTCATAAGAGATAAAATACCAAACTCAATTTCTCAATTTATAAGCATATCTCAAAATTCCCAAATTTATCATTTGACAATTTCAATAACCAATTACGAAAAATACAAGAGATCACAACAACATCATTTTATTACTCAACACAGAGCACTATGATTTCTAAATCAATAATAAAGGAAGAATTTAAGAAAAAAATTCACCACTCTTCAAAAACGAGAGTTTTAAAACAAGAAAAGAGATTTTATGGGTATTCAACTCTAACTTTGTTCAAAACATGTAATCTTTGTAAAAAGACTAAGAGATGATGATTTCATTTCATATATATAACATTTAGAGGCAAAACATACATATATAACTACCAATCTTGTGTTCCTAGCTTCCCCCGAATCAATCGCTCATTCATGCTCTATCAGAGGAGCACAAAAGAGTTTTACAAACAACTTTCAACCACAAAAGAGTTTTAGACTTTCTTTGATTCACAATCACTTTCACTTTGGTTTACTTTCTTTCCCGTGGAAATGACCTTGAAATACCAGCAAGTAAAACACGACCCATGAAAGTCTCCTTGCTATTGGGGAGCATTTTTGTGCATACACACATCATATTTACATCATCCCACTTTTCTTTCCTCTTTCCCTTTCTTTTGACATTATCTCAAAGGAGAGTGACCCTCCCCTTCTTGCACACATTTCATACATATCTTGAGGGATAGCATTTGGGGGTTAAGGGAAAGCAAAGGGTTTTCAATAATTATTTTTGGCGCTGTTGCCGGGGAAGGCAAGTGTCAAACCAAGAAGGTGATTTTCGAACGACGGAGGTAAGTCCCGTGATCTTCATCATGGGCTGAGGTACGTGGTTCGTGTACATATCTTTGTTTGTGTATAATTTTATTTTTTTTTAGATCTTTTATTATATGTGGGGGCGGAACTAGAAAAACAGATTGGTTAGACAATTCATAGACCCTAATATGAACATTGACCAAGACCCACCCAAGGATACGGGTGATAATTTTGATAATGTCGGTGTCAATCCTAATGTTCAAGAGGATGGGGGGATTACAACAACCTAAAAGGCCTAACCCACGAGTGCACTTTCCCCCACCCAGGAATGAAGGGAACAACATCCCAATTGACCCTCCGACAAGGTCAATGCGAGATTTTCTTCAACCAACCTGTTGCACCACACCCTCATGCATTCTCCTCACAGTCCAAGCTCACCTCTTAATAGTCAAACCAGGGATGTTGAACTTACTTCCTAAATTTCACGGAGTCGAGGGTGAGAACCCTTTTTCACACATAAGGGATTTTGAAGACGCGAGTGGACGCCTTTATAAAGCCTCCATACTTTTTCCCCATTTTTCCACGTTAACCGTTGTTGGCCCCCCTCTTTTTCTTTTTCTTTTCATCATCTTCTTCTTCTTCTTCTTCTTTTGTTTTCTGTAAAAATGACCCAATCCCAGAAATCCCATGTCCATATTACCCGAAGACCCGGTCCTTTGTCCCATACTCTACATTTGCTTACTTTATTTGTGCATGGTTGTTCTTCTTCTACATGCACTCACAATAATGGGTCCTATCCAAAACTCAGATCTGCGTAAAGATGATTAATCTATGTATTTTGCTTATAGGTTTTGGCAGATGAAAAAATCTCTATTTTTCAACCTCTTCTCCAAAGATAGATACACTAGTAAATTCAAAACATTGGGGATAATATTTAGTTTAGGTTTGGGGTGAAAACTAGTTCATATTTTGTGACCATGTGCCCATGAATTTTTTAAAAAATTTGTTGTTGTTTCTGTTGTTGTTGTTGTCGTCGTCCTAATCATATTGTGTACTTTGTCTCATATTTTGTATTAATTGATGATTATGTTTGTGAGTCAATTTAAATTATCTTTGTGGCTAGCAGATGTTAAAGAACCGGATAGTGAGTCTTAAAGTGTAGAATTAAACTTTTTTGGTTTAGTCTAGGAGTTTTACGCACTTTTTCATCTAATGTGCATAATGTGATCATGAGAAAAGCAAGACTGGTAAGGAAAGTCGAGATCTGACAAGAACAAGCGAAATCCCTCAATGGCAAAAGCACTTTTACTAAACGTCGTCATGCCAAAAGACTTAGTGCCTGTAAACAGTGTGGCCGGGTATTTCACGAGAAAATATATAACCAGTGTTCTGAACCAATTTTTGGTCGCGCACTCAATCGATTAGACTGGATAGTGAATGGGCTGAATAAGGATTACCTTGAGACACCGTGCTATTCTGGTACTTTCCTTAATTGGTTTGTGAGGGAGGAAATTGGAAGAGTCACTGATTGTCCGAACTACAGAGATACAGACAATGACTCGGATTAAGCTGTTTTCTAAATTGAGAAAAATTGTGTGTTGGGATGAAAGCCAAGGGTCCGAATTTTTTTTAAAAGTGTAAAAATCCTTTTTGTTTTGTACAAACTCTTTTGACTAAAATGATAATATGGGTCGAGTAAGGAATGCTCTTGAATATCAACCTAAAACGTGGGTAGGAGCTTATCTTGAGACGCCACAAATTTTTAGTTTAAACTTGTGTGTTTAGCTTTCTCTGATTGTGTATAATGTAGTGTGGGAAAAATTTTAGTTTTGATTCAACGTTTGAACGCCAAGTTACGTTCAAACGTCTCATGCTTGCAGTACTCAGCCTCTAATGAAGTCTCTAATGAAACCAAAAAGTACTGGAAGCTCAGCTCGTTCGAACGCCAATAGATCGTTCAAACGAAGAGAGCTTATAGTACTTTGGTCTTTGACAGAACTCAAAAGTACTGGGAGATAGCCACGTTCGAATGCCACATACTTTCGAACGATAATTTTAAAATCCTTTTATCCACGTTCGAACGTCAATAACTTTCTAACGTCACGACTCAAGCTATAAAAGCTTGGTTTGTCTTCTCTATTCCAAAACCCCCAAAATCTTCTAAATCCCCCAAACCTTAGAACCCCTTTTCACTACCCAGACCTCAAAGCACCCCTCATTCCCCATTTCTTTCAAAAATCGACCTTCCAACTTTTTACAAAGAAATTCAAGAGTTCTTTACCCAAAAAAGATCAAAATCAAAAAACCATGCCAAGGGTTAAAATGCCTGCTAGATGCAACCCAAACTTTCATGGAAGAAGTGGTCGAAGTGAGAGAAGGGAGGTCACTGCTCACGCTAAGATATGAAAAGACCTGATTTCCCACAGCTCTAAAAGCTAACAGGCACGATAATTTCTTCCAAAAGCATGTTGTGGTTTGTGAGAGGGATGTTGTCTTGTCTAATTTTGTTGGATTGGGTATCATTGCGGAAATGGAGAGGAGAGGTTGGAGTTTGTATTTGCCAAACTGCAAGGAGTGTGATTGACTTGGTGTGGGAGTTTTACTCCAACGTCAAAATAGTCAATGAGGTGTTGAATAACTATGCGAGGGGGGGTCCATATAGATGTCCATGAGGACTATATTTAGGAAATTAGGCAAGTGGTACCTCGAGCCCCAAACCCCACCTATCCCCCGAGAAAGGGTGTGGCGAAGGAGCTGACTAGGGTGCCTACTTTTTCTTGGACGGGGAAGAATTTGTTTAAATAAGAGGAGTTAACGGACAAGTACAAGATATTGAATTTGATTACGGTCTCAAACTTCTCTCCAATTGGGCGCAAAAATGAAATTTTGCCTGGAATGGCTCACCTTCTCTACGCTCTCGAGAAAAGTCATAACATAGACCTCCCATCTCTCATCTTGAGTGAAATGAAGAAGGGATGTGATGTGAAGAGGAATTCCCTTCCCTTTGGCACCCTAGTGACTGAAATATGCAAAGACCATGGTGTTAGGGTACAGTTGGAAATAGAGATACAGAGACCAATGGACCCACTAACAAGACTTCTTTCCGATGAAGCCAAGGTCATAGTGGAGGCCCAGCTGCTAAACAACAGATGCCCTGGGGCCGAGGTGTGGATGAAGTGCAGGATTAGCTTAACCGGGAGAAGGAGAGAGAAATGGAGATAGAGAGAGCAAACACAGACTCAGGAGGAGCCAGGACCCAATTCTAACACCAGCACCCAGCATTCTTTAAGAAACATCATGCTTAGCATTGAAGCTAAGCAAGATGAGATCCTTCGCCTACTCAAGGGTGGAGCTGGTGGAGTTGGAGGAGAATGAGAGAGGGAAATATTTCTATTCTTGATTGTGATTGTGGGTGGTTATTTCTTCTTTTTATAAGTTTTTTTTCTTGTATAGTTTGTTGTGGATGATTGTTCCTTCTTTTGTGGATTGATGTGGATTTTTAAATTTCTTTGTGCGTTTTGGATGAATTGAATCGTTGGTGTTTAATAATGATATTTTAAGGAAATGAATGATTTAGTTTATCACTTTTATTTTGTAAAAGCATGGGTAGGATTAGCATTATACTGTTATGTGTTAATGAATGATGAAACAAATGTGGATGTTAAGACTATTTGTTAAAGTAACTAATCACATGATCGGTTTGACACATAACTTAGCAATCTAGACCTAAAACCACAACTCTTTAAACAATGATATTCTCTCTATGCTTAAAATTATCAAATGTACATCAGTATTTGCGATTCTTAAGGTACAAGATGATCAGACTTGAAAGTGGAATCGATATATAACTGACATTCCCTAAAACACCTGAAATAACCAGTGGAGATGACAAAGATTACCATAGTAAGTTTTGAGCTTTGCGATGCTTCTAAGAAAATATCAACATTTACACAAGTGAGCTTTTTCATTTCAATTTGTTTCAATAATCTCATTAACCTTGCTTTGATTGACGCAACTAAAGTGATTTATTGACATATCCCACAGGGAATACGTGCATACAACACGTACATGTGCACAAACTTGAGAAATGATTTTAGGTTATCTTTTGATTTAACCTTGAGCCTTAGCTATTTTTTTTTCAAAATTATATCTCTAGTTACCCATGCTTGAGCCTTCAAAGAATGGCTTGAGTCTTTGGCCATTGACCTTGAATGTTTGGCCATCTTTGGGGTTGGTGATCTCGACAGCTCCATTGGGGTAGGCCACCTTGACAAGATAGGGACCATCCCAACGGGATTTTAGCTTGCCGGGAAAAATGGAGAGGCGGGAATTATACAAGAGTACCTTCTGCCCGGGCTCAAATGATTTTCTCACTATGGAGTTATCATGAAAGATTTTTGCCCGTTCCTTTGAGATTTTTTAACTCTCGTATGCATCCCGCCGAATCTCTTCAAATTCATTCATTTCTAACCTCCTATGTTCACTGGCCATTCTCATATTGAAATTTAAAGTCTTGATGGCCCAATAGGCCTTATGTTCCATTTCTACCGGCAGATGGCAAGCCTTTCCATAGACAAGCCGATAGGGACACATGCCCAAAATTGTCTTGTAGGCAGTACGATATGCCCACAGGGCATCAATCAATCTCTCAGACCAATCCTTCCTATTGGGGTTAACTGTTTTTTCAAGGATGGTCTTGATCTCCCTATTGGCTAGCTCGACTTGGCCATTTGTTTGTGGGTGGTAAGCGGTGGATACTTTATGTGTAACACTATATTTGATCATTAACGACGCAACTGGCCTGCTACAAAAGTGTGATCCACCATCACTAATCACGGCATGAAGTATCCCAAACCTCGAGAAAATGTTCTCTTTCAAGAATTTGACTACAACCCGGTGGTCATTAGTCTTAGTTGGGATAGCCTCCACCCATTTGGACACGTAGTCCACTGCCAGCAGAATATATAGAAAGCCGAACGACATAGGGAATGGACCCATGAAATCAATGCCCCAACAATCGAATATCTCTATAACAAGTACAGGGGAGAGGGGCATCATATTCCTCCGGGTCACACTACCCAAACGTTGGCATCTATCACATTCTTTGCAAAATGAAATACAATCCTTAATTAAAGATGGCCAGTAGAAACCTGATTGGAGAATCTTTGCAGAGGTTTTCTTGGCAAAGAAATGGCCACCACAGGCTTGGGAGTGACAGAAGGCGAGGACGTTCCGCTGCTCATTTTCAAGCACGCATCACCTCATGATTTGATCTGGGCAGTACTTGAACAGATACGGGTTATCGAAGTAGAAGTACTTCACGTCCGCCATAAATCTCCTTTTATCCTCAGGGCTCCAGTGTGGTGGGATTTGTCCTGTTACAAGATAGTTGTAAATATCAGCATACCAAGGATAATGAGAATGAATGGACAATAATTGTTCATCAGGGAAAGAGTCTGGGATAGGGATGTGCTCATTTGTCTCTTGTGCCACCAGTCGGGATAAGTGATCCACCACAACATTCTCAACTCCCTTCTTGTCTTTAATCGTCAAATCGAATTCTTGTAGGAGGAGGATCCACCTAATTAGCCTTGGCTTTGCATCCTGCTTAGACAACAAATACTTCAAAGCAGAATGGTCAGTGAAAACAACAATAGGTGAACCGATGATATATGATCGGAACTTATCTAGGGCAAACACTACAGCTAGCAATTCTTTCTCAGTGGTAGTGTAATTCATTTGTGCCTTATTAAGTGTCTTGCTAGTGTAGTGAATGACATATGGTCGATTATCTTCCCTCTGACCGAGCACTGCGCCGACCGCGTAGTCACTCGCGTCGCACATAAGCTCAAAAGGAATGTTCCAATTGAGTGGTCGCATGATAGGAGACGTGACAAGCATGCTTTTTAGTTTCTTAAAAGATGTCTCACACTCATGCGACCACTCGAAAGGGACCTCCTTAGACAGTAAATTGGTCAGGGGTCGGGCCAATGCACTAAAATTTTGAATGAACCGGCGATAGAAACCTGTATGACCTAAAAATGACCCGATCCCTTTGATGGCCGTCGGCGTGGGGAGGTTGGAGATGGCCTCCACCTTGGATTTGTCAACTTCAATGCCCCTTGCCGAGACTATGTGGCCTAGCACAATCCCTTCTGTCACCATAAAGTGACACTTCTCCCAATTTAACACAAGATCTTTCTCTTCACATCTTTCCAACACTCTCTCCAAATTTCTCAAGCATCCATCGAAGGAATCACCAAATACGGAGAAATCGTCCATAAACACCTCCAATATTTTCTCCACCATGTCACTAAAAATGCCCATCATACATCTTTGGAAAGTTCCTGGAGCATTACAGAGTCCGAACGGCATGCGACGATACGCAAAGGTACCGTAGGGACATGTGAAGGTGGTCTTCTTCGGGTCTTCGAGAGCAATCTCGATCTGATTATAACCGAAGTATCCACCTAGGAAACAGTAGAAGAGGTGCCCCGCCACTCTCTCCAGCACTTGATTAAGGAACGGCATTGGAAAATGATCTTTCTTAGTGCATGAGTTCAATTTTCGGTAATCGATGCACACTCTCCATTCAGTAATCACTCTTGTAGGTATCAGTTCATTCTCCTCGTTTTCTACCACTGTGACTCCGGATTTCTTGGGCACCACTTGAGTGGGGCTCACCCACTTACTGTCGACAATTGGAAATATTATGCCCACGTCAAGTAGTTTAAGAACCTCGTCCCTCACTACCTCCTTCATATGGGGATTCAATCTCCGTTGAGGCAGTCGGGAAGGTCTTGCATCTTCCTCGAGGTAAATGCAGTGGGTGCAGATGATAGGGCTTATGCCCTTGATATCCGCAATGGTCCACCCAATTGCTCCCTTGTGTGTTCTCAAAACCTCCAAGAGTTCTTTTTCTTGTTCATTGTTCAATATGGAACTAATGATCATCGAAAATGTATCTCCCTCGCTAAGATAGGTGTACTTCAAGTGCGAGGGTAACGACTTCAATTCCAAATTTGGTTTTTGTTCTTCCGACGGAAAAATCTTCCTTTCTTGCTTGGGCAACTCCTCAAATGTAGGAATCTATTTTGTTACCCCTTTCAACTCTTCCACTCGCTCTTCCTCTTCTAACTTTACAAGTTCAACAAAGTCCTCCTCCATGCAGTCCAACATCCCTTCCAACTCCACTTACTCCTCAATCAAAGTGTCGATTCTATAGATCTCGTTCACCTCCACATCATCCCCGGGTAGTTTTGCTAAATTGAATACATTCAGCTCCATGGTCATGTTCCCAAAAGCCAACTTCATTAGACCATTCCTGCAATTAATCACAGTGTTAGCGGTAGCAAGAAAAGGTCATCCAAGAATAACGGAGATTTGGGAATTGAGGTTAGTAACCGGGTGTGTATCTAATACAATAAAATCGACTGGAAAGTAAAAATTGTCAACTTGGACAAGCACATCTTCCACTATTCTCCTTGGTGTGCGTATGCTCCGATCCGCCAGTTGAAATGTAACTGAGGTGGGCTTTAACTATTCAAGCTTGAGTTGTTGGTACACGGAGTAAGGAAGAAGATTGACACTCGCTCCCAAATCGAGCAATGCTTGTTCAACCAAGCAATTCCCTATGGTGATGGCAATTGTTGGACAACCGGGATCCTTAAATTTTGGAGGAGTGTTGGTCCTCAATATCGAGCTCACTTGTTCAGTGAGAAATACTTTCTTCCGGACATTCAACTTCCTCTTCACCGTGCATAGGTCCTTCAATATTTTGGCACAAGACGGTATTTGCTTGATGGCATCCAAGAGCGGGATGTTGATCTTTACCTACTTAAACAATTCCAAAATGTCAGAATAATTAGCCACCTTAATAGGTGGCTTCAAACGATGGGGGAAAGGGGCAGGCATAGAAGGAAAGCATAAACCATCATCAATCACATGTTCTTTATCAACCCCATCTCTTTCACTCTTTTCACTCGACTCACCCTTGTCAACCACACTTTCCTTGGTCTCACTTTCTTTGGCCTCTCCCTCAATTTCTTTTTCTTTTTCTTTTAGCAAAGCGGCCTTTGGTGTCGACTTTGGCACCACTATCTTTTCAATTTATTTACCACTCCTAAGTGTGGTGACAGCTTTGAGTTGCTCACAACTCTCATGGAAAGTCTCAGTCAACTCAACCACATGTTGGCCTTTGGGGTTCTCTTGAGGTTGAGCGGGAAATTTCTCCCTCTCTTGTTAAGACAACCCAATGTGAGTTGGGTTGTCATTTCTTTGAGAGTTGCAGCTGTTTGATTATTGATGGTGGTTTGGCTTTGGATGAAGTTATAAACCACATCCTCCAAGTTCCTCTTATGGGGAGGTTGGTAGGAGGGAGGATTAGCTGGTGCTTGTTGAGAAAAACCTTGGGGAGAAGAGTTGGGCCGGTGGTACTGGGAGGTAGAAGCTTGTCCTAGACCTTGGGACTGAAATTGGGCTCGCCTAGGAGGTGCGGGAGGTGTATGTATTTGAGCCATACGGGATGGGGTTCTCATTCTTCCAACTAAAATTGGGGTGATCACGAAACCCCGCATTATAATAATTGAAATTTGAAGGAAATAATTGTCTTGGTTGGTTAAAGGCATTGACTTGTTCGTGATAGGCTTCCTTAAGTGTCGGGATGCTTAGGCACTCCGATGTGGAGTGGTCAACACCGCTACAAATAGAACAAGCCTCCTTGGCTCTTGACACTTGAGAAACCACCCGTCTCCTATCCACCTCAAGTGTATCTACCTTCTTAGACAATTTGGTAATTTGTGAAAGTAGCTCATACCGGTCTTTCAAGTCATACATTCCCCCTCTTTGTGATTGACTACTACCTGGCAATGTCCTAGGTACATCGTTTGGGTCCCTAATGTCCCAAGATTGTGGTATGCATGATGGTGTGGTGCTACGGGTTGGTTGAAGAAACTCCCACATTGTCCTAGCCGGAGGATCAAGTAGGATGTTCCCTTTATTCCTAGGTGGGAGAAAATGAACATGCGGGTTGGGCATCCTCAGTGGTTGCAATCCCCCACCCCCTGCATGTTAGGGTTGACATTTGCATGATCGAATTGATCGGGAAGGGGATATTGCATTCTTTGATTAAGCATCCTAGGTTCGGGCAACCCCCTACCCCTTTGGTCATTTTGGTTTGCACCATCATAGTCAAAATTTTGCACCCCCTTGGATGTTTGGGTTCACACCCACGTTGTCAAAATTGTCACCCGCATCCTCGGGTAGATTTTGATCAACGTTCATGTTGGGAGCTAGGTTTTGTCTAACTAGTCGGTGATGGGTATCCCTCTCCCACATGCAACAAAATATACACAATTGAAATTATAAACAAACAAGAATATGTACACGAGACAACGTACCTCAGCCTGTGATGAAGATCACGGGACTTACCTCTGTTGTTCGGAAATCACTTCCTTGAATTGGCACTTGCCTTCCCCTGCAACGGCGTCAAAAATGATAGATTGAAATACCTAACCTCCACTAACCCCTAAATACTATCCCTCAACTGATGCAATGTATGAGCGAAAAGAAGGGTTTCTTCCCCTTTGGATAGTGTCAAAAGAAAGGGCAATGAAGGAAGGGAAATGGGATGATGTAGATATGGAATGTGTATGCACAAAAAATGCTCCACAATCGCAAGAAGACTTTCGTGTGTCGTTTGTTACTTGGAAGAGTATTCCAAGATCGTATCCACAGGGAAGGAAGTTTTAAACCAAGTAAAAGTGGTTTAGTGAAAATGAAAATATAAAATTCTTTGTCTTGAGAGTTGGTTGGTGAAATGTGTGCTAATGAAGATGCAATGGGAACAAGTGTTGGCAAGTCCAAGAGGTTACTCCAATGGGTATGCCACCTCAACTCAACCCACTCCTCCGATTGAGCATGAATAAATGTTTGATTCACGAAAAGCCGGGGATGATATCGGTGAGTATCTAAGCATAAACCGTGACTAGGCCTACGGTTTATCAAAGTCTCATCGAATCATCCACCTTCAATCCGGTCAAAACAAACCATTTGACTCTAAAGGGAGGGTGGAGAAAGAGTTGAAATGGTGTGCCCAAAGAGAGATCCCCCTTGGTCTTGCCAACTAGAAGATTTAGCTATTCATACTTGAAATGAGAATGACTATGTAATGAAAGTGCATTGTAATGAAATGAAGGTCTAGAGTAACTAAATACAATAACTCACAAGCTAAGTTTGAAAGAGATGAAAACCCATTTTTGAATCTATGAAAAATGAAAAACTTGAGAACATTAATGGTAAAGCATTGAAAAGAGCATTAAACTAAGAACCAACATAAATTAACTAGCATTAATGACATTAAGTGAAGTTCTCAAGATCCTTTAAGGAGAATACAAGCCAATGCAATGAAAAATAAGTGAAAATCACAACTTTCTCTCTCTAGAATCTACTATTCATCATCTTCTACGCTTGGAGCCCCCTCCCTCTCTTGCTCTATTCATTTCTCTATTTCTTTTCTTTTGTTGAAGATCATCCTCCTTCCAAAAACGTGCCAAGGGGGCCAAAGGGGTGGCCTAGAGATGTGATCTTCATCCTAGGCTGCAGCAGCATGGTCTTCACAGGTGGTTGCAGAGCTGTCTGCACACCCAGCAAATCCCATCTTCTCTCATTTCATTGAATGCCATAGCTCTAAAATCCAAGGGCAGGTGTACAGTGTTGTGGGCGTGTCAGAAGAGTGGGGGAGAAGTGCTGGTGGGACCCTCAAAGCAGGAAGTCTGAGCAGCAGAAGGAGGAGCAGAACGATAAACTCTACTGGTAGGGTCTACCGGTAGGGAACTCTACCGGTAGGTTTTACTCCAGTAGCTTAACCCTACCGGTAGGGTCTACCGGTAGGGTTTCTGCTGTATTATTTTTCTGTTTCTGATTTCCTAATTTCTTCACTCTAAAGCTCACCACAAGCCATCATTTCACCTTCAATCATCACAAGCAACTTAGGAAAAACCATAAGAAGCCTCTTCTAACACATTTAATCTGCAAACACGAAATATCAAAGTTAAGACTTTCAATGGCATAACTCCTGTGATTTAATCTTCAAAAGTAACCAAGATGAGATGATTAGCACCTAAAAATATATAATGTTTTGTGCTAATCAATCATTAGTTTGGCATCGTCTGTGGGAACGACATAGTTTCTACTACCTTTCAATCCCCTTCGCAATCCATGGCGATTACCACCCAATCAATGAGCCAACAGCCAGGAGACCACAACCCGGCCCACCGAGAGGAGGCTCCGCCTCCCTTCGCACCGTCTGAACCATCCACTATTGCGACTCCTACTGGTCAGCAACAACAACTTTTCCAGACTATGCAATTGCTGGTGAAACAAAACCAGCAGATCATCCAACTGATGCTCACCTAAGGAGGTGCTATCCCTCATCCAGAAGGAGTAGTCCCAATCCTTTTGACTGGGGAGGAACCACAACCTGCACCTCACGAGCGTCAAGCAGCCCCTCACCATGGGGCCCCTCGCCAGAATGCCCTGCGACTGCATGGCGCCCCTCGCCTAGCAGTCCCTCCTCAACGCGCAGGGAGCTCGCGCATACCCCCTTCTCATGTGCATGTGCAGGAAGACGAAGGAGAAAGTCAATATGGAGACCATGAGAGCCAGTACCGCCACCCGACCAAGGATGTCCCCAACCAGTGGGATGAGAAGATAAGGGAGGTGCAAAACCAACTTGGCGACGCCCTCAACGCCATCAAGGCACAGGCGCCTACGACCGTGGACTACCTGGTAAGACGCACTGACACGCCTTTATCACTGATATTGTCAACTATCCACTGCCTTCGAAGTTCAAGATGCCCAACATCGAGACCTTTGACGGCAATAGAGACCATCTAGATACCTACAAGTCCCTCATGCAGCTCCACAATGTGCTAGAGGAGATCATGTGCAGGGCGTTCCCTACCACCTTGAAGGGGTCCACTCGCCAATGATTTTCCAAGCTCAGGCCCTCTTCCATCCGATCCTTCGCAGAGCTAAGTAAGTCCTTCGTCTCTCACTTCATAGGGGGACGCCGCCATCAAAAGTCAGTGACCCACCTACTCACCATCAAGCAGGATAAGGACGAAAGCCTTCGTAGCTACCTCGCTCGCTTCAATGAGGAGGTCCTCCAAGTTAAAGAACCAGATGACAAGGTAGCCTTAGCCGCCTTTATCGCTGGACTTCGCACCTCCAGCTTTATGTTCTCAGTCATCAAAAAGCCGCCCTCAAACATGCCTGAGTTACTATTTAGGGCCCAAAAATATATGAACGCCGAGGACGTCGAGAAAAGGAAAGACAGTCGAGAAGACCGAAGGGAGATTGAGAACAAGAGAAAGAAAGTCGAGACGGTCCCCGTAAAGGACCGCCTCGAACCACTACCCCGGCGGGACCGACAGCCATTCACTCCACTCAATGCCTCGGTGGAGCACATTCTACTCCAGATACAGGATGACCTAGCCATCCGCTGGCCCGGAAAGATGAAGTCTGACCCCAAGCGCCGAAATCCCAGTAAGTATTGTCGCTTCCACCGCGATCATGGACATGACACGGATGACTGCTTCCAACTGAAGAAGCAGATTGAGGAGCTTATTCAACAGGGTCATCTCAGACAGTATGTGGCCGATCGAGGACCTGCCCCTCCGCACGGAGAACAAAAACACCAGCAATCCCTCGGTGAGATTCAGACCATCGCCGGAGGACTAGGAGGAGGAGGTGACTCCAACTCCGCCAGGAAGGCCCACACTCGCAAAGCTAGACAGGTAGAGTCTCATGACTCTCGGCCAATGAAGACCCCACGACATGGGGAGGAGGAGGTCATTACCTTCTCAGACAGAGACCTGGTGCGGGTCCAAACTCCAATGATGACCCTCTAGTTTTGACCCTAATGGTGGCCAACTATCAAGTCAGGAGGATCCTAGTCGATAGTGGAAGCTCAGCCGACATCTTGTTTGCCACTACTTATGACAGCCTCCACCTCGGCAGGGAGAGATTACAGCCTGTCAGGACTCCTTTGGTTGGTTTCTCGGGAGAGAGAGTCCAGCCTTTGGGATCCATCACCCTGCCTGTCACAACAGGGACTGCACCAAGAAGCTCTACTATCATGGTAAATTTTCTTGTACTTGATTGTCCTTCTACTTACAATATAATACTGGGACGTCCTGCCCTCAATGCTTTAAGGGCAGTACCCTCTACTTACCACCTTCTTCTCTGCTTCCCTACTTCCAATGGGGTTGGGGAGATTAGAGGAGACCAGGTCACAGCCAGAGAGTACTATGTGGCCTCTATGAGGGCTAGGAGGCCGAATGAGACACTCCAGGTCGAGGACCTTGACCCTAGAGACTACAGTGCCTTAGAGAAGGGTAAACCAACAGAGGAGCTTTGCCCAATAATACTATATGACAGCCTTCCAAAGAGGAAAGTCTACCTAGGTTCCTCACTCTCCCAGGAGCTGGCATCTGCTTTGGTAGACTTCCTCAGGAGAAACACAAACATCTTCGCCTGGTCCCATGAGGACTTAGAGGGCATTAACCCAGAGGTGGCCTCCCACCGGCTGAATGTTGACCCCAGATACAAGCCTGTTCGTCACAAGTTGAGGAATGTGAGCACTGAGAGAGGGCAAACCATGTGGGAAGAGGTAGACAAGTTGTTGACTAATGGGTCAGTGAGGGAGGTAGCCTACCCAGAATGGCTATCCAATGTGGTTTTGGTGACAAAAGCCAATGAGAAGTGGCGCCTCTACGTAGATTTTACGGAGCTCAATAAGGCCTATTACAAGGACAGTTATCCTCTCCCACGAATCGACCTGCTCATTGACGCCACGGCAGGACACGAGCTCCTGAGTTTCCTTGATGCCTACTCCGGTTATAACCAGATTAGCATGTTCCCTCTAGACCAAGAGGAGACCTCATTCATCACCCCCAGAGGTACTTACTGCTATAGGGTGATGCCTTTTGGGCTCAAGAACGCCGGTGCCACATATCAGCGCCTCGTTAACAGAATGTTCGAGGCCCAGATTGGGAAGACGATGGAGGCCTATGTGGATGATATGTTAGTGAAGAGTGTAGCAGCCACAGATCATATCGCACACCTACAAGAGACCTTTGATGTGCTAAGAGCCTACAAGATGAAATTGAACACTGAAAAATGTGCCTTCGGCGTAGGCTCAGGGAAGTTCTTAGGCTTCATGGTCCATAAAAGGGGCATTGAAGCCAATCCAGATAAAATTAGAGCGGTCTTGGAAATGAAGTCCCCTGCCTCGACCAAGGAGGTCTAGCGCCTCAACGGGAGAATAGCAGCACTTAACAGGTTTGTTTCTAAATCTGCTGATAAATGTCTTTCCTTTTTTAAGATCCTCTGCTTGTCCTTCCAGTGGGGCCCATATGCTGAGAAGGCCTTCCAAAGGCTCAAGACTTACCTCTCCACACCGCCACTACTCTCCCATACAGTGCTAAGAGAAATCCTCTACCTCTACCTCTCATCTTTTCCCTCTACCGTAAGTTCTGTGCTTATCAGAGAGGATGGGGGCATCCAAAAGCATGTCTACTATGTAAGTAGAGCCTACCGAGGAGCAGAAGTGAGGTACTCAGAGTTAGAAAAATTAGCTCTCGCCCTTGTGAGCACCGCCAGACGTCTGCGCCATTACTTCCAAGGTCATACCATTACAGTGGTCACCGATCAGCCACTCAAAAGAATCTTAAGGAAGCCTGATGTCTCTGGGAGATTGCTCAAGTGGGCCATGGAGTTGAGCGAATTTGATGTGCAGTGCCGACCAAGGGTCGCCATCAAAGCACAGAAGCTCGCAGACTTTGTAGTAGAATCCACACCGCCCCAGGAGTCCCAAAATGAAGAACTAGGCGCCCTTGCGCGCACTTGTTTAGTACATACTGACTCTCTCAACCAGGAAGTTGGACCTGTTGCCATACGAAGACCCGCCGACCCTTAGGAGGAATAGGGGGCAGAGCCATCGACCGGGCAAGCCAGGGTGTCGCCCACCCTGCCTTGGGCGCCGCCTTCTGAGGCTCCCATCTTCACATCCTCTCCTGACATCACCCCCATCATCCACTCTGCCATGCTGGAAACTCTATGTGGATGGGTCCTCTACCAATGAGGGCAGTGGAGCTGGACTCGTACTAATCAGTCCCCATGGCACTCCAATAAAGTACGCTGTCTCCCACCACTTTGCTACATCAAATAATCAAGCAGAGTATGAGGCCCTCATATTAGGTCTAAGGTTAGCCTTAGAGATGGAAGCACTCAGTCTCGTGACCAACAGTGATTCTCAGCTCGTGGTCAATCAGGTAAGAGGAGATTTTGAAGCCAAAGAAGAAAGGATACAGGAATACCTCTCGGTGGTCCAAGCCCTCCTCCCAAGGTTTGCATGCTTTGAGATCCACCATGTACCTCAAGAAGAGAATGTCATGGCTGATGCTCTCGCCAAGTTTGCATCCGCCAACATACTCATGGGACTGGCGTTGACAGGTCACCAGTTTGAGCCTAGCACCTCCTAGTTAGAGGAGATCGAGACTCACTGTGTATCATCAGAGTCCAATTGGATGACTCTTATCAGAAGTTACCTAGAGGAAAGAACTCTCCCAGATGACCCAATGGAAGCCAGAAAGTTGAGAATGAGGGCATCCAGATATGTTATGTTACAAAACACCTTTTACAAAAAGAGTCATTTTCTCCCACTACTCCGTTGTCTCACCCCAGAAGAGGCGGATTATGCCATGAGGGAGATCCACGAGGGGATATGTGGGAACCACTCAGGAGGCCGTGCATTGGCTCATAAGGCAGTCAGACAGGGATACTATTGGCCCACCATGATCAGAGACACCCGAGACTTCGTTAGGAGATGTGATAAGTGCCAGCGTTTTGCGACTGTGCCCAGACAGCCGCCCGAGGAACTCACCACAATTCAGAGCCCGTGGCCCTTCTCTATGTGAGGGATTGACATACTAGGTCCCCTCCCCGTGAGTCGAGGCCAATGCAAATTTGTAGTCATCGTCATCGACTACTTCACTAAGTGGGCAGAAGCTGAAGCCTTAGCTAGAATCACAGACCAAAAGATAAAAGACTTCATATGGAGGAGTCTAGTCTGCCGCTTCAGGGTACCCCATGTCATTGTGAGCGACAACGCCAAGCAGTTCGATAACAAACTCCTCTATACCTTTTGTACAGACCTCCAGATTAAGCAACCCCACTCCAGTCCCGCCCATCCACAGGCGAACGGGCAAGCGGAGGTCACTGTCAGGACCGTACTCCGTAACTTGAAAGCCAGATTGGAAACTGCAAAAAGGAAGTGGGTAGACGAACTCCCAGCGGTACTATGTGCTTGTCGGAGCACACCAAGAGGTCCTACGGGCGAGACCCCATTCTCTTTAGCCTATGGAACAGAGGCAGTGATACCCGTTGAAATTAAGGTACACTCCCTTAGGGTCTAGAACCATGACCCTACTAGTAATAAAGAAGGCCTCCGCATCAACCTCGAGTTGGTGAAGGAGGAAAGAGAGATAGCCATGCTCAGGAATGCAGAGTACAAGCGTCACATGACCAAGTATTACAATTCGAGGGTGAAGCCTCGTGCCTTCTTACCTGGGGACCTGGTCCTCAAGAAGGTCATCCTGTCCACCAAAAACTCCCGAGAAGGGAAATTGAGACCCAACTGGGAAGGACTCTACACGGTCACGGAGATAGTGAGGCCGGGTATCTACAGAATTCGAAACTTTGAAGGAAGGGTCCTAGGCTACCCATGGAATGCACAACACCTAAAAAAATACTACCACTAGCTGGGGGCAGTTAATCATGAGTCGGTGACCATTGTTTAGGTTATTTTGTTAGTCAATTTCCTATGTTAGTCTTTTTCCTTCAAATATTTACTTTGAATTATAAAACAAAATTGCTCAATATTTTTCTCAAAAAAAAAGTTGTATTCCATTCAAAAAACCTTTACAAAGGTAATATGTCATCCAAACACATGAACTCTTAACAAAAGATGGACATAGTGTGTCAACAGAACAAAAGACACAAAGACAACACAATCCTAGTGACCCTCACTGCCTCCACTCACATAGTCCTCATCATCGGACTCAAGAGTCTCAGAAGGCTTAAGGTCAAAAAGATCACAGTAAGGGAATGCTATAGAGGCCTTCCTCCTGAGCTTTTCATAGCCGTCAATGAAGGCACTGGCCCTAGCCCTCGCAGCAGCATTCTTCTGAGCCTCCGCCCTGATCGCTCTCTCAAGTGCTACGCAAAGGTCAGCCTCAAGTTGAGCAGTCTTCCCTTGCGCCTGCCTCAACTCCTCAGCGGCATCCTCTCGTGCCTGCCGCAGTTGCTCCTCAATAGCCTCACGGGCCTGCCTCTCCTTCGCCTAGCCACTAATGGCCTCCCTCGATCTTCAGGGTATTTTTGAACAAGCCAGGCAAGGCAGCAGCCATCTATAAACATTCGAAAACAAAATACAAAGAGAGTCAGAAACTAAGCCAAGATATGACAAAGGAAGCCCAGAACGAAACAGGAAGGAAGAGCATACCAGAGCAAAGCCCTCAACAGCGGCATTGATCATGCCTTCTGGACCCCGAGAGGCAATCTCTTGAGCTTCAGCGCCGCTCACGAAGTCACAGAGTCTCCCCCTTGCCAAACTCAGATTCCGGAGCATAGACATCGGAAGAACGTCCGAGGTGGGTGATTCGCACAAATTTTTGTATATTTTGTTGTGTCAATCATCAC
Source organism: Ilex asprella (assembly GCA_023539305.1). Lineage (NCBI taxonomy): Eukaryota > Viridiplantae > Streptophyta > Magnoliopsida > Aquifoliales > Aquifoliaceae > Ilex > Ilex asprella. Next base: position 26,966,382 of record CM042187.1, read on the forward strand.
AGTTATTTGATTTTGGAGATTAAAATGAGGAGTTTTTGTTTTGATTAAGCATATATTGATAATATTTGGTTTTATGTAGATAAACAATACAAACTTTGACAGTAGTCATGTGGAGTTCTTGAAGAATGAGGAATCTGGATTCTGATGGCCACTGGAATAGCAACTACCGCTCAAATACCGGTAGTCGCTAGCCACTAGAATGACAACTACCAGAGCTACCGGTAGTTGATGGCTCCTGCTGTTGCTGCTACCGCACGACTACCGGTAGTTGATGGCCTCTGCTGCTGCTGCTACCGCTTGAATACCGGTAGTTGTTAGTTTTTACAATGGCTGATACCTGATGGCTACCGGTAGTCACACCCGAGCTACCAGTAGTTGATACTAATTTTTCCCAAATTCTGCGTACACTCTCCAGTTGCTTTGTGGATCCCACCATACTCCCTCCTGCCCTACTCCTACTAGCCCACAACACTACTCATGGTGTTCACACCTTCTCTTGGACTTTGGATGCATTGATCATTAATGCCAAGTGCGAGATGAGGGGTTGCTGGGGGAGGAAGGCAGCTCTGCCATGCCATGTCCAGCCCACCTTAATTTGTGCTACTATGATGGGAATCACATCAAGGATTGACAGGGGTCTTAGGGCACGTTTTTGCTGAGAAGATGGGCTGGATTATATGTATCACTGTGTGAGAGAGTATGGGATGGAATATAGAGAGAGAAGCTCTAGGCGTAGAAGATGATGAATAGTGACTTCTAGAGAGAGAGTGAAATTTTAGCATTTCTTCTACTGTATTTGTCTTGTAATCTTGAGGAAGGATCTTAGTAGTTTGTTGAATGCCATTGATGTTGTTTTACCTTCATGTTTGGTTAGTTGAATGCTTATTTAATATTTCACCATTGATGCTTTTAATTCTTCATTTTTCATAGATAAGAATTAGTTTATCATCTCTTCCATTCCTAGCTTGTAAGTTATTATAGCTAATTATTCTAGAACTTCATTTCATTGCAATGCACCTTCACCTCATTGTTTCCATTTCAAATATGACAAGCTAATTTATTAGTTGGCATGACCAAGGGGAACCTCTACTTAGGCATATGACTTCAACTCATTTCTATTCCTCCTTTCAAAGACCAATGGTTCGATTTAACCAGTTGAAGGTGGATGATTAGGTGAGTCATTGATAAACCGTAGGCCTAGTCACGATTTATGCTTTGATACTCACCACCCTTATCCTCGGCTTCCCGGAAATCATTCGTTCATTTATGCTTTGATCGGAGGATGTGTTTGAGTTGAGTTTGTATACCTAGTAGAGTGACCTCTTGGAAATGCCAACACTTGTTTTCTCATTAGCACACACTTCACAAACCAAACACAAACCAACTCTCAAGACAAAAGATTTTGCATTTTCGTTTTTCACCAAATCACTTCAATCTTGATCCACTTCCTTCCCTGTGGATACGACCTTGGAATACTCTTCCAAGTAACTCACAACACACGAAAGTCTCCTTGCGATTGGGGAGCATTTTTGTGCACACACATCCCACATTTACATCTTCCCATTTCCCTTTCCTCATTGCCCTTTCTTTTGACACTATCCCTAGGGGAAGAAATCCTTCTTCCCCGTCCATACATTGCATCATTTGAGGGATAGTAATTAGGGGTTAGTGAGGTTAGGTATTACCAACCAATCATTTTGACGCCGTTGCCGAGGAAATGAAGTGTCAATTCAAGGAAGTGATTTCCGAACAACGGAGGTAAGTCCTGTGATCTTCATCACGGGCTGAGATACGTTGTCTCGTGTACATACTCTTGTTTGTTTATAATTTCAATTTGTGTATATTTTGTTGCATGTGGGAGAGGGATACCCATCACCCACTAGTTAGACAAACCCTAGCTCCCAACATGAACGTCGACCAAAATCCACCCGAGGATGCGGGTGACAATTTTGACAATGTGGGTGTGAACCCCAACATCCAAGGGGGTGAAGATTTTGATTATGATTGTGCAAACCAAAATGACCAAAGGGGTGGGGGGTTGCCCGAACCTAGGATGCCTAACCCAAGAATGCAATATCCCCCTCCCGATCAATTTGATCATGCAAATGTCAATCCAAACATGCAAGGGGGTGGGGGATTGCAACCACCAAGGATGCCCAACCCACGTGTTCATTTTCCCCCACCTAGGAATGAAGGGAACATCCTACTTGATCCTCCTGCTAGGACAATGCGGGAGTTTCTTCAACCAACCCGTAGCACCACACCATCATGCATACTCCTTCCCGTCCAAGCTCACCTCTTTGTAGTGAAATCGTGGATGTTGCAACTAATCACCAAATTTTGTGGGATTGTGAAGGAGAACCCATATAATCACATAAGGACTTATGAGGAGTTGGTTGCAACCTTTATTCCGAATTATAACATGGAGGAAATAGCTAGGATGAAACTGTTTCCTTTCTCATTGGGTGATAAGGCAAAGGATTGGCTTAATTCCATGCCGTCCCGGACCATGCTATCTTGGGACCAAATATCTTGGGAAATCCTTCTTCCCTGTCCATACATTGCATCATTTGAGGGATAGTAATTAGGGGTTAGTGAGGTTAGGTATTACCAACCAATCAGTGGGGCGACATGGTGGGTCCATGATTCTGGCAGAAGATGGCACCGGGACCTCAGCCCCCACGGATGTGCTAGAACAATCCCTCGGGGGATAGGAGACATTAATCAGACAAGAGGGTGGAGCATCACCAAGCTCAACCTCCGTGAGACCGGTAGACCCCGGTTGAGAAGAGCTGAGGGCACCGGACTTCGCCCTCTTGGAAAGAGAAGGGGGAATAGACGCCACTCTAGAAGTGAGTAACTCGTCCACAATAGACCTGTCAATAGGGGTACCTGCGAAGCCAGTGTAAGTAGGATAGCCTGTTACATCACATTCTTAAGAAGACTACTAAGGTATCAAGTACCTTTCTTTTTCTGCTTTGACGGAGTCGGAGAAATACCGGCTGCCTGCATGATCTCGGAGGCATCCATCATGGGGTTGTTGCGAACCATATCAAGAAACCTAGCTTGATCCCGAGATAGAGTCAGTGAGGCTACAAGATGACAATCGCACTATAAAAAACACATACATGAAAATTAAGACAAGAATTGAAGGAAAAGATCCTCACCCAGCTTAGTATTTGGGACTGTATCCCATCGGGTAGGCACCACATTACGATCAGAGTCAGAAGCCCACTCACCTCCAACAAAGAAGAATTTTCTCTTCCATTTGTGAAAATTAGAAGTGAGACCAGTGATAAACTTTCTCGCTCTCGGGGCAAAGCGGTACCACCCTTGGTGGGGAGTAGGATTCTCAAGAAGCATGTACGTAACAACAAATTCTTCAAACGGAGGGAGAACAGCAGCGTTGTGCACCAACCACTATAGTGCAAAAAATGTAGAGAGCACCCTCCAATCGTTGGGGGCCAGCCTCCCCGGGACCAGAGACAAGTGCCCAAGAATCCGACATATGGGTCTGGGGATAGGAAACCGAAGTCCCGCCTCCAGCATGCCCTCGTAAACAACTATCTCACCCGAGGAGTCACAGCACGCAGACTCGTCGGCCTCAGGACGACGGCACGTCACAGAAGGCGGAATGTGATATCGGGCAACTATATCAGAGATATCCTCATCATGCTCAAATAGGCTAAATATAGAAGCTACCTTATGATGGTCGTCTCCTCTCCCACCTGGACCGCTGTCGAGGTCGCCAACAGTCTCCCTCTCGCCTGAATAAATACCAGCAAAAAACAAGCTCAGACCATATCAAAGAAAAGTAATTACACCAACAAAGATAAGTAAATACCGAGACACATACCCTGAGAGCTCGTGTCACCCGACTGTTTCCTAGACTCGTGAAGGGAGGTTTACACGGCACCTAGGGAGCTTGGAGCGTCGCCTGTGCCTGTGGTGCCGCCCACTCTATGGCAGGCGTCTCCGGCCTCTTTCGGGGATCCACTCCGCTGCCTACATGCATCTATGGTCCCCCGTGAGGTGCCAAAAGGATTAGACGAAGACTCTTTGCCCATGCCTGATCTCGGGCCAAAAACTCCGAAGGGTCTCTCAATCGTTGTCTGGGCCACGCCGAAACCACCACGAGGAGAAGCACCCAAGCGTTCGAAGGCCAAAGGGGAGCCAGCCAGGCCCCTGGCGCCGCCCAAGGAGGCGTCACTCTGAGCCTGGGCGCCGCCCAAGGAGGCATCACCCGAAGCCTGGGCGCCGCCCAATGAGGACCTCGCCCTTCCCTCGCCTTGCTCAGACACTCCGACTCCACCGCCGGCACTGAGAAGGACTCCGCCCGAAGCCTGGGTGCCCGCCTAGGTCAAAATGGGCGCCGCCTGCATCACACTCTCAAAGCCACCGCGAGGAGAAGGACGCGGACGTCCGAAAGCCGAAGGGGAGCCGCCTGGGCTGGACCCTTGGGCGCCGCCTAGGCCAGCCCCTTGGGCATTGCCTCCCCTCGCCTCATCTCCTCCACTCTTCAAGCCCTAGTCCTCATATACTTTGATCTTAGAAAAAGAGAAGAAGAAGAGAGAAATGAAAGAGAGTGGGATGAAAAGTAGCTTGAAGACCCTTTTTATAGAGAAGGGATGGCTTCTCAAGGAAGTCTTGCTAAAGCTTCTTGAGGAAGCTTGGTATGTAGCTTCTTAAGGAAGATTGAACAACTCCTTAGGGAGCTTGGAAGAGGAAGCCTTTGGTTAGAAAGATGAGGAATGGGAGTGAAGTGAAGAAGATGGGAATAGTGACCTCTATTTATAGACGAGGGTGTATATAAAAAAAAAAGTTTTTTCGATCATTTTGTCGGGGTTGTCCTAAAAGCTCGATTTCAGAGAGATAGGAGCATTTTTTGAGAAAATTTGTTGGCCAGGCAATTTGCGAATCGTAGAGCTCGAAAAAATACCCGAAATCAAAAAAAAAATCGCCTCAAACGGACTCTTGTGAGCAAAGTTATGATTGTCCGAAGATTTGTCGTAGTTCCGACACTCCAGCTACCCCTCTCGCCACTTGGGCACCTGCCTCATGGCCATGGGCGCTCGCCTCAGCCGCAGGGGCGCCTACCTCATTGTCTTGTGCTCCCAGGAAGCCTCACCTGCCATTACACTTATCAGCAAGTTCAACTAGTTCCCGAAGACGAAAAGGTACCGAAGGGAATGCAAGAAAAATCTGACTTGCTCCGACGAAAATGAAAAACATGCCCACAACCCCTTGCTCTCACAAAAAGTCAGAGGCTTGGAGCATGGGGGGCAAATGACGAGCCTGAATTTGACTGGGCCAAGCTCAACATAAATAAACTGAGAAGTCCAAGAGAAAGCCCATATCGAAGATGTTTCAATCCGTTGGAAAGGGAGGCACCAAGAGGCCAACATCGAAGGCCCCGAGGCCAACCCAAGAAGCCTTGGGCGCCGCCCAGGCTAGTCCCCCGGGGCGCCGCCCAAGACAGCCCTTGGGCACTGCCCAGGCTGGCCCTTTGGGCGCTGGCCCCTTAGGCGCCCTCCTCCTTCGGCCTCCTCACTCAAATCCAAGACAACCGAGTCCACTCCAACTCCAAGCTTAGGCTCAAGTCCAGCTCAAGACGACGATCGAGTCTAATGCCAATTGAGAGTCCTCCTCCGAAGGAATAGGAGCACAAGGGAGAGAAAGACGAGATACGGAGATCTCCTACCTAAGTCATACTTACCAAAATAGCAGAGCTCCTCTTATTCACGGCACCGCCTCACCGCCTTAAACCTAGCTTATATAATATAAGCCCCTCTCCACATGAAGGGGCAGGATCTTGATCCCATACACACAACTGCTCTCTCTCTCTCTGTGCACTGTAAACTCTCCAAAGTACCTTGATACATTAATATAGATCGTCGGCCACCGCTGCCATTCATTCAAGAAAGTGGACGTAGGTCACGGCCGAACCACTATAAATCCCTGAGTCGACTATTTATTTTCTATTAATTGCTTGGTTATTGCTCTTTAATTACGACCGTACGAATACTTGACTGTTGAACTCGCACAAGGACGATTTTGTGCATCATCAAAGTTAATTGTGTGTATGTGTGTGTAATGGAGAAGAGAGAGCACGAAAAGATAGAGAGCTGACGAAATAGAAAAGATAGAGAGATCAAGAGAAAAAAAAGATGTAGAACGAGGAGACGAAAGAGATAAGATAGAGAGATATAATGAAAAGAGACGAAAGGAGGAAATACATCTCATTTGTGAGGGTAGTTTTGGGGAGGCAGTCTTCGAACAAGACATATCCACCACTCCTTTCCCACCCTCGTCTGTCGGCGCTACATAATTCAAATCGAAGACTAGAGCATCTGTCCCCTCCAGTCGAAGATTGCACTTTTAGAAAAATTTCACTAAATAATATGCTTCAATTGGAAATACATCCGGTTTAAACTAAATCACATAAAACTAAGCTCCTAAATTTCGGTTCAATAGCACCACTCAATTTAAATTATGGTGCACGGCATTTTACGGGTGAATACCATTATTTGAGGTAACTGAGTAAATTACATATTTTGAACACAAGACAAAACATTATATTCTTTAATTCAACAGCATAGCCAAATTAAACAAAACTATATCAAATCTTACATCCCAATTATTTGAAATCGGCTATATTAATCCGTCTTTATCTTCGCGATTCAGCAACATACACTTGAATTTTAAAGTTTTCGAATGAAAGTTTTTGAACACCTCATTTCTTTATGAATAACTAACTATTGACACTTAATAATTTAACAAATTCTAAAATGATAATATACTCCCAATAGAAAGGTCTAACAATTATCCTTGCAATGTTATTTAAGTCACGTGAAGTGACACATCTGTAAGTTTATTAGGTTATTATTGGATCCCAACAACATTGCTTCTTTTTTGTTCCATAATCATGCGATTTTTAGGAGAAAAAAATTATAACCGTATAACTACAGGAAAAGAAGAAGAATATAAGGCACACCAACCCTAGCAGTTCCTTAGTTGTTAACAGAAAGTCTACGTTTGGCGGATTGGTATCCACGATACCTACGAGAACTTTTCAATACATTCTGCATCCTACAATTCATTTCGAAAACTATATTCCAGCCATGGAATTGTTAAAAACTTGCGTCAACTGATGGCAAAGAAGTTAAATTGTCAGAGGTCGCAAGTAAATCCTGCAATTTGTATTACACAAGAATTTCAACATATTCCACCCTATTAATGAGTTTCACAATGATCCTCTGAAATAAAGTTTCTATATCATCTAAGCCATTGTTTCTTGCCATATAATCACGAATCAGATGTAACCAGACATCCAATCAGTCAACTTAACCGCCAAATATCTGGTGAAATAGATGAAGTAGGACTAAGGAGCATATGTTTTTTCAGTACTATGGCCTTCAAGTACTGGAGGGTCAGAGAACACTCAGCTAGAGGAAAGTGCAATATTAATAAGGTACTGTCCCGGTCATGGTTCTGTGTCTCGGATCTGTAAGAATTGTTTGCACATTCACGAAGCCAGCTTTTTTCATTGTTCCTTCCGGATCAGTCAAGTAATATTCATCTAGGAAAGGTTCAGTGCTCTTCATCAAAATAAACAACACCGGAGACAGTTCCTACAACATGAGTTCCAAAGAACCAGTGAGTCCATTGATATTTCAACAATTAATATCAACAAAACTGTCTGCAGAAGTACCGACATTTCAGTTAGATGTACACTATTTTATAGTACGTTCGAGTCTTGTGCCATTTTGAAAGAACTGAAAATCAAGAATTCTAAATTTTTTGGCCCAAAAATTTCACCAGTTGCCCTAAAACAAAATTTCCTTGTATATCATAGACTCAAACTTGAGTGGAAACTAGGGCTGTTAAACGATCCGGACAGCTCAGGCTCGCTCATTTTGTAAAATGAGTTAAATCTGCACAAAAAATTGAGCTTGTTTTTAATCGATCCAAGCCTGAGCCGCCCACAAGCCTAACCAGACTCTTTTTTTTAATCCCTTAATATCTAGAAGACTCCACCCCACAACCTGTCCACCCTTATACAACTTGTAATTTATTTTAGAAAAATTTGGAGGTCGATCCCCCTATATGGACTTGTTTGGACTTAAATCCTTCAAGAAAACTTATTTGTTATGAAGTCTATTTTTTGTCAATTTTACCAGACTATCCCTTCATTTTAGAAGTAAAATAAAATTAAAAATTAAAAACTCCTAAATTTTAGGAGTTTGACCAACATTAAAAAATTCTCTCTATAATAATAGTAACATGTTCAACAAAAATAGTAACATGCTTAACAAAAGCAGTAACATACTTAAAAAAAATAGTAATATGCTCAATATAAAAAATAGCAATATTGAATATTAATATTTAAAAAATAACAATAATAACATACTCAACAAAAACAGTAACATAGTAAATAAAAAAAAATAGTAACATGCTCACAAAAAAACAGTAAGATGGTAAAAATGTAATAATAATTAGAGATTTAATTCTGTCAAAGTGGGCATTAACCTAGTAACCAAGATTCAATAGAACTCATTAAAGGGGATTTATGTATTTTAAACTTCCGAAAAAAAAAAGATTCAAGAGGACTCATACACACATGGACCTATCGTGTATGTTAGCAATGCTTTTAAACACCACTAAAAGAGAACGGTCAAGGTCACCCTTACAATTCTACAATCACCTTCAGCGGAGATTGAGCAGGTGATAGTGGTGATGGGTTGTTGGGCAAAATTGTGAAGTTCCGATGGTGCATGTGTTTAGAACTCAAATATAGCATGTTCTTATGCCCTTTTTTTTGGACTAATTATACTTTGATAGAGTTTAAGTGATGATGTTCAGGTCTTAAAGTGAACAAGGCTTCAAGGGCAACAAAAAGTACCTTTGAAGGCAACAACAGCACATTAGAGAACAAATTGTAAAAGCTTGGAACAAGGAAGCAACGTTCGAACGCAACATACCGTTCGAACGGTCATGAAAAACCAGGCCAACTATCATAAACTATGTTGCAGGCAAGACCCAAGGCCCTGGAGACTTGAGTACTACGTTCGAACGGTCCTAGACGTTCGAATGTCCACTAGAGCAATAACAAGATCAGACTGACTGAAGACATGGCGTGTTGCAAACTTGCAGTCAGAAGGCTCAGGCACTTGAGTGCCACGTTCGAACAACAATCTACGTTCGAACGTCCCTGAAATTATTGGAGAGACAGCAGTCAGATTCTGCAAAGACCTGGAGGGAGATTTGCACAGAGGACTTGGAGGGGGATTTCCACAGAGAACCACGTGTCTTCTGACTTAAATGGCAGGCACTGAATCCATCTGACGTTTGAACGACGGAGAACAAAGACCGAGAAACCGTTTGAATGCCCATGACCGTTCGAACGGTCTTGACAGACTGCTTGCAGAGTAGTTGGCTTTTCACTTTGACTTTAGCGCCCAGCTCTATTCTTTTATTCCCTCTCCCTGTCTTCTCCTTGCCTATAAATATACTTGGTTTGTGGAGAGAGGAAACACTTGGACTTAGACTTAGCACTTGGGCAGCACTTGTAGCTCTTGTAGCACTTCTAATTCCTCTTCTTTGTCTTAGTTTTATCTTGCTAGAGAATTGGGAAGTTTAGATTCCCATTCATTTCTTTACATTAATGTTTACATTCGCATTTGCTTAAGAGTTCTAATCTCTTTATTTACTTTAAGTCTTTACATTCATATTCTGATTTACCTTAAGTCTTTACATTTATGCTTTTTAATACATATTTTTATTTATGTCTTGCATTTTCATTATTTAAACTCTCTTCTTGCTTAGAGAAGTGAAATTCTTCGACTTTTTTAGAGCTTTATCAAAGCCGTGAAGGATGGAACATGATTCACTCATTCTTCGTTGAAGATTAGCTCCTTGTTAATTGTACTTTTAGTTTGCGAAGTCCTCTACTTAAAGGGATGAGCATCACTCACTTTTCTAGTTTTACCAAAGCTATGAAGAGTGAGTCGTTTCTCATTATCTTTAGTAAGAGGTGAAGGGCATGTATTGATTATCCGGAAGTTATGTGATGATTTGTTCTAATGTTTAATGTTTATATCCCCTTGCTTATTGGATGATTGATTGCATCTAGCAAAGCTCAGGTACTTTGTATAATCAAAAGTCATTCTATGACACGGATGACTCTTGCATGGAAAGACTCCTCGTTTCAAGCCAAGTACTCCGGCTAGATCTTCATGACTACCCTTTAATCATCCCCATTATTGTGTTTTATTTAAAAGAATGGAATATTAAAGTCATGGTTGGATGTCATGTAGAAACACTTGCTTGTTTGTGGACGCGATAACTCTCAGTACAAACAATTCTTGTAAATTTTTAATAAGACATCGGAACCATGATTTTAATTTTCACAGTCCATCTTTATCTTCTGATTGACTTCCCGTTGACACGGGAGTTAATTGAGTTATCAAACATAAATATAATAAATCGGATAATTGACCACATGTCCTGATAATCGAACTAAAGAGTGACTTTCCTGTCAATTGCATTCATCTTATATTTTGTCTAAAAAACTTCTTAGAAAAAATTTAACATTTTGTTCAAAAAGCTACCCACTACCCACAACTTTAAAATCTCAAAAAAGTTACAATCAGTCGGTCTCTGTTACTTCTTACTTTGAAACACCAAAACTGCTAATTCTCTATGGATTCGACTCCAGACTCAAACCGGATTTTTACTACAACTTGACCACCTGCACTTGGGTGTACACATTTCGGATCAAGTCAGCATGTGAGAGGTTTTGAAGGTGAGGTGGGCTTCTAGGCATCAAAAAGAGGCATGGTTGTTCGGTGGCTGAGGGTAAAGCACCACCTTCTAACGATGGTAGAAAAAATAATTCTAAAGATAAAAAGTTTTTTCTTTTTTGGAGACTGATGTTGTCATTCGAATTTGCGTAATTGGGTGCAATTTAAATTTGAATTTCAAATATTATTTGCATATTTCCATTAAGAATAAATTAAGGGATAACAATTTCCCCGTTAGGAAATGTAGTTTTCAAAGAAAGATAATTTGGAGATTTAAAAAATAGTGGACTTAACTACTTATTAATAAGATAAAAAACGGACTTATCATCAAATAAATTTCCTTAATGGTCTCAAGTCATTAGAAGTCCGTTAAGAATGACTCAACCCTAATTTTCACTTCATTTTAATTTGCCATTTTTTTTCCAAAAAAAATAATAGCCACACACCACTCCTAATCCCAACACACAGTCTCCCTTACCCAAAAGACTTCAAACCCTAAATGTAACTCTCTGTCTCTCTCTCTCCAAAACATAGCCGAGAGTCATAGACCTCTAAATCGTCGTGCTCGACTCTTCATCGTCACGTCTTCAACTTTTCGTCTTTGATTCTTCGTGATGATGGTTTTAGGGCTTCAGGACTATTGTGCTTCTGTTTGTGGTGTTGCTGGACTATTGTCATGGTGTTTCTGGTGCTGCTGTTGTGCTATTTTTCTGTTTGTGCTGGCTGGAGTTGTGTATCTTTTTGTGGTGTTGCTGGATTGTTTCTGGTGCTGGTGCCGGTGCTGGAATGTTTCTGCTGGTTGTTGCAAGAATGCTGGACTGCTTTTTTGGAGAGTGCTTTTATGTGTTTATTTTCATTGGATTTGAACAACTATTTGGTATTATGGTTGTTTGTAGTCTCTCAATTTGAAACAGGTGTTTATTTGTAGTATCTTGGGGTGTTGGCATGTCTCTAAATTTGAAAGATTTGAACAACTCTTTGGTGTTTTGGGAATGCTGCATGTTGTGTGTTATTTTTGTTTGGCATTGTTTCTATTCTTGTAGTGTGGGATTTATTTGCTAGTTAATGGTTACTTATTGTAGTATTAGTTTCTATTATTAGGATGTTTGATAATTGCTTGAATGGAGGAATCTTGTTAGAATCCGGATGAATGCAGAGGTGTTTTTGAGTTGTTTGAATGAATGCAGAGGTGTTTTCTGAATCGGAGCCTGAAAATGAGCTTAAGCTCGAATTCGGGCATGTTGGGAAAAAACAAGCTTGAACGAACCTAGCTTAGGCTTGACATTTTTCTTTTGAGCCAAGCCTGAGAAAGCTCGAGCCGAACTTAATCACTTTCTAAAATTCACAAGCCGAGCCTGAGCATAGTAAAGCTCGCTGGCTGGGCTCGATTATCAGCCATAGTGGAAATGTGTTGGAGACAATGGATTGTCCCTATTCACTAGGCCATGGAATCCAATAGCTATACTGAATCAAGTAAAATCTGTGCGCAATGTGCTTTTAGTGCTTATAACCTTGCTATCCAACCCATCAAGAAGCTATTCTAAAATCACCACAAAGTTACTACAATAAAAATCAATCTCGACTTTACCAACAAACAGAACAAGGATTATTGGAGTTTTTATCATTCAAGGAAAGATGTTCTTCACATTCATTTTCCTAATGTTTTTGTAAGATGACTTTTGGTTTACAAAAGATTTTTTTTTTATTTGGAGGGCTAGTGGGAACTGTGGTTGGGGGAAACAGTATAGAGAATGATATGAACATACAATTAACAAGAGCTGAAGTGGTAGAAAATAACGTACCAAAGAGATCAAATTTAAAAAAATTGCCAACATATGCTATTAGTTGTGTGAAAGAATTGAAATTATTTAAGAAAAATAATGACACGTAAGACAATGTATAATTCATTGTTGGACATGGCACAATGACGAAGGTATGTATGGGAACAAGATATGCACCCAAAGCATAAATAAACTGAACTGATTGACTATGTTAACTCCATAGGCCTTTACAAATGCCACTACCATGTATGTGATCAACTTATATAAGGCCTTTGGAGGAAGGGATTAAATGCATAACCAAGTTATGGCTTTATTTTCACAAAGTCGTCTCCTCAAACTTGGATTTGAATTCTTATGCTTGACAACCAAGTGTATAGCATTACGATGAGCAATGGCCTACTTGCACAGGTCTTTACATAAATAAGGTGTCCTTATAGTTAGACATGTCATTTTGTGCTACGCAAAGATCAAGAAGAGTGGAGCGAGTAGAAACGTAGTAAACTGATGCAGGTCAACTTTAGGAGTAACATTACGACATATTTCCACGCATAATAAGACTGCTTACATCTGATTGTCTCCAAAAATCTTGCAGTAATAGAAGTCTTGTTCACTACATTGTTTTTTATTTTGTATGTATATGAATTTATTTACGAGTATTTTGTTTGGGTCTACAAAGAATAGCATGCATATTCATTGTCAACTTCTGTTTTTCTCAATTTTCAAGGTCACTTTTTATTTTAAATGCAGCCTACATTCATCGATAAAATAAATAGTAATAGTGTTTGATCAAATGATGCAGCCTACATTTTAAATGCAGCCACATAACTTTTCAAATGGAGAGACTCCAGAGGTGAGAATAGTAGGAATAGTGTTTGATCAAATGAACTGCTGTCAAAACTGCTTCCCCCCAAAATGAGCTGAGAACATGTGCTGATAATAGAAGGGAACATGCTATCTCTAGAATATGACGGTGTTTCCGTTCGGCAACACCATTCTGCTCAGGTGTGTCAAAGTGTACCATCAGATTTCAACAAATCATGAAAAGAAGTAAGAGTATTCACCTCCCTGATCACATCAAAAATATTTAATGACTGCGGAATATTGAGTGCGTACCATGTTACGAAAGGTATTGAAAATGGAAAAGAATTCAGACCGACGTTTCATCAAGAATACCCAACAATACCTTGTGTAATCATCAATAAATGAAACATAATATTTGGACCTTCCTTGTGTAGGAATAGGAGCCGGTCCCCATATATCAGAGTGAACAAGATCAAATGGTGCAAGAGAATAAGTAACACTTTTATTGAATGGCAATGCATTAAATTTAGCCAACTTGCATCCACCATAGTCAGAAATGTCATGACTTTCTAAACTACCCAAACTACCAGTTGAAGCTAAAAATTTTAAACGAGAATAAGAAACATGACCAAGACGAGAATGCCATAAATAAAAACTAGATGACTCTGGACTCGAACGAAAAGAAGACAAATCAACAGTAGAAGCAACAACAACAGCATCTGGGACATGAAGCTCCTCCAACACATATAACCCGCCCTTTCGACAGCCTGTCCCAATCAGCTTCTTGGACCGTGGATCCTGCACAACACAACCAGTGGAAGAGAAGTGAACCAAAAATCCAGAATCAAATAGCTGACTGACTGAGAGTAAATTCAAAGTAAGTTGAGGAATATAATAGACATCTGAAAGTGTAAGGTTGGAAGAACTAATTGTCCCAACACCAACTAATGACATTTGAGAACCATTGGCCGCCAGTACAGATAAAGATGGAGAAGAAACAATAGATGTAAATAAAGAAGAGTCACTGGTCATATGATGTGTGGCACCTGAGTCAGAGACCCATGTAATTCGAGATATACTTGAAGGACCTGAGCTGAACGAACCTATAGTAGGAGAAACTATAAGAGCACTAGACTGATGAAGAGAGAGAAACTTTTGTAGCTGATCTGCAAGTATAGTCAGGTTGGGGGCTGATGAGGCTGACTCATCCACTGGTGGTGCTACGGCTGCTGTATGACGATCTTTGGACTTAAATGACTGATTTTGAGACCCTCGTGCATTCTTGTTCATCAACTTTGGACACTGGGCTTTCCAATGACCCTTTTCACGACAGAAGCTACACTCATCAGAAGAAGCTCGACTTCGATATTTATTGTAGGAATTTGAGGTCACTTTGGAAGGAACAGCCAATACAGTCTTATTTGGCAGTGGAAGAAGACCCTTGCCAGAAAGGGTTTTAAGGCGAACTTCTTCAGCTAAAAGCTCATTAACAATTACATCCACTGAGGGGAGTGGGTGACGATGAAGAATGGAACCATTAAGTCCCTCGAAGTCGTCTCTAAGAGCCATCAAGAATTGCACCAGCCTCTGTTCCTCTTTGAAGGTGCGATATGTCAGATTAGTGCTCAACTCAGTGGGTTTAGTAAGTACTAGTTGATCCCAGAAGCCAGTCATAACTAAGTAGAATTCTTATATATTTTTGTCCCCTTGACGCGCATCTCGAATCTCATGCTCTAGCTGATACCTTTTTGCAAAATTAGACTGAACAAATAGTGTGGCCAAATAGTCCCAAATTTCCTTAGCTGTGCTAAACTTGGATAGATGAACTCCAATGGTCTGATCAACTGAGTTATTAATCCAAGTGATAATTTTCGCATTGTTGATATCCCAAGTACTCTTCAAAGCAGCATAATCTTCTGCCTTAGTATCAGTTGGAGCCTGTACAACCCCACTAACATAATTCCACATGTCTTTTCCCAATAAAATTTTTTTCATGACATAAGCCCAATAAACATAATTTCCACCTATTAGTCTCACACTAATGGCTTGTAGTGAATCAGAGTTTCCACTTGTCATTGTGGTAACAATTATCAATAGACACTACAGGCAAAATCAACGTAGTGAAAACCCAACAGCCCCAAAGAAAGCAATTAACATCAAATAGTAATCAACAATCAATTCCCAGCAAGCACCAAAATACAATGGTAGCCAACGGGTCAGTGGTAAACGCACCAGAATGAGCAGTAGCACCTAATAGCAATGAACAACCAATGTCAATTGCCGAAGCAATCAAAGAAACCAACCAGAATATCGAAGGCAGAGATCCAGAATTCCAAAGCCACAATCAACGGCAAAGTCCAATTGCCGAAGAACTGAAGATCAAAGCAACCCACTGCCACGACGTCGGGTATGCTGATACCCTAGAATAGCCAAAATCAAGCCCAAAAATGCTTCAAAAGCTTCAAGTCTCTCAAGAGGAGATCATGGAAGCTTAATCGTACCTTTTAGAGAAGATTTGAACCGAAAATTGCAGCAAAAAACCCAAGTGTTGACAGATTGAAGAAATTTGAGAATTCGGGCCGAAAATCTTCAAAAATTAGAAACACCTACGAGATGAGCTCAAAATCAAAAACAAATCATACCAGCAAAAAGTCCATGAAATTTCGAGTCTAGCAGTGGTCTTCACGGTCGGAAAAGAATGACGTCATCGCCGGCGATGCTGACGTCATGCTCCAGCAGCCAAAAATTTCTTCATCCTTTTCCTTTCTATAATCTTAGTTTTTAAAATATAATAGCTCTGATACCATGATAGAATTTGTCAATGCGAATAGAGAAGATAAAGAGAAAAAGAGAATGTATTATTCATTAAGCAATACTGTAATACACAACTTAAACCTAGAAACAAACAAAGTAAGTCTTATATAGTAGGGCAACACAACATAAAGAAAATGTCTAAACTACCCTTAATATTAATACTCTAATAACAATAACCCAAGATGGTTTGTTTGGAGTAAAAGTACTCCGTTGAGGTTTGTTGGTGAATAAAGATTTCATAGAAACTCTCTTTTTCAACTCATCCTCCATCTGATAGGCAATCTGAACTACATCTACCATGATGTACAGACAGCTTGCTGCCAAGCTCCACGAAATCTGAGAATAGAGTCCTCAATTAAAGGAAACTCTGATCAGGTGGCCAAGCTATAGAACTTTCCTATGTACTACTTAACAGACATGCTTCAATGATTCGACTGTGTGAACGGTAGATGAACTTGTTTCTTATAATTGGAAGGCATAAAGTAACAAATCATATCATCCCATGGTCTATCAAAGTGAATTTGTTGGGATACTTCACCCACCAAATCCTGGCTACACCCTCTAACTTAAATTCTGCAAAGAATACCTTCCTCTCATTAGTCAAACGATTCTTATCCCCATGAAAATCTATACACCAATCAAGGAATATCTCGGGATTATTATTCCCATGAAAATCTCCAACTTCTAGCTTAACTCATTTATCAACATCAAGCAATCTGGATTCTTCTTGGACATGAGCATGTTGCGAAGGGCTTGTACAAGTACCTCTGGAGCTAGAAAGCACAAATACAGATACGAAATACGGATACAGGTACGGTACAATACAATACAGATATGGCAATACGACAAAACCTAGAAAAATGATACGGGTACGGTCGAGATATGTTTATAATAAAATATATTTTATATTTTAATATTATTGAACAACTTTAAAATTACAATTTTTAGTAATTCTTTAATAATAGTAAACAAGATTAGCAATTTTTACCTTGAAAAATGCATAATATTGTCTTATTACACGATATATTTAAAAAGTGAATGTGACCAATTAAGAGAATTAGAACCAACATTTAATTAGTTAGTTTGCTTACAAATATTTATTTCTAAAGGCATAGTGTAACTAACTTATTTTTTTATACTCTTTTGATATAATATAGTAGATAATACTTAAAAAACACTCGCGTCAATTTAGGCGAACAAATAAATCAACTTCAAAGTAGCAGAAAATGGATTCCTAATCAAAGGGTGCATAATTGCATGGATAAGCTCACACTAACCCATCAATTTGGCATCCAATTCGAGATTTTCTTTGGAGGTATCGAGATGGAATCATGGAATTGGAATGGAATACTCTCTCTTTGATTGATCAATGTGTGATAGTCCGAATCCTCGTTACTAATGGAGTTCAAATGATCTTTGAATTGATCATGGAAAGAGATATGACGGCTGGTGCACATAAACAATAAGCAGCACAGAGGAATATGATGTCAACAGCTAACAATAAACTTGATTTCATAGAATATAGAGAAAAGATATTGATGGATCAAAGTTTTGCTCTGATACCAAATTGATGTGAGACAAAAGATGAAGACATAAGAGAATAGAAAAGAAGAAGAAAAGAAATCAAAACACTCACAAGGATTAGGTAAAAAAATACACAATTCTCCACAAAGAAACAATTTTATTAATATCACTCACTCTAATCTAGATAGTGGGAATTATATCAATACGTATAGGTGAAGTTTCCAAAAAAAATAAAAAATACTCTTCTACTAAAATTCTAAAAGAGTTTTATAATCAAACTCTCAAATTCAAATCCTACTAAAACCCTACAAAACTTTCTTAATCAAATTCTAACTAATACTCCTAGTCAAATTAGTAATCCTAAATGAAATAATAATAAAACTAAATCTCAATAGACTACTAATTACACTTCCCTTGAGACCAAAAATTTCTACTTTTTCGTCTAGGCTTTCAAAGTCGATTGTATTGGTCCAACTAACCAATGGTTGCGCCATCATGGTCTATGATTTTGATTCTACTTAGGATTATGTTCTAACCTAGTGTGATGGTTGATGAATAGAGTAGTTCATGCGGAAGAAAATCTCACAAGATTTGAGTTCTTGAGCATCTACGATGCAAACCAACAAGGCTTACATGATCTTAATATGATGGGCCGGTGTTGATGGGAATGAATCAAGATAGAGATAAAAATAGGGTACGCAACAACAATGGGGCTCACGTTCACATTCAACTCGTTCGTGATCACAATCAAGTCCCTCCCATAAGGCAGTTTATTCTTGATGCAAATTCCAATGACGATGAGGAGTTTGCTATAGACGTGTCTGATAGCCATGGTCGATAACAGCTTGTTAGCAGCAGCAATGCTTTGGGATACCCATCCCAGTGTCAACCTAGTGGGCAAGGATGAGTATCAAAACAAAGTATATGCAGAATCTGGGACAAAGACCTGGTCATTTGACATGGATCCAACCCAATCTATTGTTGTAGATAATAGAAAATGCTACAACCCGTATTAAAATTAATCATTAATAAGTTATTTATAATGTTAACCATGATTTTATGTTGTCGATAACATTGTATCGAGATTACTTTCAGAAATTTTAAATAAATAAATGGTCCTCAAAAATAGATTTCTTACATGAAAACAGGTTAAATGACTATATTGTTTAATCAATATCCAATGCGTCTGAATGGTGTTACGTGTGTGAAAATATGTCACATAGAAAAATATCCAATATATATTAAGGGAAGGTGACAAGTGTCTTGGCACTAGAATTGAAAAAAAAAATTGGACAAATGTCCACGTGATGTCACCATGTGTGCCACAAGCATGGTGACACAACGACGTTGGTGGCCAAGCAATTGTTGACTATAAAAGAGGTCTGTCAAGTAGTGACCAAATGAGAGAAAAAAAGGAAAGAGAGAAAGAGAGAGCTAAAGAAGAAAAAAAATAACAAGACAAGTTCAAAATTAGATGGTGATTTAGTCTCGAATTCTATGAAATTAGTACATGTAATTAATACGGTGGTGATCAAATTTATCGGTATCACAGGGTTATTTGAGATATACTTCTCTCTTTCAATATCTTTGTAAAGAGTATTCATTGATTATCTAAAATTTGTATTCTCATTGATTATTTTCGGTTAATATAAGATTCTGGAACTTTTGTTGAGCTAACTTGTACGTTGGACTAAATGCTGCGGAGTGTGATGCTTGCTACGAGTATAAATTTATATGTCCAAGTTACCACTTGTTACATCACCTAGATGAATCGAGTACAAGACTATGTTTGCTAGCAATTGAGCTATGCCACTTGTCGAATTTAATCTTCGGTTAAGTTCGTAGATATTTGATCATTCGTATTTCATTATTGAGCATATTGTTTCCTATCGTATTGTATATTACCCAACTTTCAATATTTTTTTAAGATGATCCGGAAGAAAAAGACTAGAGTTCAAATTTCAAGGAATTGGAGATTCTTAACTTTTGTTCCCTTTGTAATATATAACTAGAGGAGATTCGTTTGTATAATTTGAAGATTATTTTTATTTATTTTCGAGATAATTAGAGCTTTGGCCCTGTATTTGGGAAAATTTGTGGTATAATGTAGTTAGTTTATCAATTAAAGTGTTCGATAAACCGGGACATTACAAAATGGTATCAGAGCATAACCTTCAGATCTTATATGGATACTATGGGAAGAGAGTTAACTTATTACCATTACATATGTATAAGCTGGAATGGGGTATCAGGATTATGGGTTATAAACAAAATAACTGAAAATTATATCAGAGTGCACAACAAAAAAAAAACAATTAACTGACTAACTACGAATTTTAAGGACAAAATTCTTTTTAAGACGAGATAAAATGTAATGACCAGTATTAAAATTAATCATTAATACGTTAATCAAAATGTTAACTATAATTTTATGTAGTCAATGACATAATATTGAAATTATTTTTAGAAATTTTAAATAAATAAATGGTCCTAAAAAATAGATTCCTTGTGTAAAAATGAGTCAAATAACAATATTGTTCAACCAATATCCAAATTGTCTGAACGGTGTAATGTGTGTAAAAATATGTCACATGGATAAATATCCAATATATATTAACAGTAGGGGTGCAACTCATGCGGGTTGGGCCGGTTTAAAGGTCAACTTTAGGTATATAATCTTCAACCCTAATTTTAACCCTAACCCTAACCCTACCTCAACTCGAGTACTGCCCGAGTTTAATTTGGGCAGGCTCAGGTTGAATTCGGATTTACTTAATTCGGGCTATTTTCGGGTTAAAAATCGGGTTAAGCTCGGGTTACTTAATTCGGGTTCATAAAATTGGGAGGAGTGACGAGTAAGAGAGGGAGGTTGAGAGTTTGATACGACTCAAACGAGTAACGAGTGAGAGAGGGAGGCTAAGAGTCTTGAGACTAGACTCAGACAAGGGAGAGTGGGAGGTTGAGACTCTGAGACCAGATGAGAGACAGGTGACAAGTGAGAGAGGGATCTGAGAGTGATGGAGGCGCAGGGGTGAAGACTTGAAGTGAAGTGAAAGTCTAGACTCTAAAGAGTGAAGATAAATACTGACTCTAATTAAATATATTTATATATTTATGTATATTCGGGTTCAACCCAATTTAATAATTAGGTTCAACCCAATTTTAATATTCAAGTTGAACCCAACAACCCGAGGTCTCAACCCAAGGCTTGCCCAAATTCAATTCAGGTTGAAGATTTTTTGTCCAAGCCTAACCCAAGTATTAAAAATTCTAACTCAAGCCTTTTTTTTCAGGTTAAATTCGGGTTAGCCCACCCAAGTGGCACCCCTGATTAACTGAATGTGATAAGTGTCTTGGCACTAAAATTTAACAAAATAAAAGGCAAAATGGATAAGTCCATGTCATGCCATAAACATGGTGACATAAGGACTTTGGTGGCCAAGCAATTACCGGCTATAAAAGGGGTCTATCAGGTAGTGACCAAATAAGGAAAGAAAGGAAGAAAAAAAAGAGGAATAATAAACAGGGAAAGAGAAACACGTTCAAAATTAGATGGTAATTTTAATATCAAATTCTATAAAATTGGTACATGTTCTTAATATGGTGGTGATTAAATTTATTAGTATCACTTAGTGATTTGAGGTCAATCTCTTTGCTTCCAAAGAGTATCCTTTAGTTATCTGAAATTTGTATTCTTACTAGACCGTACACACGTGTCTTGCACGTGAACTTTTTGAGTTATGATTTTGTTTTTGAAATAATTAAATAAATATAATAGCAAATAACTACTTATAAATATAACCTTTTGAATATTCCTATTATAAAATTTGTGTAATTTATAATGGACATAACACTACATATTTGCACAACGAATATTTGTTTTTATAGTTTATTCTCTTAAGTTTTAATGAATTACCTTCTTGTAAACTTCTACCCTTAAAGTTTAAAACTTTTCACATGAAGTTAATCATTTAGATTAATTTTATTTGCAACATTATAGTAGTGGTATAAATATATTTTATAGTATGTGGGTATATATAACTAACAAGTATCGCAAACACTTAGTAAATTATGAAAAATACAGAAGTTAACAATTTTAAGTTATGGTAGTCATTTAATTATAAACAATCGGTTGAACAAACCAAAAAGTTAAGTAGTGATAAGTAATTTAATGTGAGATTGAACATATTCATAGCATTACAAATCGATACAAATAAAATGGTTTCTAATATTGCCAATAAACATAACTAAAGATGACTTATTAAAACTAGAACATATAAGAGAAAAAAATGAAAAGTTAGGGTATGATAATATTATCCAAATTATATTAAAATAAATCTTATACTAAATAAGACTCTGGTGCATTTATGTAATTTCATTTGAAAATTTAAAAACTTGTCATCAACTAATGAAATGAATTCCTTATTAATAATGTTATAATTGTGAGAGTAAAGTTATTCAATTAAAAGTTTAACATCAATCAAGTCCTATTAATACAAGTTCTAAATTAAATAAGGCTAGTATTGTCTTTATATATTGATTTAGGGTTAAAGTAGTCAATCAAAAATTTTCCTATATAATGTACTTTTATTAGTAGGATGGATTGATTACTTTTAGTTGATATGAGATTCTAAAACTTTTGTTGAACTAAATTCTATGTTAGGCTAAATATTTTAGGATTGATTGGTATATACACGAAGTGTACTTGAGGCATATTTTGTGAAGTCTGATTATGACCCTATCGGATGTAATTATGACCCTGCAGATTGTGATTGATTAATATGAGTATGAATTTCAAGGCTCAAGTGTTACTTGTCATGTCACCTAGATGAACCGAGTATGAGGCTATATTTAATAGAAATTGAGTTATGTCATATGTCGAATTTAATTCTTGATTCCGTTGTTCATGATTATCGATTAAGTTTTTGTGTATTTGATCATTCATATCTTATCATTGAGCATATTTTTTCCTATCGTATTGTATTTTTACCGCTTTTAATATTTTTTAGAATGATCTAGAAGGAAATGACCAGAGTTGAGATTTCAAAGAATTGGAGATTTTCAAGTTTGTTTCCATTGTAATATATAATTAGAGGATATTTGTTTGTATATTTTGAAGATTATTTTTACTTATTTTCGAGGTAATCAGTGCTCTAGATCTGTATTTGGGGACATATTGTTATTAATTTATCAATTAACATGTCCGAGAAACCAAGGCGTTACAAAATACACGCTCTAGTTGCATTTAGCACTAGGGCTGCTACGTGTTTGTGATAACAACTGTCTTGCAAACCTCTACAGATCAGAAAATACTGCAGGAGAACTAAGAGGAGCTAACCCTAGTATGAGAGGACTAGATTGAGCCAACCTATGGTGTATTGGTTACATATAGTGCAATGTGGCAGCAAAGAGAGATTAGATTGGAGGAGTCGATCTCAAGACAACATCGGATTATAATCTTTTCATTGTACAAATTATGTGGTTCAAATTCCATGTTGAAACACTACGAGTGCGGATTTTCGAAGTAGGACGCAGAGAGAATTTAAGACTTCAAGCCCTAGAAGATCTATGCCAAATGGATGTATGTCGAGCACATACAAGAACAAGCATCTAGATGAATCAGAAGAATAATGGATAAAAGAAGTTATATACTCAGCCTAGAAGACATGAAAATATATAGACAAAAAAAAACAAGAAAATATAAAGGCCAAAAAAGAAAAAATCTCCATGTGTTTTATATCATCGACTTAAAGAAGGATATGACAGTCAATATTGACATAATATGGTGGGTTTTAGAAAAGAAGAGTTACAAATAAGTATATTGATGTAGTGAAAGATATGTACGATTGTGAAGAGACGTTAGTGAGAACAATTGCATGGGAAAAAGTAGTAAATTTCAATCATTGTAGGTGTTACGGGGTCAAACTTCGCACTAAGTTTTTGCCTCGTAATGGCACTGAGATCCTACACTAAGTCTCAGCCAAACACACAGATTGCACACAGAATGTATACAAGCACAGAACAGGGACAGTATGTAAACACACACACAGTGCACAGAAACTTTACAGGCAACCAGCCAAACCTTTCTTTCTCATTAAAGATATAAGGAACTCTGCCTTGGGTCTGTTTACAAAAACGTGCCCACACTCTGATGGTTGCACTACAGACCGAAGCACCCTATTTATAAATGTACAAGGTGGCGGTTACAAGCCCAACCGCCATAGGCAACTGCAACAATCTAATCCTCTCATGAATCTGGACAGCTTGTGTCTGATGCAGATAGAAACTGTCTGCAACTGCTGCATGCTGTCTGCACATGGCAGACTTAACTGCACATAACTGCTGCATCTGCAAAGCACATGCCCAACGTCCCACAAGTTATGCATGTGCTTACCTCATGAGCCCTCAGCCTTTGATTGTCTTGCCTCCGTGCCTAGCCATGCCCAGCCATGGCTTGATCTTCCAAACAGCATTGCCACACAAATTAAGTCACCCGACTAGCCTTTGCTTGCAAGCCTGCTTGTGCCCACGTGCCCATGCCTTGGCTGTTACCCCCAGCCACGCATGGGGCTTCAATCCAACTAATTGAACCAAGTCGTGCCCATGCATGAGTTGCCACACTCAACCATGCATGGGTCTTTGATCACCCACTGATCATGCCCACCGTTCCAGGAGCTTGCTTCCAAAAACGAAACCCCTTTTTGCTAATCATGGGCGCCTTTGGGCGAGGCTGCCCCATGCCACGCCGAGCCAGAAACTAAGGGGGTAACAGTAGGCCTAAATGAGGGTTCCGTCTTAAACCCATACCTTTTTGCGTTGAAGTATAGATGAACTAACTACTAAACACATTCTGAATGAAGTTCCATGCTATATTCTATTTGGTGATGACATAGTGGGGATTGTTGAAAGTAAAGAAGTAATTGACAATAAACTAGAAGTTTGGAGAGAAGCCTTAGAGGCAAAAGAATACAAGATAAGCAGAAATAGAATTGAATATATAGAAAGTAATTTTAGTGTTATAAATATTCAAATAGAGAGGTTGTAACGATAAAATACCAAATGATTTTGGAGAATGAACACTTTCGGCGTCAAGGGTCGATTATTCTTGGAGGGCGAGATTGGAGAATATGGAAATCATAAAAAAACTGGAACCACAGAACTACATGCAATGGTTGTAAGATTCCCAGCTTCAAGTCTTCTCAATCCTCTTTAGGTGTCAAGATTTCAACAGTAATAGAGTTGGTTATCACAGGTCATTTGCATAAAATCCACATTTTTTGTTTTCTCAAATTTATTTCAAAGTACACGATGCCGCATAACACATCAAGTTAATAAATATTAAACCAGATTGAGTTAAAACAAAAAAAACAAAAAAAACGGAACGGCGAAGCATACCTGAAGAATCTTTGACTTTGGCTGCAAAGAGAGCAAAAGTAAGCAGATATGAGTAGTTGTTCTAGCAGTAGAAACATTTAGACCTTAAATACGCAGAAATTAAGTTAATTACCGAGTTATCTGTCAAAGCAACTGTGCCTCCTGGTCGAAGCAGCCAGAATGCTTCCTTCACTAAATTTTCTATTGCTTTTGCTGGACATTCATGAAGCTGTATCGAAAGAGAGGACCTCAAATAAAAATATGGACCAACAAACATCCCCAAGAGCTTGGCTAGAATCAAGGGCAATATACCTACGGAAACTAAACAATATTTCTTTTAACAACTAGACTCAGCTAAAATCAGTGCAACTAGTTATCAGGTTACACCAATGTTAATTATTTTACAGTTCTGTTTCATCATAATAAAATGCTCCACAGACCAGATAATGAAATAATCAGAGTATGATAATCTTTCAGGAAAGAGCCCCTTTCCGTAGAGAACTCCTGAAGTGGAAGCCATGATATGATAGTAAAGCTTCTCTCAAACATAAGGTCAGCAACTTTCTGAATTTCACGTTTTTACATGAGAGACGGACTCTTTCCTGTAAAGATGTAGTTGCTTTTTATTTCCTCCACAGAACCCTAGGGGAGAGCTTCTACTCTGTGAAAATGATCCCACCAGAGAAGGCTTGCTCCCACTTCTAACAACTCTAAGCGCAAAAATCATGTATGTGTTGACTAAGGTTTTTGTCAAGTTAACTGCTAATATTATCATCATGACATGCAAATCTGACAAGGATTAAGCCAGCCACATTCAATGGTTATGGTTTGGCCTCCCTTTCACAAATTTATATTTCCTTATGGGATTAATATAGGAGCCAGTCATGACAAAATATGAGGGATAAACTTGAAACTAGTACTAGTCAATTATTCTAATTTAATCCAGGCAAGGCATATGCTTATTGTAGGCTTACTGACTCATTAATTACGATTTGCAGACTATGAGTACAAAGTGTCTGAATCTTTTTACCATTCTCAAACAATAGGGCTCACAGAAATAAGATTTGAACATTTCAAACTACATAATAACTTTTCCTTCCCCATAGATTTTTAAACTAGGCTGATTGAGATATTAACTGATGAGTATGATGATATATCTTCTTGAACACAATTGTAGAGACAGGTAGGTGTCAACTCAAGGGAAGTTTGCAGATAATGGGAGGTTTGAGGAGTTTCTCCAACATATTACACGAGAAAGAAGTTTAATCATCAAAGATTAATCCAAGCCTCCAATAATGTCAAACATGCAGTGCAACAACAGATTTTTCCCAATGTATTTAGAATTAAAAGGAAAAGCAATGATTGTACGATAAATTTATCCCACTTTTTGACATTGCTAAAATAAACTTCCCTTAAAGATATGTCCTCTAAAGAAATGAAAATTTTAACCAATCGGATGGAATATTTGAAATCATGTTGCCAAAAGGCTAGACTTAGTAGTTAGTATATAGAATCGTTAAAAACTCAAGCAAATCAGGTCAAAGGGATTTAAGAATGGTCTGAGATGTTGACATAAATTCCATGTATGATATCCAAGAACAAGCACCAAGATTCCTTCTCTTCAGATGCCCTTATAATATTGAGTCACTCACGTTCACTTGATCTACCACATTATATATTTAAAAAAAAGTTGTGATGTAGATCGTATGAGCTTTTATGTATACTAGAAAGGGAAAGAATTAGGGATGAGAAGGGAAGAAGAAGGGTTGAGAAAAGAAAAAGAATGGGATGAGAATAGAGAGTGAATTTGAGGAAAAAGATTCAATATCAATAATCAATAATCAAAGTCTACCAAACAAATACCATATCCCCTACATATATGGGGAGAACACAAATCCTAAAAGAACTCTAAAAGAAATAAATAGTCATAATAACAATTAAGCCCCTGAAAAGCAAAATGACAAATAACTCTTAATCCCTACGTCTACGCCTACTATAACGAAATATAATTCGATTCCTATCATTTCCCCCTGGCTGAAAAGAACTCGCCTACAGAGAGATACGATCATAATAATGCTCTAGACGATCAAGGTCAAGCCGACGAAACTCCTCCTCAGTAATCTACGAATCATCAGTCTCTGGACGATCTCTCCACCGAACAAAATAACGACGATATCCTCCATCCGAGGAGCCCACAATCTAATCGTCAAGTACATCTGCAATCTGGTCATGCAGCTGTGGTGGAAACGGTGGAAGAATAGGAACTGTAGGTGATACTGATGACGAGGCAACTCCACCTGTAGGAACACTTGCTGGCAACATGGGAGGCTCAAAAATACCATGATAAGGAAACAAGTCATCCACATTGAAAATAGGACTAATACTCATATTCGAAGGTAAGTCAAGGTGATATGCATTAAGTCCAAGCTTACGAAGAATATGAAAAGGTCCAGTGGCTCGAGCATGTAACTTTTTAAAAGAATTTTTAGGGTAATGTTCAGGACGCACACGAACCATAACATAATCTCCCACAGTAAATTCTTTATTCCTACGGTGAACATCTGCAGCCAATTTATAATTCTCATTACTTAATGTAATTTTCTGTCTTATGTCAGCATGCAAGTCATGAATATGCTGGGCAAAAACTTCGGCTGAGTGCGAAGGGCGGGAATCAGGAGGTAAAGGTAATAAGTCAATAGGTTGTCTAAGAAAATGGCCATAAACAATCTAAAAAGGGAATCTACCAGTCAACCTGTTGACGAAGTTGTTATAGGCAAATTCAACAGTAGGCAACAACAAATCCCAATTTCCCATCTTCTCACCCACTAGACACCTAAGTAAATCTCCCAAGCTACGATTTACAACCTCAGTTTGACCATCAATTTAGGGATGAAAACAGAAGAAAACTTAAGATTAGTTCCAAAGAGTTTCCAAAGTGTCTTCCAAAAATAACTCACAAATTTGACATCTCTATCAGACACAATGGAAATAGGCAACCCATATAGTCGGACGACCTCTCTAAAAAATAACTTTGCTACATGTGAGGCATCAGTAGACTTAGTGCAAGGAATGAAATGGGCCATCCTAGAGAACCTATCCACGACAACTAGAATGGAATCATGATTACGGGGTGTTTTAGGCAATCCTAAAACAAAGTCCATACTAAGGTCTCTCCATGGTGTATGTGGAACTGATAATGGTGTGTACAACCCAGTATTTTGTTTTCTAGCCTTTGCTAACTGACAAGTGCAACACTGTGACACTATCCTAATAATGTCACACCTCAAAGTAGGCCAATAAAACCTATCCTCAACAAGTACAAATATATTATCCCTACCAAAGTGACCTGCGAAACCTCCCGCATGCAATTCCCAAATTAGGAAATCCCTAAGTGAAGTACGGGGAATACATAGGCGCGACTCTCTAAACAAGTAACAGTCCCTAATGAGGAAGTCAATGTACTCATGACGGTTACCATCCTGAACATCCTAAAAAATGATACCAAAGTCAGAACAAGAGGCATACTCATCTCGAATCCTATCAAAGACGATCGCATGGACACTCATAGTCTGTAAAACAGCAACTACACGACTAAGAACATCCGCATGCTTGTTGTCAATGCCCGCTCGGTGGTGAACTCCTGAAGGAACTCAACCCACCTAACGTGCCTAACACTCAACTTTCTCTGGGAATTAAGGTATTTTAATGCCTGATGATCAGAATATAACACAAACTCAGATGGCAATAAATAATACCTCCAATGGCGAAGAGCTTGTACCACAGCGTAGAACTCTTTGTCATATGTAAAATATCGTTGTTTAGCTTCATTGAGTTTTTCGCTGAAGTAAGCAGCAGGATGACCCTCTTGACTCAAAACTCCACATATCCCTACACCAGATGCATCACAGGCAACCTCAAATACCTTCGAAAAATCTAGGTGTCGAAGGACGGGTGCCTCTGTCATTTTGTGCTTAACTTTTTAAAAGACTTTGGTTGCACCTAGAGTCCATTGAAACTCCCCTTTTTTCATGCACTCTGTGATGGGAGCCATAATGGAACTAAACCCCTGAATAAATTGTCTATAGAAGGTGGCCAAACCATGAAAACTTCGAACCTCAGAAATTATTCTTGGCACTGGCCAATCCCTAATAGCACGAATTTTCTCTAGGTCAGCTGCAATACCATATGCATAAATAACAAATCTAAGAAAAAACACTTGAGATTGCATAAAAGAGCACTTCTTAAGTTTTGCATAGAAATTTTTTCACACGTAATGTATGAAAAACCTGTCGAAGATGATCCAAGTGTTGTTCTTTAGACCGACTGTAAATCAAGATAGTCCATCACAAATTTCCCTAGGAAAGGACGCAATAGCTGAGTCATAACTCTCATAAATGTGCTAGGTGCATTAGACAATCCAAAAGGCATGACCAACCACTCATAAAGTCCATCTTGGGTTTTAAAGGCGGTTTTCCATTCATCTCCTGGTCTAATTCGGATTTGATGATAACCACTGCGCAAATCTATTTTGAAAAACCAAAGTGCATCGGCCAAAAGGTCAAGCATATCTTCAAGTCTCGGTATCGAAAATCGATACTTGACTGTAATTTTGTTAATGGCACGGCTATCAACACACATTCTCCAAGAGCCATCTTTCTTAGGGGTCAACAAAGCAGGGACAGCACATGGACTAAGACTATGACGAACAAACCCCTTTTGTAAAAGTCCATCTACTTGCTTTTGGAGTTTAGCACGCTCAGTAGGGTTCATACGATAATGGGGAAGATTAGGCAACTGAGACCCTGGAACTAAGTCAATAACATACTGAACATCTCTCATAGGTGGCAACTCATTAGGTAGTTCCTCAGGAATTACATCGTGGAACTCTCTCAATAGCCTATCAACCTCAAGCAAAAGATCATTCTTAGATTCCCAAGGACTCTGGGAAACTTCTTTGACAATTAGAGCTAATACTATGCCAGACTTTTCTCTTTTTTTCAAATTCCCTATGGGTCAAGATGTGAAGGTCTTACTTGTGAGTTGTTTGGGAAGATGACCTATGCTTTGAATTATTACCTTCTGAGGGTTTTACAGGTTTTAACTTGATGGTTTTTCCCTTGTGCTTAAAAACTTAGGTATTTTCTCTTCCATAGTTTGTCACATCTAGATCAAACAGCCACGGGCGACCTAACAAGACATGAGCGACATCCATGGGTAAGACATCACACCATATATGATCTGAATAGTCACCCATCTGAATAGGGACCAAACATCTCTGTGAGACTCGTAAGGAGGTCTTATCAACCCATGCAACCTTATAAGGTTGTGGGTGTATCTCTGGCTTAAGCTGCAACTGAGCTACAGCCAACTTAGCGATGACATTCAATGAACTTTCCCCATCAATGACGACCTTGCAAACTTGACCCCCACATCGGACTAGAGTATGAAAAATGCTGGTGCGTTTCAGGCTTCATTGTCCAAAGGGGTGGATAAGATGCATCGCATCACGCTGACACGAGTGTCATCGTTCTGCCATTCTTCCTCACCTTCATCTAGTAACTCTAGGGGTTCCTCATCTAAAGGATCAACTTTTTAGTCAACATCATCTCCCTCAAGTGAATTTCCTAACCCCTGGTCAATGGTTAAGGTACGCTGAGAACACTGTGAAGCAATATGACCCTTGCTATGACAACGGTGACACTCTATGGAAAAACTGTCCTGGCGAGAACCCGTGAGTATAGAATCTTGACCCCTAATGGTATTACCTCTCAAGTTGGGGTAAGTGTTACCTCTGGATGTGCAGGTCCTGACTAGGTGATGTCTCGAGACTTATCAAATAGGACAGACCTTAATGGTTGAGATACTCCGGTTTGAGAAGGCATGCGACGCTGAAAGGGTGGCCTAAGGTATTGTTCAATCTCTAAGGCTTTATTGTATGCTTCCTCAACCGTTTTAGGAGAGTGTAAGTTAATCTCTCTCTTAATCTCAGATCTTAAGCCATTAATGAATTTTGTAACTGTTACCCAAGGTTCTTGCTTTATGTCACATCTCAGAAAGAGCTCTTCAAATCGAGCTAGGTAATCAGTCACACTCGAGGTCAATTGACGCAAGTTCATCCACTTGTCCAAGAGTTGGCGCTTATAGTAACTAGGAAGATATTTATCTCGCAATTTTTGTTTCATCTCAGCCCATAAAGTAATGGGTTGTCCCTCTAAGCGTTCTTGGTCTCGTTGGACTCCCTGCCAATATCTCTTAGCTGAACCACTTAGTTTCATTTTGGCAAAACGAACCCGATGGCTGTCAGACATATCATACCATTCAAAATAGTCATCCATGTCATCCAACCAATCTAAGAAAACAACAGGATCCAGCCTACTATCAAAACTAGGAGCATCCGTTTTGACTCTTTGTGTGATATCCCTAGATTCTTCATAGACATGTCTATGTCGAGGATTATGGTAATGCGGAGGGGGAGACCTATGATATCTGTCACGTGGTCAGACGGGCTCACGATACCCATCCATGTCACCCTCTGCGGAATAGTCAGACATGACTACCTCAGCGGGATCCTCCTGAAAATTCCTACGACCTACATTTCGTCCAAAAGCAGTATTGGGAGGTGGCCTCCTATTTGGACACTGAACTCGACTCCCCTGAGCTACCTGTGGGGTGGGTAGAACACCTTGACATGAGTCAGTAGGATCTATCAGGAGAGGCAAGTGCCTAACATGGTGTGTCTGTCTGAACTTAGGTGAAACTGGTGACTCACCCTGGTCATACTCTATTGGTCGTTTTTCCATAGACTTACTCAATTGGGTTAGTTGAATAGTAACTTGAGAAAGTTGTTGTCCCATTCCTTTTAACTTTCTCACGTAACAAGTTGACTGATTGTTTGGTGCCGGTCATATCAAGGGAGAGGGTCTCAAATTTTTGTTCTAGTGCAGTATGGGACTCGGAAAGCTCACGAAGGGTCATAGTGAATGTAATGCAAAATTTGGGCTAATGTAAAATGACGACTAGACTAAAAATTAAACCAAGTAATTAAAACTATAAATCAATACGAATGACGATACATAAGAACAAGCTTATTATGAAGAGATTCAAATAAACGTGAGACAAGCAAAAATGGGTTTAACAAGAAATTGGGCAAACTAAGTTATGAAGATGGTGTATGGGAACAACAAACAAAAAAGGTTATGAAGGTGATATGCGGGAACAACAACCAAAGAAAGTTTTTTTTTTTTTGACTTACCAACAAATATAAATACTAGTCACCAATTCTCAACGAAAAGAACTCGTACCTGGTGTTAGATGTAACTCCAAGAGGATACTTGATACTTTAGAGGATGATCCTATGAATTCTGGAACTTTCTGGGTGTTTTTGCAATTTTTGGAACTTTTGAGGTGATGTTTCTGTAATTTTCTGAATCTATTGGGATGTATCTGCAATACTAGAACTTCCGAATAATATTTCTACAATTTAGTAGAACTTCTGGGGTGATTCTGCAATTTTCTGGGTCTTCTGAGGATGTTTCTGTGATTCTGGAACTTCTGGGAAGCTTCTTGTAATTCTGGAGCTTTATGGGGGTAAAAGGGTTAAACCCAATGTCTTCTTCCTTCACACAAAGGATTTCTCTCAATAACCAGTCGCACAAATATCAAACGAAACAGAATAGATCAGCCGCAGAGAGATGAGCAGAACAGTCGCGTGAACAGTGCGATGAACAGTAACTTTTTTTTTCAGTTCTGCTTTTTTTTTAAACTAAACTGAGTTTTTTTTTCCTCGTGAACAGTGTGTGAACAATACCGGCGATGATCAGTGCACGCGAACAGTACGGTATGAACAGTCGATGAACAGTACTCTGTGAACAGTGCCTCTGAACAGTATCTTTTTTTTTTTTTTTTTGAGAAACGAAGTTGGACTCTGATACCAAATTGATGTAGATCGTATGAGTTTTTATGTATACTAGAAAGGGAAAGAATTAGGGATGAGAAAGGAAGAAGAAGGGGATGAGAATAAAGAGAGAATTTGAGGAAGAAGATTTAATATCAATAATCAATAATCAAAGTCTACCAAACAAATACCATATCCCCTATATATATAGGGAGAACACAAATCTTAAAAGAACACAAATCCTAAAAGAAATAAATAGTCATAATGATAATTAAGCCCCTGAAAAGAAAAATGACAAATAACTCCTAATCCCTACGTCTACGCCTATTATAACGAAATATAATCCGATTCCTATCAGGTTGTCAACTTTAAGAGCATTCCCCAGCAAAGGTGATGCATAACAAACACTCCCCATCAACTAATCAAACAATTTCAGCTCACATAATAACATCAATATATCCACTAAGAATTGCCAAGGTTATCTCCCTACAGGACATGTCTGAGATTGCTAGTAATCACAGTCAAGTACCAACCAACAGACATTGGTATCCGTCGTTTTTATTAAAAGAAGTAAGCTATTGCAAGAAAACCATCTAACAAGCCAAAAAAAACTTGATTCAGGAAAAAGTAGGAATAAGTTGACCAGAAGCTGAATATAATTCAGTCTTCGGATCCCTTCTTAGTTAAGTGTTTGGATTATCCACCGTGTTGATGATATATGCCCATTCACAGAATATATAGTTAACAGTTATGAGGTGCACTGGTCACTGGGCAAGTGTTGTAACCTAGTAATAGTTGAAAATGTTAGGTTTAGGAGATAACAAGAAGAAGAGTGAAGAAAGGCAAAAAGAATAAACTGATGTATTGGCTAGGTTGCCCTACACTCTCTTATTTATGTCTAAGTAATATTATACAGTAGTTACAATATTACCCAACACTAACTAATTTATGTCTACCATAGAATATAATAATTCTAACATGCACCCCTCAAGTTAGAGCATAAAGATAAAAAAAGCCCAACTTCAAACATAAACTACTGAAAAAAGACCGAGGCAATAACTTGGTAAGAATATCATCCAGCTAATCACCAGACTTAATATATGGAGTGATGATCTCCTTTCGCATCAAGAGATCTTAACTGAAATGACAGTCCACTTCAATATGTTTGGAATGTTCATGAAATACCGGATTTCTTGCAATGAAAATTGTTGCTTGATTATGGAAAGATACATCAAATCCCATGTCAAGAAGTAAAGAACAGGCCCATAGCATCACCATGGTACGATACTTAGCCTCTGCACTAGAACGCGCAACCACGTTATGCTTCTTACTACACCAAGTAACAAGATTACCACCAACAAATGTGCAATAGCCAGAAATATATCATCTATCACCATTACTACCTGCTCAACCAACGTCAGAAAAGCCAACAACAATTATGAATGATGATGGACTATATAATAATCCATTTCACAAAGCCCCTTTTAAATATCGAAGTATATGACAAACACCCTCCCAATGAAGTTTTCGAGGGGCATGCATGAACTGACTAACCATACCAACAGCAAATGTAATATTAGGGCATGTTACTTTTAAGATAAATTAGTTTACCAACCAACCGTCTATAATGCCCTATATCATCAAAGGCCTCACCACTTTCAGAATATTAACTTAATTGTAGAATCCATATGCGTATCAATCGATCTACCACCAAGATTACCAGTTTCAAATAGTAAGTCTAATACATACTTTCGTTGGTATAAACTGATATCCTTCTTTGATTGGACAACCTCAATCCCTACGAAGTACCGAAGAAGACCTAAATATTTGGTATGAAACTACTTCCCAAATAAAACTTGTAATGAGCAATACCATCTAAATCATTCTTTGTGATGATAATGTCATCAACATACACAATAACAACAATATTGCCAGCGAAAGACCGACAAGTGAAAACTAAATAATCTGAGGTAGAACTCTGAAACCAATCTAAAGTATCATGGTAATGAACTAATCAAACCAAGCACATAATGACTACTTCAAGCCATACAGTGTCTTCATCAAACAACACATTGATGGTTCCTGACCTAAAACAACATAACCTGAAGGTTAAATCATGCATACCTTTTCTTGTAGATCTTCGTGTAAGAATGCATTTTTTACGTCCAATTGATATAAGGTCCAATTAGAAATGACTACAACAGAAAAAAGAATTTTAATAGAATTGAGACGAGCGACAATAGAGAAGGTCTCACAGTAATCCACACTATATGTTTAGGTGTAACATTGAGTGACCAACCATGTCTTCAACTGCTCATCAGAACCATCAAGATGATAGTTCATAGTGTACACCCTAGGACAACTAACAGGCTACTTATCGGATGGAATAAAAGTAAGATACCAAGTATGATTGTCATGAAGTGTCTTAATTTCCTCATCCATGAAGTGAGATCCCAAGGAGATGTCAAGGCCTATTTCAAAGAGCTAGGAACAAAGATAGAAGACAAGGCAAATGCAAAATACCGAAATGAAGAGAAAAGTCGATGCAAATATACAAAAATAAAAATGGGATGATGTGTACAAGTACGAGTATATGCCCACAATACAATGGTAAATCAAAGGACTCGGAAGGGAGAACCTCAGTAGAATCAGGCATTGACTGAGGATCGGGAGCATAGGGAACAACCTATCAATTCGAGGAACAATAATAAACCTGCAATGGAGAGTCAAAAGCCAGAAGGAAAGAAGACACACCATCCAAGACAAGAGGCAACGGCAGCTCCCCCTGACTAGTACATATCAAATCTAGAGAAAATGCAATTCCTAGAGTAGAAAAAAAAAAGAAGACTCAAAAAAAGTGACATCGGCATAAACATAATATTGACAAGAGACAGGGTCATAACAACAATAACATTTCTGAGTACGAGAGTAGCCCAGAAAGACACATTTAACTGAGTGAAAGTTTATCTCGACTCGAACCAAGTAGGTGAACAAATGCAACACAACCAAAGATATGAGGAGTGAGACCAAAAGGTGAGGTATCTAGATAGAGCAAAGAGAACGATGATTTGTTATTTAGGACGGAGGAATACATTTGATTAATAAGATAGACTACAGTAGGAACAATGTATGCCCAATAAGGTTTGGGAGCATGCACACCAAACATGAGGGTACGAGCAACATCCAATAAATGATGATGTTTGTGTTCTACAACACCATTTTGTTGGAAGGTATGTAGACAAATAGTCTGATGAATGATACTATGATCAACACAAAATGTATGCATAAAGAATTGTACATACTCAAGAGCATTATCAGAACGAAATATCTTAATTCGTTTATCAAACTACACAAAGATTTCATTTCATTATAAAAGGTTAAAAAAAAACCTTAGGCAATTTAGAATAATCTTTCATAAGAAACAATCATGTCATACGAGAATAATCATCAACAAAGATCATAAAATAATGAAAGATACACCATAATAAAATGAACAATCACCTTTTCGTCCAAAGGTCTTGAAAAATATAAGAAGATGGAGAAAAGGTCACTAAGTACTGTAAAGACTTGGTTACTTGACTTACAGATAACAGATTAAAGGAAAACTGAGGGATAAATAAACCAAATGTTAATGACATGAATTTAGTAGGATGGAGATCATCAGTCCCACATACTGGTCTAAAGGAACCATCAGCTAAAATAATATGAGAGCTAGAAGAACTAAAGTTAGAAAACAATGAAGAAATACTAAACATATGGACACTAACTCCCAAATTAATAATCCAAAATGGTGAGGCAAATTGGACTACAACATTTGCAAAATTATCTGTAGTGACTAGACCAGCAACTAAAGGAAGCGAATGAGAAAAGAGGGAAGACAACAGTCGAATGAGCTGACAGAGCTAAGAGGTAAGACCATCATGAGAGTCAGATGTAGATGTAGTAGGTTCACTAGTCTCAAGAGTCGAATCATCATAGGCTAGTCTTCCATGTTTATCCTAATAATAATCCTCACTATGTCCAGCAACTCCACAATAAGAACATTTTCAATTACAACGATTACCACAACCAGTACGTCTACCACCATAATTACCACTTGAGGCTAGATAACGACCATCACCATGGCCACCATCATGACTACTATTAATAGAGAGTAAAACAAAGGACTCTTCTTAGGGTAATGGAATTCCACGGGTCAAAGAGACTCTAAAGACAGGAATAAGTATTGATACTAGTTGGAAGTTTCACACTAGCCAAAATCTAATCGTTTAACATACCATACTCAAATTAAGATTGGATAAGAATAGAACAACCTAAAATTCTTCATGTTGTCGTCGTTGTACTTCTAGATCCGCACTCAATGGTTGATAAAGAAGAAACTCCTCTCTTAACCCATAATACTCATCCAGAGACTTGCTCCCTTGCTTGGTATTAAACAGACGATCAAAAAATTCTTACATACAAGACATATTATGTTCTTGCGAGTACATCTCAAGAGAGTCTCAAACAAACATTCGAAGCTACACCAAGCTCTATACTATGTCACAACCCACTCATCACCAAAGAATTCTCACTCCACCAGTCTTGAGAATCTGTGGAGGTCTCAGGAGGATGACTTAGTCAAGTACTTGACTTTCCATTTTGCACGCAAAAAAACTTTGATTGCATAAAACCAAGAATAATAGTTGATCCAATTTAACTTCAAAAAAGTGATCTTCCTAACTTGCTCATCCACGGAATAAACTTTGCCGGATAGGATTTACAACCAACGTGCCCTTCACCTCTTCAAGAGTCGCCATATAAAAAATATATATAACACAACCATCAAATCAGAGTATGATGTGTCAACACAAACTAAGCAAATCAGTCAAACAATTATCACACACAACCAGCAACCAAACCAACAGAAGCAACTAACCGGTGGCCAAAAACCCCATATAGAATAAGCCATAACAACGCAACACTTTAAATCACATTAGCAACCTCAGAAGACCTTTTGACACCCTTAGAGCACAAAAAACATGTCTAGAACACCAAGGAGGTCTGGGTACATCAAGAAACACTTCCTGAGAGCTAATCGGTATCCACTAGTTCAAATTTGATCCATAAATTAGTCAGAAAAAAGCCAAGAATAGTGGATCGAAAAACAGGCCCTATTTTTTTCAAAAAATATTCAAAAAAAAAAAAGAGACACTTAGATGGTTTCAAAAAAATATAGAAAAAATCACCATAATATTCTTCATCAAAAACTGAGGCAAGGTGTAGGTACTAACCACCGAAAATGGTGACATCATCTGACATCAACATGACGTCACTTGCAGGCCAAAATCTCTAATCTGTGAACAATAACGGCAAGTCTTCTAGTGCCTGTATCTTTTTTTAATTAACAAATAATTGTGCTCTGATACCACGTTGAAAATAATATTAGGGTTAGGTTTAGGAGAGAACAAGAAGAAAAGTGAAGGGAGGCGGAGAGAATAAACCGATGTGTAGGCTAGGTTGCCCTACACTCTCTTATTTATATCTAAGTAATATTATAGAGTAATTACAATATTATCTCCACTAATTAATTTATGTCTACCAAAGAATATAAGAATTCTAACAGCAATATATTCATATTTGACTAAACGAGCTAAACTTGGAAAACCATAATGTGCGAGAAATTAGAAAAATACAAAGAAAATTTACAAAGAAAAATACTTATGTATATTTAAGTCTTTAAATTCCAGCAAATCCACTCTGATTACGTCATGCTTAGAGACATTATGGAGAATAGGTATTTTTTTCAATGTTAAGTTCTTCTCAAATAGGAGATAGGACGGAGGAGTACGTTTTAGTTTGAACAGAAAGTGGTGTCTATGTGAAAGTTTATGATCTATGCTTTTGAGTTGTTAGACAACAAGCCATACCACATAAGCAATAGAAACAAGGTCAAACGATTTGGAAGCCAAGCCTGTGCTTTCACCATTTGCATGTATCCACCTGATTGGATTCTTCCTTGGGGTGCTATATTTTTCATTGTATTGGGCAACAGCAAGAAAGTAAGGTGATAGGTCCAGCCCCTGCAGCAGATGCATCAATGCATGATAAAAAATGTAAATAGAGAATGTGAGTTCATATCAAATCTAGATAATAGCTTCTAGTACACTTTGCAGTACGATACTTATTGTATCCAGTTTTATCCATACCATGAAAGGACTTTTATGCAAATTGAAATTCTATACTCACAGTGACTTTAGCAGAAGGAAAATTATCTGCAAGATATCTTGTGCTCACACCGACAGAGCAACCAATATCAAGAACGTCTCTGATCATGGAATTTCCTGAATGCTGCTGATGATGTTGTTCAATTGCCTGAAGCCAATTTCCACGAACTATTTGATTTGCTTCATCTAGTGACGAAGCATTTGGGATTGCTCGTCTCACCATTGACATAGTTGCAGCCTCCGCTTCTGCTGCAGCCTACAGTTAGATACACAATCACTTCCTTACCATTATTTTACTTCCAAGGGATGGGTACTTATGATGTCCAAGTTTTGATACACTTTTAACTCCGAAGGGATGAACAAAAGATAAATCTCAGTGAACAAAAACCAGGCAGAATATCAACCCAATCCAGTATTTATTTGAACTTAAAGGTTCCAAACTCTTGGAACCAAAAAGTCAAATTTCTAGGCAGAAGCATGAATAGTGAGAAGTACTTCATATGCAATGAAAAGGCTGTATTTGATTTTTTCGGCAGGGGGATGGGACGAGAAGTATGTATGCATTTATGTTCTCATGAGAAACCGGGAGGAGAAAATTTCAGAAAACGTAAGGGACTAAAAAACTGCATATGCAAGAAAATCATCACTTGAATATTGCAAATTAATATTCAGCGTACAGAAACATAGTTCTTGGAAGGACTCATGAATGGACATCAAAACCAAAGGCAACCTACACATGTGAACATTCACTCCCAAATACATTGATAAAACCTTGTCACAAATGAAGGCAAACTATGGCAATTTCCAATAGAACATATAGAAAGAATGAAAATTTACCAGCCAGGAAAGGTTGCCCTCATCATAGGCATGGAAAGGGTTGAGATAATCTGTTCGAGAAGCAGTGAATAAAGCAATTATCAATCTTATTTTCAATTAAGTACTGCAGTAAAAAATATGAACTTCCAATGGAAGTGTCACTCAGTTTCAACTTTGGGACCCTCAATGCTTGCTGTTCCCATGGCTATGCCAACAAATCTTCTTAAATAAACAAAAGGGGGAACAATCAAATCAATCCATCCAAATTTAAATAAGCTGTGATTTAGATCTGATAAAAGCAATGTACCATTGTGTTGATTTGAAATGCAACAAACTTACATCTATGCATTCAGCAAAGTAACTTTGTTTATCTGGTGATCCAAAATTGAGAATAAGCCACCAAATTGAACAAACTAATACTCTACAGCTCAGATGAATTACATCACAACAGCATCTCTTAACCAAAAATGTGCTAATATAATTGTATTGGAGTTGTCAATTCCAATTTCTAATGTTTTTTTTTTTCAAGAAATTAATGTAAGGATAAATTGCACCAATAGTCCTTTAGTCCTCAAAGTTTTAATTTGGTCAATTTGATCCTTAAAGTTCAAACATTTGGCTAACCTGGTCCTTGGCACTAACTGCCCTTAAAAAAAGTGACGGAAAATGTCATATGCTTGGCACATGAGAGTATTGATGCACATTGTGGGTATTTTGTAACAATTCCAACATCCAAATACCATTATCTCTCATCTAGATTATAATAAACATGGTACCACACACACATCTTCTCCTTCCTCTCTTTTTTTCTTTTTTTTTTTATTTTTCCTCTCAGTCACATGGGAGAGACTCTCTGATTAGCTTTGTCTCTCTCCACCCTGGCATTTCCCCCAATCTAGAATCCAGAGTAAAATATATATGTATAGCATAAAAACACATACCTCGTCCATCATCAAATCAACAAGAGCACCGACTTGTTTCACATTGAACTTGTTAAGCGCATTAATACAAGAGATGGTAGACATAGGTTGAACCACCAAGTCATCGGCCACCATATACGTGACCAGCCCTTTGACAAAGCCTCCCAGTTCTCCGGCTGCCGCCTCCTCCTTCGAGCACTTGTAGAGCTTTTTTTTGGTCACTGGAATGTCATCGGGCAACAAAATTGGAGCTTTGGTAGAGACAATTTGGGGCTTTAAGAGAGAGTTCTTGTCCTGCTTGAGTTCTAAAGGGGCAAGCCCTAATGATTACACGTGTTATAGCATTAATTGCGCTCACGTGATGTTGATAAGACTAGACACGTGACTAAGAATTTGTAAAATCCCTTATTAAGCCTTTTATCCCAGCCGAGCAAGTCAGTGGTTGGGCAAACAAAGAAACAGTTCGACTTTCTTTATTGCCAAGTTAAACGATCAGTTCGGCTAAGTAAGGAAAACAGCTCGGTTAGTACCAAACCGAGTTAGTTAAAGTGTTCGGCAAGGCACTAGAAGAGGACGGTTTGTGCCAAACAAGGTCCCTCAATCTGTTCGGCAAATATTGGATGTGCTCGGCTTTAGATAAGCCCGAGCAATTTTAGACGATAGAAAGAGAGATAAAGATTCGCCTAAAACTTAGGCAATCAGATAAACAAAATCAATAAGATCGAATATATGCAGGGAAGTTACAGACAGGTTCTGTCTGCCTCAGACACAATCTCCCTGCCATCCAATCAGAGGGGCAAATTTGAATTATGCATATGCCTAGGCGGTTGGGCTTGTAACCGCTACCCTGTTTATAAATAGGCATGCAAGGGTCTCTAGTGCACCATGAGTGATTGGACACGTTTTTGTAAACAGACCCTAGCCTGAGTTTTCTTACACTTTATGAGAAAGAAAGGTTTGGCTGATTAGCCTGTAAAGCTTCTGTGTTCTGTGTATGTGTTTACATTCTGTCCCTACTCTGTTTTTGTGTGTATTATGTGTGTTTGACTGAGACTGAGTGTTGGATCTCAGTGCCATTACGAGGCAAAAATTCAGTGCGAAAATTAACCCCGTAACAACAGTTGTGTTCAGTGTTTGAAGGGGTAGGAGAGAGGGAGTGCTTGTGCTTCTCCATATGTACCCCATATGTACCCCATATGTTTTTAAAAGTCCGATGAGAAAAATGTTCATCAATACTCTCATGTGTCAGCATATGACATTTTCCGATTTTTTTTTTTTCTAACGGTAGTTAGTGTCAAAAATCACATCCACTGAAACTTTAAATTTTAGGAATTAAATTAATAAAATTAAAATTTTGAAGATCAAAATACAATAAATATTAAACTTCAGGTACCATTGGTTGAATTTATCCTTACTATAACTATCATGACGAAACTAGCACCACGTATTCATATATCATATACAGTATATGCATAACATGAGAATTTGAAAGGTTTGAGAAATTACAATCAGGGTACACAATAGATGGATCCTGGATGCTCTCCATCTCTTCATAGACATCTGACTCCAATATTTTTCTCGTCATTTCCCGCCATGGAATGTTTGTCTTTTCGGCTGTACTGTTCCACCCACATCTCAAACATTCAATTTGTTTTCCAAAACCAAAACAACACCAATCAAAATATGTACGCGCATATAGTACATGTGTTAGTTTATACAGAGAAAAACGAGGGGAAACCTGATGAGGACTTGTCTAGCTCCGAACTTGAGGACTGAGTAGAGGGGTTTTAAGGAAATCAGGGCTCCAACGAGTCGAGAGAGAGGAGTTTGACCAGTCCACCGTGGTCGTTCAAGCTGTCCCTCCTCAAACCCCATTGCTTGACCACTTCCACTGATCGACGCATCGGTTGACGCCATCATCCGAACACTCGCAGCAACGTTCCTTCCTGTTCTTCCTCGTCGGCCATGGCCATTGCGCTTATTGTTGATGGTTTTGTTGGAGGAAAGAAGACAGAAGATGGCTAGTTTTGAGTGGGCACAGAGAGCCATTGGAGTTGGAGAGATACAGAGAGAGACTTTACCGCATGCTGATCCAAAAAAAGAACACTCTTTATCGGTAGGATACTCATTAGGCCTATTATATAGAAACACGTGCACAGCAAATTTAAATTTTTAGGAAAATTTCATTCACACCTTTTATAGTTAACCATATCTTCAGATACATACACACCCTGTAAATTCTGAAACTATACTGTCACCCCTTGTTAGTTGTTATTGGCTGACGGCGTTAACAGAGATAATAAATTTATTAAAATGCCCATGAAATATTTTATATCTATAATATGTATCTATATATATTTTTCTCATATATTACATTATACATAAATAACTAACTTGTGTTTAACATTGGATTGATATACTAACCAGACATATAAAAATAAAGCAACTAGAGTGAGTTTTTTTTTTTTTTGTCAAGAACTAGAGTGAGTTCAGCCACTCGATTTTTGCCTTCTGGTTCACACACAGAGAGAGTGAGAGTGATAGTGAAAATGAGAATGAGAGATAGAGAAGGCGGGATTGAGGGAGAGGAGATCCAATCGCTTGATTGCTTGTTCTCTGAAAGTATGTAGTCTTCTACTTGATTATCGTTCGAATTCTCGGAGTAGAAGAAGAATCCTTGAAGTCAAAAATGATCAAATGATAAGAGGCTCGTTCAGGAAGATCAAATCTTCATCGATCAATCAATAGGTATGAACAAACCCTAAATTTTTTGTACGAAGGAAAAAAACTAAATTTTACCCTATTTTTTGTACGAAAAAACACTGAAATTTACCCTAATTTTTGTTGTACAAAATCCCCCATTTTTTTGTACAGAAACCCTTGACTTTTTTATATGAAAACCTACAAGATATGGGTATGTTAGACCATTGGTGTTTAGTGATAATCATTTATATCCTATTCCAATTTTTTGGTTCTTTAGCTTGCTTGGAGTTTTATTCCATTATCGCTTGTCATGTTATAGAATAATAAAAGAGCAATGAATCTTATTCTTATTTTTACTCCTACTAGTTAACTTTTTTGTTGCACTCATGTGATTTTTTGTACTAGTTTCATTACATTTCATGCCAAACGCCTATGATTTACTTGTGGTTTTGTTGATCCAAAGCTATCTAATATTTCTTCTAAGATACATATTTTTTTCCAAAGAAAGAGGTTTTAGTTGTTTGAAGGCGACATTAGATGCAATATTAAAACTGTTTTATTTGAGTATGGTTTGTTATTTTTTCAATATTATATTGAGGATTTTTTTTTGTTATATGTTTTTTTTTCATATTTGTGACTATTTTTTATTATTTCAAAATTCACAGATATGGTTGTAGTTTATCATGATTTTCTCTTTGAATATGATCACAAACAGTAAAATATACAGAATATTGATCAATATAAATATTGGCATGGGGACTTGTTAAAAGATATCTGTGAACTTGCATTGCCCCATATTCCATTACTTGTTAAAATTTGATATCTGTGAACTTGTATTGCCACAGATATATGTGAACTTGCATTGCCCCATAAATTAAAACAGTCTAACAAAATTATGATGAATTCAACATTAATCCTACAAAATAATCATAAGTTCAATATTTTGATAAATTTAATAACTGTAATGTTGAACTTCTACAACACTTTTGGATTTTTCCACTCAATCTATCAACTGATCAAATTGGGTTTCAAATGCTATAAATAAGTTGTGTAAATGATGACATAGTCTATTTTTACATAAAATAGTAATTTTAGAA
This sequence comes from Ilex asprella, assembly GCA_023539305.1. Lineage (NCBI taxonomy): Eukaryota > Viridiplantae > Streptophyta > Magnoliopsida > Aquifoliales > Aquifoliaceae > Ilex > Ilex asprella. Next base: position 27,011,114 of record CM042187.1, read on the forward strand.
TTTTCTAAAAAATTTCAGTCATGTCATCCATTTTTTGTAGTATAAAAACGGACTGTTAGGTACAGGAGGTGTAAGTAAAGAGACAATACAAACAAGAATGGGTGGCAATGAATTTTAGAATCTACTGGGCATGTCTTTGAAAATATGGTTAACTACATGGGGTGTGGATGAAATTCTTCCAAGTTTTTTTTGTAAATTCAGCACAGGGAAGTTTAAACTTTAAAGAAAGAATTATATCTAGACCTTAAAGTTTGTCACTTAGTCATTCAGACTCCTTAATATTTAAAATATTATATACAAATCCCTGAGATATGAAATATATTCATTAATAAATTATATTTAGACCCCTTAAAGTTTGTAAGCATATACTTAGACCTTTTAAATTTAAAATGTTATATTTAGACCAAAAATACTCCAATTAAAGATAGAATATCAAATATTTTAAATTTTACAACCAAAATTCATGTTCTATTATATCATTTATTGAAATAAATTTAAAATTAAAAATCTAATATTTCTTAAAATCGTAATTAATATACTATCTATTGAAATAAAACTAAAAAAATCAAATAAAGGTTTAAGTCATGCATAATAGAATACAAATTTTACAACAAAAAATCATGTTCTATTATGTCATTTATTAAAATAAAATCAAAAATAAAAATCTAAAAATTATAATTCATACACAATTATAATATGGAATAAAATTAAAAAAATCAAATAAAAGGTCAAACTGTAATAGACACAATATCTTCTAGCTTTAATTAGTGTAACTTGGTAGTTTAATTTAGTCGTTTAAACGACCAAATTAAATTTCAGTAGATAGTAATATTGTTTTAAAAAAAAATAAATTTGAAATATTTGATATTATATCTTTGCTTAAAGTATTTTTTTGTCTAAATATAACTATTTAAACTTTAGATGTTTAAGTATTGCACGCTTACAAATTTTAGGGGATTTGAGTGTAATTTACTAAGGATATACTAACACGCATTAACCTTAGGAGTCTAAGTGTTACATGCGTATAAATTTCATGGGATTTGAGTGTAATAGTTTGAGTGTCAAGAGATCTGAGTGATTAAGTGATAAAACTCAGGAAATCTGAATATAATTCTACCTTGTCCAAAAAAAAAAAGGTTTAAACTTTAAAGGGCTGTCAAGGAATGTATTTCTGCTCTCTTATATTTTCCTCATCGTGTTTTACAGTTTCGAATCATAATTTGATTCTATGTTTTTTTTTTGGAACCAATTTTATGTTTATTAATGTTAATAAATTAGTATAAGGTAAAACTATAATTATTCTCAATATCTATTTAGTATAAACTAGCAACGCAACACGTGTTTTGTACGTGAATAATTTTTGTATACACAATATTAATAAAAAGTATTAGGTATATGTGTACCTGCATTAAATATTTTATCAAATTTATTAAAAATCATATTTTTATCGTTCGTATTATACTATAAAATTCAAAAAATATTTTCGGCTCCCAGCGATTTGTTGTTATAATTATGAGAAAAAAGATAAAAATAATTCATTTAAAATTTGTTTGATTAGGTTTCAACTTGAATAAAATAACAATAATTGACAATATTCTTAGGTCAGTAGAGATAAAATATAGGATTAATAACACTTTGAGTCTCTAAAATATGCTTTTTTTTTTGTCAATTTGATCCTTAATATATGATTTTATCAATTTGATCCATAAAATATTCAATTCTTGTTTAAATGGTCCATAACCAAACGATCTATTAAGTTTTTTTAATGAAAGTAACTACATGTCATTTCATCATTTAGTATCACGTGATCATTTTTATCAAAAAACTTAACCAAATGTTTGTGTAAAGAACATTTAAACCATTAAATTTAAAGACCAAATTGACAAAATTAATACAATGAAGACCAAACTGATAAAACATGTATATTTTAGAGACTAAAAGTACTATTAATCCTAAAATATAATGTACTACTCTATAATATATATTTAAAAGAATATTAAAATTCTAAAATTTAAATTTTACTTAAAAATACATTATAATTTTTTTTTATATAAACGCTTAATAGAACATGAAAATTTTACTGTGATTGAAGAATTATGTTGATTTAACATAAATTATTTTTTAAAAAACTACATTAAAGATTATTTTTTATCTTAAAAATGAAATGGTTAAAATTTTAGATAAAAAAATATACATATATATGCATAATGTTATTTTTATATTTCAAATGAGTAATGTTAAAAAGATGAAAGTTTTAAAGATTTTTTGAACACTTTATTGAAAACTATAGTGATGCATATATTTCTTAAGGGTAACGTAGTCAATTAAAAATTTTCATAAATATTGATATTTATACATACTGAATAAAAAACTAAAAGAAATATTATAGGTAATTTGGAGATTTAAATACATAAGTATGTAATGATAATTTAGATGTTTAATTGCAGAAGGATAGTATGATATTTAAAATTCTTTATAAGAGTAAAATAGTGAATCAAAAAATTTTGATTCTTAGATACTTTTAATAGCAGTATAGATAGAAAACAAATACATATATAGACATAATGTTATTTTTTTATTTGAAAAAAGTAATGATCTATTGATAGACTTTTTGAGCATGTTATTGAAAATTATAATGATGCATATATTTTTTTAAGGATTGCGTATTGAATTAAAAATTTTCATAGATATTGATATTTATACAAAGATAATAGAGAATTAAAAAAGATGTTAGAGGATAATTTAAAATTTTAAATATATAAGGTTGTGATTGAAATTTAGATATTTAGCTATGAAAACATAATGTGGTATTTAATATTCTTTATAAGAGTAAAATAGTGAATCAAAAGTTTTTCAATTAAAATACTTTTATTAGTAGTATAAATATAGATAAAAAAGTATAGGACAACACAATCTACACATATATCATGCTTCTACACTCTTCTTTTTCTCTCTTCTTCTATATCTTTTCTTTTTCTCCTCGATAAACTCTAATACCAATTTCACTGATCTAACTATTTATCAAAGCATCAATCAAAGACAAAATATCACAAAAATACAGTAGAAGACTTTTGAAGGGCCTTACTTTAGTTGACATCATTGTCTATGGTTAGCGTCATGTTGATATCTGCAGTTCTAAATTTTTTGAGAGCATGATTTTGGTGATTTTTATTATACTAGTTGTTGCACACATACGTTATACTAGTTATTGCACACTTGCGTTATACGTGAATTTTATGTATGAGACATTGTACATTAAATTGTGGACCACTTGTCAATTAAGGAATCACAGATTGTGACATAGATACACACAACAACTAACATGAAAAAGTAGATACTACAAACAAATAATAACTAAACCAAATAGATCACACACCAAATTAAGTAATTTCTTTTTGAATTAGGGTGAAGTCCGAATAAAAATTACTCAAGAATGATTGGTTTGATTGCCTTCATAAATTTCAAGCAAAAGACCAACTTCCTAAACTGTTTTCAAGATAATGTTTTCTTCTTTCCTTTTTGCTTTTTTAAGAGGCATATATATTTCAATTTCAAAAAATTAAATATTCCTAAAAATTACTTCACGGTATCAGAGAGAAAAAATGGTTTATAAAGCTTGTATGTAAATTTTGTCACTTGATAAAATCTAAGATCTATCACTTGGAAAAACTTGGAACAAAAACATTACAAGCATTAATTAAATGTCAACCATAAACTTCAGTTGATGCTTTAGCTACTTAGCTCAAATATAAAATTCTACACTAGGGTTTCTACACAGAGAGCAATATCCACAATCTCATAGGCACAAATGATAAATAAGTACCATGACTCCACAATTGTTAAGAAGCTCGGAATATTCAAGGATAGAATGGTCAGTGTTCAACTTAACTTTATTCTCTTAACTTCTACTTGTATCAATCAAAACTTCTAATAACCAGATAAATTAGAATCTAGTCACCTTCAGCTTTAGGGAGTAATTCCAATAAGCATATTGCCATGAATTCGTAGTTAAGAACTCCATCTGGCCCCCTCTCAAATGTATAACACTTCAATAATATGATGAACTTGATATTTGATGAAGACACTTAAAGCAAAAACTAAATAGAACACGAGGAAAGAAATTAAAGGATATAGATTCAATAGAAAAGAGTGAGAGGAACATCAAAATTTATATGCACATCGAATAGACAAAACTATTCCCGACCACAAATAATCTCTACATTACGAATTATGATGACTATCTTGATCATGAAAAGAGATATGGTAAGGGTCAATTTGAACTTGAAAAGTCTTCTGAGGCTCCTAATTTGTGAGAGCGCATTATGAATTGCTGCAAAAAGATTTTTGGAAGTAAAGTGGAAAAACATGTGTGAATTCTGTGCAAAAAAATGAGTTCATGAATTTTTAGTACTTGATTATGACTAGATTGGTAGTAAAACTCAAGTAACATGGATTGCAATTGCTCGTGTCCCTGACAATATAATCGCTTGTAGCGAGGTTTAATTACCGCAAACAAATCATACTTAATAACTTTGATTGGATGGAGAAACAGTTACCCACAACTCCATTTGAGATTTTCGCATAGACCCACCATGTCGGATTCCACCTTATTCAAAAAGATCAGGAAGGTTCCACTTTGGCCAACAGAAACAAGAACATCATTTTAAGATTGAAGTTCTTGAACATAATTGATTTGCCTGCATGTAAAATCCTTAAATAGACACTAACAACAGGATATCATTGCTTTTTACTGCAAATTCAACAGACGAACAAAGAAAGCTAATAGTTGAGATGAAAATGCTAAACATCTAAACGTTTGACTGTCTCCTCATCATCCTATTCATTAGATATCTATAACAGCATGATATAAGCCATCTCAACAGTCTTGTACTCAACAACAGCAGCATGCTCAAAAGACATGTTAGTGAATATTGGAATATAGACGCTAAAATCCTTCGATATTAATTAAGTCACGGTTTGCTGGTCAAATTTGGAATATACAAAATCCCAATCCGTTTGGTTAAAAATTGTATTATTCATGACATATATTATACATGCATTTTTTATGAAATTATTATGTATTAAATATTATTTTCTTGTAGTGCATGCATACTTATATATTGCATTAATATGATTGGATATTTGGGTTGAACCTCTTCTAGTCAATATGAGTGGCTTGGCTTGGGAGACTCATCAAGTAGTGACGGATTATGTCTAAGGTAGTTAAATCTACTAGGAGTATTTTAGTCTTTTTTGACTGCAGGGAGTTGAGGAAATATTTGTGGAGTTGAGACTAACCAGGTTAATGGTAACGACTAGTTGATACATCCTCCATTATAAATAAGACTCTCTAGATCCAGAGAGAGCCACCAGTGAGAAACACCAAATTGAGAGAAAATCCATTAGAGGAAAAATCACAACTCTATTGTTTTCATATCAAAGAGAGTCTTTAACTCTCAAAGGCTAACTCCCCTTTCATCAAAGATATCAAATTCTATTCTGCAAATTCCAACATTGGTGTCAGAGCCAGGTTTGATCAAATCCTTCGTTATTTTCAATTGTCCAGTCTAACAAGAACTCTCATTCTTTTGTTTGACTCTTGTGTTGCCAATCAATTTTATATGTTCGCGTTCCTCAAAGCAGGAAGTCAGCCATATTTTTCGTGAAGTTTGTTTCTTGAATTTATGTCTTGCATATTATACGAAGTCAAGACAAAGTCCTCCACCACTAGAGTTTGAAAGGCTATTATCTCATGCAAAACTTGCGTATTCCATTCAATTTAAAGTCTCTATCCGACGGTGTTGTTCCTCAATTTTCAGTCCGAACAAATTGTTCTTTCAGAAGAGTTGTTCCTGAAAAAATTTCTGTACAAATCAAGGAAGCAGATCGTGGTTGTTGTTACAAAGTCGTAGCTACTCGAATTACCACACATTGGTAACAAAATTAAATTGGGTCAGTTCTAACTTATTTTACCTAGTAATTTAGTTTTTTATAATTTTGTCAATATGGGGTCAAAGGCTACCAGTGTAGAACTTAACAAAACTGAGAGACTTAATATTACAAATTATTCAACTTGGAGATGTATGATTTGTCATATATTATTTCAAGATAAAGTTCAATATGTTATTGACACACCATACCCGAAAAAACCACCCCTTAGGGCAGGAGTGGCTGTTAGAAATACTTATGAAAGATTTCGTAGATAATAATAAATTGGTTAGGTCAATCTTATTTACTTTCATGAGAGGTCATTTTTTAGGAATATAAAACTGCTAAGTTTATGTTTGATGCTATAACACAAGGTTATGATACTGTTCCTAATACATATATTCAACTCTTAATTGAAAAATATAATGACATTTTTATGAAAGAGGATGAGTCTGTTATTGAATATTTCAATAAACTTGTGGTATTAGTTAAAAAGTTGACATCTCTAGGAAACCCAATTCTTAATAAAATGCAAGTTTTCACTATTTTACAGATCCTTCCTAATTCATGGGAGTCCTTTGTGATTTTGTTGAATAAGTATGACCAAGATATATCAATGGTAAAGTTACCAATGTTGTTAGGCATTGAAGCAAAGAGAAGAGCTACAAAGAAAACTAGTAATGTGTCAAACTTAGTTTCTAGTGCCCCATCTTCCCAATTTATCACGGCTGCCCCATCCAATAATGTGTCAACTATTCAATTTTTTCTTAAGCCAAAACAAGACAAGCACTTTAAAAGAAATAATAAAAAATATAACAAGTTCAAGAAACATAATAATTTTAAAGAAAAATAAATGGGTACTTATTATAACTATGGACAACCTGGTTATTACAAAAAAAATTGCACTCAAAGAATAATGGTCAAAATTTTAAAAGATCAAGAGACATTATGTGTGTGATTTTTGAGTCACTTCTTGTAGACTGTGACTCTTTTGCTTGCTGGGTTAATTCTACCTTTTGTCGACATATAGCTAAGACTAGAGATAATTTTATTGAAATTCAATCACAAGTTATTCATGAAAAATAATATTTACTGTGATGTGCTCAGAGTTTGTGAGAATTTTATTGTTTGGCAAAATAAACTCCTATTGACTGATGTGCTTTATGTGCCCAATATACGGTGCAATATCTTATCTGTGCCACATATAGATGATAAGGTTTTGAGTCTTTTTCGATCTTCTAAGATTTCTGTTGGCAAATATGGTCGTATTCTTGCATGCGGGACTAAAGTTGTTGGTCTTTATCATTTGAATGTCGCTAGTGACAATAATAAAATGGTTAGTTCTTCTTTTGTTGATATCAATGTTTTTTGTGATGTTAATGTTGATTCTATTTTATGGCATATGAGATTAGGTCATATTAATTATAATAAAATGAAAAATTTGGCTAACACTACATTGATTCCAAATTTAGATATTGACTTAAAATCATGTGAATCTTGTATAAGTGGAAAAATGATTAGAAAGTCATTTGGAAAATGAGAAAAAAGCTAAAGATTTGCTAGAATTAATACATTCAGATATTTGTAGTCATTTAAATGTCGAAACCCATCGTGGCATGAAATATTTTATTATTTTCACTAATGACTATTCAAGATGTGTATATATATTTATAAGATCGGATACCTTACAAAAATTTATTGAATTTAAGGTGGAAGTAGAAAATTTAAATATTAAGGATGGATCAAGGTGGTGAATACATGGTTGAAATTTTTGAATCTTTTTGTAAAGAAAAGGGAATAATACATCAATTAACATTTTTTTATACACCTCAATAAAATGGTGTAGACAGAAGAAGAAATAAAATACTTCTTGACATGGTTAGATCTATGCTTAGTCATGCACACTTAAAGTACTACATTTTGGAGTGAGGCTATCTCTGCCACAATTTATATTCTTAATAGAGTACCCTCTAGAATAATAGGAATTACACCATATGAAATATGGATGGGTACAAAGCCAAGTCTTTCTCAATTAAAAATTTGGAATAATTCTACCCATGTTAAAATTTTAGGACCTAATAGAGAAAAATTAGATCCTAAATCAATAATATATATATATATATATTTTGGATATTGGGAAAATTCTATTGACTATTGATTTACAATTCACCGTAATGATGGGTCAGTGAGAGTCATTGAAAATAGAGACGTATTTTTCTTTGAAGAAGACTTAGATAAAATTGAGAAAATGGTTGAGCTATTTGAAATTACTAAAGAAAATGAAAATATACAACCACAAGAACAAATAATAAAAGAGCCTCTACATAAGGATACTTTAGCTAGAATATAAAGTGAAAGACATCCAACTAGCTACTTAAAAGATTATTAGGCATTTAATTTGGGAGCTACTTGATTTACCAAAAGATAAAAAAAACATTTGGTTGTAAATGAATCATTAAAAAGAAATTTAAATTAGATGGATTCATAAATAAATATAAAGCTAGACTAATGGCTAAGGGATACACACAAAAGAAAAGAATAGATTATGATGAAACATATTCTCCCATAGCTAAGTTTAATTCAATTAGAATATTAATGTCCTTTGTTGTATGCTTAGACCTAGAGTTACATTAAATAGATGTTAAGACCTCTTTTCTTAATAGTGAACTTAAAGAAAAAATTTATATGTATAAACCGCAAGGATATGAAATTGAAGGTAAAGAAGATAAGGTCACAAATTGAATAAGTCCTCATATGACTTAAAACAATCCTAACTTCAATGATATCATACTTTTCATAATGCAATTATATCCTAAGTTTTGTTCCAAATGACTATTGATTAACCCTGAATAATACAATGTTTAATTAGGTTTTTAGGCTAAATGCGTAAGTGAAATGAGTTAAAACAACCAAGCTAAGTGAATTTAGGGTTAGTGCGTAAATTAGGGTTAATGTGTGAAACTTGACATTTTACAGGGTTTTGTGCAGAATTATGCAAAGTTAGGAGGATGAAAGTGTACAAGTTAAATCAACAAAGGGAGGCAAGTGCAAATATCACATTTCAACATCAATCAAGTAAAGGAGCAAACCAGAGAAAGAGCATCGTCTGGACGATGGTGATGGCGTTTGGACAGTGGCTAAACCACCTCAACTTCCTCCCTTCTCCCCATTGGTCAGCTGATGTTGCAAAAGGCCATGATTGGTCCATTCATGTAAATTGCCTCAAGCCAAGCCTTCCAGCTTCTATAAACAGGCCAACTCAGCTTCAATTTCAGATTCTATCAGAGATAGTTCAGGGGAGGTCTGAGCTTCGTCAGAGAAAGTTAAAGAGTCAGTGAGAAGAGAGAAAGAAAGAAACAGTGAAGCGAAGACCTAGCGAACCACTTCTAGCCAGCTTTTCTCATTTCTAAATTTCTGTCTATTCCTTTTTACTTAGAGGGTTGAGCCTCTCCCACTTTTGTGTCATAACTCGTAATAAGAGTGGTAGTGTTTCAACTATTTCTTGAGGAAGGATTGGTTTGTATTTTGGTTTGATTGTAATGGAACTATATCACACCTCTTGCTCGTCTATAGCAATGGGGCGTGAGTAGTCCGCTTATACAATTCGATGAAGGGTGAACACATGTACGATATTATTTAAGTTATGAAAATGTCCATGTATTGTCTATGCTTTAATGTTATATACCTCTCTTATTGATGGATGATTACATTTATACTATGCTCATGGTTATGAACACCGAGCGGTACTTAATGCTATATACCATACTATCTACTAATTATGTATTTCATGCATGATACAGTGATGTACGTGATTAGGTTTTATGTAATAGTTGATAGATTGGTTATAGACGGGTTAAGTCTCGGCATAACCAATGCTTTCGATTCAATACATAAACGGGAATCTCATCATCACTGAATCATCAACCAGCCGATTGAATAACTATAGTATTCCTCCTGAATGACTTACCTTCTGGTTTGCTAGAGTTATTTAATAGATGCATCGTATAGAGACCTACCGGCTAACCTAATCAGTTGTTGTTTTATGGTTTAATATACATTAAACCTACCGGTTGACTTTCCAGTAAAATGGGAGTTAATTTGTTGTAAGGTGGCAATTCCAATAAATGAAACAATATAATGCATGTGGGATCCTTGAATGGATGGGTACCTTTTAATTACTAGTTAATGCACACGTGCGTGGACTATTTTAAGTATAATTTTTTTTTTTGGGATAAATATTATGGAAAAATTTATTATTCATATCCTCATGAAATAAGAATACACAAGATCATAAACTGTGTTTTGTCAGAAAAAAGAAGAAGAAAACATACAGTTCTAGAATGTGATAACTATTTTTTTTTTTGAAGAGGAGTATGAGAACTGTTTGAAACAATATTTATGTTACATTGACAAATATGTTTTAAAATCATCATTTTAATTCTTCAAAACCATTCAAACCTGTAATTGTTCTATGCTACAATTCCATCAATCTTGTAATTCAACTGGTTGGGCCGTGGAATGTAACACACATAACACTCGCTGTCGCATTCTTCTGTATAGCCTCGACCCATTAATGTATCTTGTCTCATGAATCTAGAACAAAATATCAATAGAATATCGTCATACTTGATGTCATATTATTTTGTCAATTATTCTCAATAAATGACATTAATGGAAGAACATAACCACTTTGTAACTTCAGAATGGATAACTTTATGAAAGAATTTTCAGAATCAAGAGAGACAAGGAACTCAAAAAAAAAAAAAAATACTAGAATAATTTGCCCTTTTATGCGAAGAGGGCAGAGTATAATTAGTTATATAAAATATGGCGAGTTAGAAATGTGAGATCATGGAATGAAAGGGGGTCTTCAAATTGTTCCCTAGCTAATAAAGAGCCAGAAGAACTGAATCCCTTCAAATGCAGATAAATAATACAAATGCAAATACTTTGATTCAGTTGAAGTCTACGTCAGCTTTTTATGTGTAGAGCATAGAATTGAAGTTCCAAATCTGTTCAAAACTCTCATTTAAACTATGTTTTTTTATAGCTAATAAAATATCATTATCAGGTTTTCTTGAATCAACTGGTATCTAGACCAGTTCTTGTACATTCGATGTCCTAAAATACTAAGAATCTTTGTTAAAACTTAAAAATGGTTGCGATGTGATTACAACAGTCCATCAATTTACCTTTTAAGACCAATGTTCAACACCAAGAAACACTAAGCCATATGCTATCATATTGAATGTCAAAAACTCCCCCCCGTGTGAATTATATATAACAACCAACAACAAATAGCAGTGAAAATTTTCAATACCACAAACTAACCTTAATTCTCAAAGTTTCTCCACACTTGATAGAAAAATAAACTCTAAGAGTGAACATTCAATTCTAAGAGACAGTAACCCGCATAGTGCCACTGTGAAAGTAAGACATTTAATATTAAAAAGGAAAAAAGGTGATAAGTTCAATCGCTAGTTTAGTGTCACAACAGAATAGACTTGTTGATTTTATGAAACTTAAACAAACAATATAAATTTGTTTCACTAGTACATACCAACTCAAGATGACTCCTAGAAGAAAAATGGATAGCTTCCAAGCCCCGCTAATATACGCTACAAGAAATAAATAATGAAATATCAAATTATCTAACTAATGTAAGGCTCTAAATTTAGCAACACAGATAGAGAAATATAAAATAAAAAATCTTAGGAACATAATACTAAAGCATGTCAAATGTGCCATCTTAAAATTAATGAAAAATGTAACACCTAACGAGCCACTGGAAAACTTTTTCTATAGTAACGTCAAAAGATATATACAAATCTTGGCTGCCCAAATCATTGCTGCATTGGTAATGGTCTCATTCTCCAATAGTTGTTACATTATTCTTCCCATGATCTGCTGAGTACCCTAAGCAACATGAGAAAAGTTCAAAATAAAATATGAAATCTGTAACCTCATCAAAAATCCTAGACCTGCAATTGGTTGCCAATAGACCAAAGAGAATTCTAAAAACAATAAAATTTTTGAATTTATTTGGCATCAATTTTAGAAAAATTTGCCTACACAATTTGACATAGCTATTGATGACAAAGGAAGAATGAAGCTAGCAATTGCGAGAAACAAAAACCAAGGTAGCAATTGCAAAAGACTCAAAATATTCACATCTGAGAACCTTGACAAACCCTTTTCTTCAAAATTTGAGATGAGAAACATCACACAAAGGAAAATGAAAATATTGAACCGAGCTTTATCTTATGATAGCCCTAGACAACAACTAAGACCATTAGTTTTAACAATGGCATCAGGCACTTAAACATCCCATTGTTCATGTTGTTGTTTGCAAATGTTATTACTACACCCTTTATGTTCAAATAACACTCCTTTGCATTCCTATGACAAGAATAATTGACATAATACGATGGCATATTTTTGTTGGTACTAATTTGGAGAAAGAAACTAAACAACTTGACATGACAAACTACACACATATAGATTCAAGAAAATCATTATGGATTAACTTTAGCTTACTCACATTGCTTTTGGTTGGATATATCTAAGAAGTCCTCCATGTGGGGTTTGAATTTTACATAAGTACCCTTTGGAATGGTCATATTTTTAACTCGCACAATGTCTCCTTCATGTTAAAGCATATTTTCTATCATCTACAAGAGAGCCCAAAGTGAACTGAAGGGGTACAAGCCTAAATGACGTTATAGTTCTTGACAATTGAACTGATCTAAAGAACCACAAGTACACAAAATTACTACTGGATGCCTAACAAATATGACATATGCCACGCCTTCTTCTATAATGAATGAAATACTACAGGATCATGTATAATTTTAGTAGTGCATCAAAATTAAAGAGCAGAAGGGGGTAGGGTAATCAAAATCATTAACCAAAAAATGTCCCGACAAACAATATAAACAAATCAACTAACCAAGGAGAATAAGGCTGATGGAGGCATTATAACTGAAAGGAACATAAAAATAAAATAAAAAATCACGAAATCACAATCCAAAAAATTAGGAAAGAGAAGGACTATGGTAAAATAAGATTGATAACTTCCTTTTAGCCAAAAAACAAATTTACATAAAAGAAGAGAGAAGTGTTAAAAATTCCCTATGACAACCTGGAGTCCTATTCTCATTCAATATGAAAATAATTCTGGATCTTTATTTAATAACACACTATAGAAAAAAATACTATAAATTTACCACATGATAAGTAATGCACCTGAAATCCCAAATATTTACCATGCCATCTTTAAAACCTGATTACATCCAATTTCCATCAAATTAACATTATTGGTATGTGGATCATAGCTCCTCACCTACCATGGAGACAAAGAAAAGATTTTATGAGATAAACATAGAACCTGCTTTGATTTCTTTTGGTTTTTGAGGAGGAAAGATGGGGAGAGAAAGGAGAACACAATTAACACCAAAAATAATTACGTGATAGAGATGAACATGATGATGAGACCTATTCAAATTAACATCAAATAATTGAACTCCAATGCAAGCAACAAGAAGAAAAATCAGAATGACCAAATCAAACATACCTAATTCTTCTTCTTTGGATTTGATTCATGAATCTCTTTCAATCTTAGGATTAGAATTTGTGTTGATTCAATAAGAACCTCAATTTGATGTTAATCATCCAAGTATATTGTTGAGAGAGAGAGAGAGAGACTTGAAGTAGCGAGCAGTAGAGCCAGAGAGAGAGTGAGATAATCAAAGAGGTGAAGGAAGTAACTTGCAGTGTATAAAGTGAAGCAACTCCGGTGAGAATTGGAATAACCATGGAATAGGAAAAGCATTCAAGACCTTTTTATTGTATATATATATTGAAGAATTTGCCGGCATACCATTCAATACAGTTAGCTCAACTTTGTAAGTTTTCTAAGTTTTTCAAATCAATGAATGCAGATTTCCTGCTTCTTTTCCCTTCTACTCTATGTTCTCTAATTTTGATCTTCATAGAATAATTAACATGCTTATATAAATATGCATATAGATAAAAAAATGAGATTGAAGAATATTAAGAGAGACTAACCTGAAATACAATGAGAGTGATGAGCCATTTGATCTTTTGGGTAAGTTGGTGTTAGAGTTTCCTTTGCTATAGATTTGCAAGGGTATTGTACCCAATTGGAGAGCTCTATTGCGCATCATCTAGATATGGAAGAGCGGCTATGGCTGTCGACAAAAAGAGAGATAGTTTCTTAGTGTATTAATTTCCCATTATTTATTTTTTGCCGTTATAGAATGGGGTAGAGAGAAGGAGAGATAGATAATGATGATATATGCTTTGTGAAAAACCAAAAGCCAAAACATAAATCTGTTCAAGGAATTAATGCACCTAATTGGCTTTGTAAATTATACATAGGGGGAGACGGAGTGCCTTCTTTGGCACTAAGCAGCGTTCATTATTTTTTATATATCATTAACTTACATTTAGAAATAAAATAATTGTGGTATTGTTCAGAGATAAATTGTAACATCTCAAAATACACCTTGTACGACATTATTATCTTAAACCATTCACTTCATGAGAGCAACTAATAAAATTTCACAATAAAAAAAATTTCATTCTTCATATATAATATCAACAATATCATCCCAAAATAATATATCAACCATGGTCATAATATCAAAAGAATATATCAAATTATGACAATTACATCCCAAAAAGAATTAGACTAAATGTTGTAGCGGAATACAAAAATATTAAACTCCACCGAGTCTCAAAAGGAATTTCCTAGTCTAGCACATGGGATACTATTGCCCTAAGCATCCACCTTGGGATCCATGTGCCCCTCTAGCGGAGCTTCCCAATTCACTTGCTCATCGACTCCGAGCTCCTCATCTAAGCTATAATCTGAAAAGTATTTTGTTGTAGGGGTGAGCACGAAACTCTGTAGGAAAATCCTCCCAAAATCAAACAAGGTTTAGAAAACATATAAAATAAGTCGGTCTTATTTCGCAAATATCATACATCCATTTGGAAAGAAAACATGGACATTTTAATAGATCTCAAGTTTACACAATAACAATAGTTGAATGAACGGTAAAATAATTTTCCAACAATAAACCATTCCCAGATTAAACCGCTCCAACAATGAGCCATTTCAACAATAAACTATTTCCAACATTTGTACAAGGCCACAACCCACCATGGATCTCAATCCATCATTTGCACAATAAACAATAATCAACAATGTATATCTGTATCTCAGGTATGTCGCATGATTCGCATGAATAAACACATCGAGAATATACTACCCCACACACACACACACACCTAAATCCTGTCAAAGATATCAACTTTAGGAAAGGTGTATGTCAACTCATGGCAGTGACAAATCTAACTCAGGATGTAGTATACTAACCCTTTTCCTTGGCACCTGTGAGCAAATAGTGGTTTCGTCTTCACAAAGCACCAATCCCATTATAAGAGGTAGGAAAAATTTAAACTCGCATGGAGTAAGAAACGCATCTACCCACTCTACGATACCCGGTCAACGGCCACCCATGGTCATCCAAACATCCATAAGAGATACAATTTCCAACAAGTTTCTCAATTTACCAAGGAAATACAAAATTCCAAAATTTCACATATAGTATCTCAGCATAACTATTGAAGAAAAATGCAAACGATCATCATAAATACCATTTTGTTGTTCAATATCAAACACTAGAGTTTTGAAATCAAGAGCAAATGAAAAATCAAGAGAAAAATTCATTTCTCTTAAAAACTAGGGTTTGAAGTCAAGAAAAGGGATTTAATGGTCACCCAACCATAACATTGTTTAAAACATGACAATAATTGCAAGAATGTCAATGTGACACCCCAAAATCTGGGGGTTCGTTGATTACCCCTCAACCCGCGGAATACCTGTGGATACCAAGTAACTCGACATCGTGCCGTGATTCACCTCATATCGGGGTCCATAATTGAAAAAAAAATCGGGCAAAGTCTCCTTTGTATGGGAAGCTCTTCCCAAAACACAACCTGTGCATCATATAATAACAAGATCCATCCGAGGTCCAATATTCAACTATGACCACACTGAGTTCATTTATGAGTAAATATAGACTACATCAGGTCCATTTATCCATATTCATATAAAACATACACAGTCCATATAAACTCTGTTACAATTCTTTTAGACATTACATGACAAGATTTAATTACAAGTCTAATTTTACAAAAGAAATGGATTGAAAGCCACAAGTCGACTTTTCTTCCTTAAGTGCCCGAGTAAGTGCCGTCCATCGGCGTACAACCCGAACCTGAAATGTTTTTTCGTACAGGGTGAGCCACGCCCAGTAAAGTAATTCCTAAAAAGGCTACTCCCCGCCTAAGTGCATATGCAATGTTTACATAAAATATTTATTCTTATCGACATTTCAAGTAAGAATATACTCTATATTGGAATTTACCATGCCATGCTATGAAATAAGATGTAACTCACTCATGCAACTTTAACTCAAGTCCTCACCGACTCTCACAACACAATGCAATGCACTTGTGAAATGAACTGTCATTTGACGAAAAATTCATCCAATGATTGTTTGAAATAAAAGTTGTTTCATTATAAATCCAAATCATTGATGGGTATTACTCATTGAATGATTACTTTTATAAAATAAATCTTGTGTCTGGTTGGGCAACGGATTTTGGTATCTCAATCACCGGTCCCGTAAATACTAGCACTTTTTTGGAATTTCACCGTCGGGAAGTGCCTGAACCATGTGACTGAGTTTTGCACCCGAGGGAGAGTCTAGCCTTGCTTGCTATACCCGACACAAGTTTTCTTCCATGCAACCATGCGACTCAAAGGGGATCTTCGATCCACTTTTTCCCGAGCCCACATACCAACCACAAAACAAGGTGTTTGATTAACCATGCATACCACACACCCACACTCATGACTTATGCCCATGAATGTGAAGCTAAATTCATGCCCAACATGCAATGAATGCCAAATGGACAACTTAAACAATATATATCATGGACAATTATAACATATACATATAATCTCCATAATTTCATCACAATGTCAAAACATCAACTACCATGTATCAACATTTATATTTAACACAATTGACAAGCATGTTATTACATAATCTATGACAATAACACACTTAAATCACAAGGTGCATGGTGACACATAACAGCCCACAAAAATCAGCACAAAATAACCCATGTATAGCCCACAAAATAGCCCGTGTATAGCCCACAAAACAGCCCGTATATGGCCCAAAACAGTCCCTATTTAGTGCACAAAACAGCCCCTAATTAGTGCGCAAAACACCTCCTAATTAGTGCATAAAACAACCCCTATTTAGTGCACAAAACAGCCACGATTTAGAGCACAAAACAGCCCCAATTTAGTGCACAAAACAACCCCTAATTAGTGCACAAAATAACCCCTATTTAGTGCACAAAACATTCCCTAATTAGTGCACAAAACAGCCCATAATTAGACACCCAAAACAATCTCAAATTTAGTCCAAAATACAGCCACTTAACAACCTATATTTTAACCCCAAAACAGTTCATAAATCAGTCCATAACAGTCCCTATAATCAGTCCATAATTCAGCCCCTTAAACAGCCCCAAAGGAGAAGAATAAGACCAAAGTAGGAAGAACCCTACCTCTTGTAGTGTGGAGGAAGTGATTGAACTTTCAAGAACACCAATAATAGCCCAAGAACTTGATTTCTCCAAAATCTTTTCTTTGGATCTTCGGTGAAATCTACTTTTCTTGGTACATAGACATAACCCTCGTCGCGGTGATCGACTTTAACTCTTGGATCGACGAAACTCCGTGTAACACCCCGTATTTTCTTTTATATATTTGTATAGATATATATAGTAAAATATTATTGTGAATATGTGGATATGTATAATGAGGTAAGGATAAACCATATAGATTTTAATAATAGGATAAATACTAGAGACGCATATTGATTG
>CM042187.1:27044035-27094411 GCA_023539305.1 Ilex asprella
GAATGGGATTTTGGTTCAAAGAGGTATGTGGTTTCAATTTGTCTAAATGCCGAGAGTTTTACCAAAAACTCAATGTGGTGAATGGGGATGGGAAAATTTTGAGAACAAGTGTGAGAGGGAAGATTTTCGAGGTGACTCCCACTGTGATTGCTACTCTTTTGGAGTATCAGCGGCCACCTCCATCCACTTCAATTTATCCGCACAATATGGAAAAGATTACACCTATTCAGGACTATGTGAACTCAATGTATGATGACCCAACACAGTTTAAGGGAACGGTTCATGCAGGGGGCCTTAAGCATGAGGTGGGCTTGATGAATAAAATCCTCCATTACAATTTGTTTCCAAAGAGAGCGGAAAAGACACCAAATGTGGAGAAGTTGGGCCTGTTGAATGCGGTGATGACAGGGAAGAAGTTGGATATCGCACTTTTCATCTGGGAGGTAATGAAGGATTTCTCCAAGACTGACTTTTCGAGGGCGATTCTCCCTTATGGGAATTTAGTGACTCGCATGTGTGATCATTTCGAAGTAAAAGAATATCGCTTAGATAAACTCACCCCTCTGGAGGCCGGAGCCATTGGCCAGGCTAGTAGCAGCGAGAGGTCTGCTATGACTCGGACTGAGCGGGTTAAACTTACAAATCCTGACCCATCTAGTGCTGGACCGTCTTTAGGGGACCCATCTGAGTTGAGGCCACCCACTGCTTTGCCTGAAAGCCTCATTGCTCGTTGTTTGGATTCACTGGAGGGTACAGTGCTTGGAATGGAGACTATTATGCAGGGGATGGCGGAAATGCTGAAGGACCTTTATGTGCATACTTTTCTCGGGAGGCCTATACCGAGAGGGCCTGCACTGCCTGTTGATACTCCTGTTAGATTTGTGCCATCCTCTTCCACAATGGTTGAAGGAGGAGACGATGAGGAGGATGTTGGAGGTGATGACGAGGGTGATGAGAGTGAGTATGAGAAGGATGATACTGATGTTGTGGCTGGGAATGTCTCTGGTGATGATGGAGATGAGGTTTAGGGACCTTTAGGTTCCCTCTTTTGTTTTTTTTTTTAGTTTTTACACTGTTTCAATGGAGTCAATGGAGTGGTAGAAGAATCACTTAGGAATGTTAGATTGTTTTGTCTCTTTTTGAAACCTAGCTCCATGTACTCCAAGTTTGATTTTAATTTTTGAAAGTAAACCACAGTTGAAATCAGTTTTGCCACTGTCCATTTCTTTTAAATTGCGTTGTGATTTCTTGTATTTTGATTGATAAATGAACTGATTGTGTGATTGGATTCTTGTTTTTTCTATGATTGTAAGTTGAAAATTTGCTAGGGACTAGCAAAATTCAAGTTGGGGGGTGTGATTCGCACAAATCTTTGTATATTTTGTTGTGCCAATCATCACAGTTATTTGATTTTGGAGATTAAAACGAGGAGTGTTGTTTTGATTAAGCGTATATTGATAATATTTGGTTTTATGTAGATAAACAATACAAACTTTGACAGTAGTCATGAGGAGTCCTTGAAGAATGAGGAATCTGGATTCTGCTGGCCACTGGAATAGCTGCTACCGCACGACTACCGGTAGCTGATAGCCTCTGCTGGCTTTTGGAGTTTCTGCTACCGCACGACTACCGGTAGTTGATGGCCTCTGCTGGCTTCTAGAGTTTCTGCTACCACACGACTACCGGTAGTTGATGGCCTCTGCTGCTGCTACCGCATGAATACCAGTAGTCGTTGGTTTATACAGCTGCTGATACCTGATGGCTACTGGTAGTCACACTCGAGCTACCGGTAGTCGATACTGATTTTCCCCAAATTTTGCATACACTCTCCAGTTGCTTTGTGGATCCCACCATACTCTCTCTTGCCCTACTCCTGCTAGCCCACAACACTATTCATGGTGTTCACACCTTATCTTGGACCTTGGGATGCATAAACCATTAATGGCATGAGAGAGAAGAGGTGTTGCTGGGTATTAAAGTCTTCACTGCAACACCCTGTCTAGCCCACCATATTTTATGCTACAATGATAGAAATCATATCAAGGATTGACAGGGGTCTTGGGGCACGTTTTTGCTGAGAAGATGGGCTGGATTATATGTATCACTTTGTATCACTTAGTAGAGAGATATATTTATAGAGAGTATGGTATGGAATATAGAGAGAGAAGCTCCAGGCGTAGAAGATGATGAATAGTGACTTCTAGAGAGAGAAAGTGAAATTTTAGTATTCCTTCTACTGCATTTGTCTTGTAATCTTGAGTAAGGATCTTAGTAGTTTATTGAATGCGATTGATGTTGTTTTACCTTCATGTTTGGTTAGTTGAATGCTTAATTAATATTTCACCATTGATGCTTTTAATTCTTCATTTTTCATAGATAAGAATTAGTTTATCATCTCTTCCATTCCTAGCTTGTAAGTTATTGTAGCTAATTATTCTAGAACTTCATTTCATTGCAATGCACCTTCATTTCATTGTTGTTTCCATTTCAAATATGATTAGCTAATTTATTAGTTAGCATGACCAAGGGGAACCTCTACTTAGGCATATGACTTTAACTCATTTCTATTCCTCCTTTCAAAGACCAATGGTTCGATTTAACCAGGTTGAAGGTGGATGATTAGGTGAGTCTTTGATAAACCGTAGGCCTAGTCACGGTTTATGCTTAGATACTCACCGGCCTCATCCTCGGCTTCCCGGAAATCATTCGTTCATTTATGCTTGATCGGAGGATTTGTTTGAGTTGAGTTTGTATACCTAGTAGAGTGACCTTTTGGAAATGTCAACACTTGTTTTCTCATTAGCACACACTTTACAAAACAAAACACAAACCAACTCTCAAGACAAAAGATTTTGCATTCCCGTTTTTCACCAAATCACTTCAATCTTGATTCGCTTCCTTCCCTGTGGATACGACCTTGGAATACTCTTCCAAGTAACTCACAACACACGAAAGTCTCCTTGCGATTGGGGAGCATTTTTGTGCATACACATCCCATATTTACACATTCCCATTTTCCTTTCCTCATTGCCATTTCTTTTGACACTATCCCTAGGGGACGAAATTCTTCTCCCCGTCCATACATTGCATCAATTGAGGGATAGTAATTAGGGGTTAGTGAGGTTAGGTATTTCCAATCAATCAGTTAGCCAAAATTCACACTTGCTGAACTTGGCATATAACTAATGGTCTCTCAAGGCCTGGAGAATAATCTTCAAGTAACCCTCATACTTCTCCTCAGACTGTCGTCAACGAAGACAATGACAAACTAATCTAGGTAGGGTTGGAACACCCTATGCATGAGATCCATGAATGCCACTACAACGTTCATCAATCCAAAAGGCATGACTGTGAACTCGAAATGCCCATACCATGTCCTAAACGTCGTCTTGGGGATATCCTCCTCCCTAGCTCTCAACTGATGATAACTGGTGCAGAGATCTATCTTGGAGTAGACCCGCGCCCCCTCAGCTAATCAAACAAGTCATCAATTCTCGACAAAGGGTATATATTCTTGATAGTAATTCTATTCAACTACCGATAATCTATGCATAGTCGAAGGGCCTTGTCCTTTTTCTTTACAAATAATACCGGAGCGCCCCAAGGTGAGGTACTAGGTCTAATAAAATTCCTATCCAACAATTATTGTAGTTGGACCTTGAGTTCTTGCAACTCTACAGGCGCCATCATATGTAGGGTCATAGAAATGGGCGATGTGTCGGGATGCAACTCAATGGTAAAGTCTACATCCCTCTGTGGAGGTAATTCTGATAATTCATTCAAAAAAACATCTCATACTCACAAACCACCCGAGGTAGGCCCAACTCTTGTTTTGTCTCATCCTCCAGTGTAACGCTTGCTAGCCAACCCATCAGTTGCCCGTGCCATCTAGAGTCGTACACAACTTGGGATAAAGCATCGTGCTTATCCCCTTGAAACATAAAACAAATATCGTCTGCTGTGTAGGAAGTGACCCTCTTACGATCACAATCAATAACAACTTGGCGTGTCGTCAACCAGTCCATCCCAAGGATGACATCAAACTTTGACATATCCATGACCCTAAGGTCCACGATGAGTAGAATCGTCGAGATCTCTAACTCATAATCCTGACGTATCTGGTCAACTCTTACCCTAGCACCTAGGGCTGAACTCACATGCAGTGGCTCTTTTAGGGTTTCAACCTCTAAGTCCAAGTCTTTCACACATGATGCAACAATAAAGGAATGAGATGCACCAGAATCAAATAACACCCTTGCCCATAAACGGGAAAGTAGAAATGTACCCTAGATAATCGACTGATTTGTCAGCTCAGTATGAGGTGTGATGACGTAGACACACCCTTGGGTCCCCGAAGTCCCAGCCTGAGAGCCCTGTACTCGGTCTCGACCTATACCCTAGCCCATCTGATTTGATTGTGGGATCCCCGCACGTGAAGTAGTGGGGCCTTGTGCGGCACCCTGGAATGTATATTGACTTCCTTGGCCCATGGTGGGGTAGGAAGGAGTGTAGTAAGACTGTGAATATCCCACTAATGACTGGGACTGAAATGCCCCTGGCCCTGGGATCCCTGCATCTGAGGACAATCCTGTTTCATATGCCCCAGTTGGTGGCAATGATAGCAAGTTCGTTGGCTTGCCTAAAAAGGAGGCCTTTGATTTCCCCCGCCTCGATAGGACTGACCTTGGCCTTGGCCTTGATAGCCACGGCCCTGCCCTTGATGCCCATGCGGAGCAGAAGTCCTATACTTCTTCCCCGCACCAGAAGAAAGGATTGACCCTCATTCTTCTTGACTTTACCACTCGCTTCTCGGATGTTCCTTGCATCATCAACCTCTCTCTTAATGGCCATAGCAGTCATAACCATCATGTCTAAGTCTTGCAGAAGAAGACCCACAATTTTGCCCCGGATGGACAACTTCAAGCCATCCTCAAACTTCCTCACTTTGGCCATGTCTGTGGCTATATAATCATTAGAAAAACGGGCTAATTCTATGAACTTAGCTATGTATTCGAGCACTGTCATCGTTCCTTGCCTCAAGTCTAAGAACTCTGGGGCCTTTGCATGTCGAGCAGTTGCCGGGAAGTACTTACCCATGAAGAGTTCCTTGAACTCTGCCCAAGTCATTGCCTCCAAGTTCTTGGAGTCTTTAACCCAATCCCATCATACTTGGGATTTTCCCTCCAGCTGAAATGTAGCTAGTGTTATCTTAGTGGCATCAGAGATGATCTCCATAGCCCTTAAGATCTTGTCAACCTGCCGGAACCAATAATAAGCTACCGTCGGATTTGCCCCTCCCAGAAAGACCAGAGGATTATGGGCCTTGAACTTTTGAAGGTTACTTGATCCTCCTTGACCCACATTTTCACTGGTCTATGCAATAGTAGCAGCTGTAGTACTAGCTTGTGCAATAGTAGCAGCCGTAGCACCAATAGCCTCCACGAAGGCTCGTTGGTCAAAGGCCGGTGGTGGTTGGTTGTTGCTTCGTCCACCCCGACATCCCCTTCCTCTAGTTTCCATTTACACACACATAAGATAGCATTAGGCCAATAATTTAGTATCCCAAAGTTAAGGATCAAACACAAACGTTGAGAATTCTCTCATTATCCCCTTAGTAGAACATGTGTCACATACTAGTAGACGCTTAACCCATAAACTAGCCCGTTCATCCCTTTTTCAAACCCAAGGTTATGTTTTCTAGCCCTAGTGTTCCTCTTTTTCATATACATTCTATCATGTATATAATTTCACACAACAAGTAACACATAACATGTAACAAGTGGAGCACATAACATGAAATGCGTATGGCATGCAATGGTCTAGACCCATGCCCATCAAGCCTAGGTTAATCGTATACCTAGGCTCTGATACCAAGCTATGATGCCCCAAAATCTGGGGGTCCGTTGATTACCCATCAACCTATGGAATACCCGTAGATACCGAATAACTCGACATCGTGCTATGATGCACCTCTTATCGGGGTCCATAATTGAAAAAAATCGGGTAGAGTCTCCTTTGTATGGGAAGCTCTACCCAAAATACAACCTGTGCATCATATAATAACAAGATTCAACTATCAGAGGTCCAATATTCAACTATGATGACATCGGATCCATTTATGATTAAATATAGACCACACCAGGTCGATTTATCTATATTCATATAAAACAAACACAGTTATATTAAAACAGTCCATATAAACTCAGTTACAATTCCTTTACATATTATATGCCAAAATTTAATTACAAGTCTAATTTTACAAAAGAAATGGATTGAAAGCCACAAGTCGACTTTTCTTCCTCAATTGTCCGAGTGAGTGCCGTCCATCGGCGTACAACCCATATCTGAAATGTTTACCCGTATAGGGTGAGCTACGCTTAGTAAAGTAATTCCTATAGAGACAGTACCCCACCTAAGTGCACATGCAATGTTTACATACAACATTTATTCTCATCGACATTCAAAGAAAGAATATGCAACTCTAGTTTGGAATTTACCATGTCATGCTATGAAATGAGATGTGCCTCACTCATGCAACTTTAACCCGAGTCCTCACCGACTCCCACAATACAATGCAATGCACTTGTGAAATGAACCATCATTTGACGAAAAATTCATCCAATGATTATTTGAAATAAAAGTTGTTTCATTATAAAACCAAATCATTGATTGGCATTACTCATTGAATGATTACTTTTACAAAATAAAATCTTGTATTTGGTTGGGCAACGGATTTTAGTATCTCAACCATCGGTCCCGTAAACACTAGCACTGTTATGAAATTTCACCGTCGGGAAGTGCCTGAACCATGTGACTGGGTTTTGCACCCAAGGGAGAGTCTAGCCTTGCTTGCTATACACGACACAAGTTTTCTTCCATGCAACCATGCGACTCAAAGGGGATCTTCGATTCACTTTCTTTCGAGCCCACATGCCAACCACGAAACAAGGTGTTTGATTAACCATGCATACCACACACTCACACTCATGACTTATGCCCATGAATGTGATGCTAAATTCATGTCTAACATGCAATGAATGCCAAATAGACAACTTAAATAACATATCAACATATATCATGGACAATTATAACATATACATATAATCTCCATAATTTCATTACAATGTCAAAATATCAGCTACCATGTATCAACATTTATATTCAACACAATTGACAAGCATGTTATTACATAATCTATGCCAATAACACACTTAAATCACAAGGCGCATGGTAACACATAACAACCCATAAAAATTAGCACTAAACAACCCATGTATAGCCCACAAAACAGCTCGTGTATAGCCCACAAAACAGCTCGTATATGGCCCAAAATAGTCCTTATTTAGTGCACAAAATAGCCCTTATTTAGTGCACAAAATAGCCCCTAATTAATGCACAAAACAGCCCCTAATTAGTGCACAAAACAACCCCGATTTAGTGCACAAAATAGCCCCTAATTAGTGCACAAAATAGTCTATATTTAGTGCACAAAATAACCCCTAATTAGTGCACAAAACAGCCCCTAATTAGGCATCCAAAACAGTCCCAAATTTAGTCTAAAATACAACTACTTAACAACCCATATTTTAACCCCGAAATAGTCCTTAAATCAGTCCATAACAGTCCCTAAAATCAATCCATAATTCAGCCCCTTGATAGCCCCAAAGGAGAGGAATAAAATCAAAGTCGGAAGAACCCTACCTATTGTAGCGTGGAGGAAGTGATAGAACTTCCAAGAACACCAACAATAGCCCATGAACTTGTTTTCTTCAAAATATTTTCTTTGGATCTTCTATGAAATCTAATTTTCTTGGTACGTAGACGTAGCCCTCGTCGCGGTGATCGACTTTAACTATTGAATCGACGAATTTCGACCTACAAAACTCCGAGAATCGAAGGAGAAAGCTTGAAGACTGATTTTTTTCTCCCCTTCTCTCCCTTATCTCCAAAACGTGTGAAGTTGAACAAATGGAGTTATTTCTCGAAAAAATCTGATTTAAGACACTATTTATAATTTTATAGACTTGACTCAGATCGCGTCAAGTGTCACCCACTTATTTGGGTATATCCGCCTTGAAATAATTTATTTCATCCCGGTTTAAGTTCAAATTAATTTTATTTGAAATTTTATTCAATTATAAAAAAATTTTGAAATTTTCATTTTTGGGGACCTTTGTGAGGTCATCCGCCACCCACCCGCTTTGAACGACGTGCAAAATTCGACTATCTCAGAATTCGACGAAATTCGACAGGGTAACTAAATTTCACGATACGAATCCAACGACGAAGTCTGTTGTGTCACCTGTGCTCTAGAACATGAGTATTTTAAATACGCATTATAATGACAAATTACTATTTTGCCCTTTTTTAAAGAAAAAATTTAAATTTACCCAAGTTTTACAGTCAATGAATTATGTTTTCATATCATATATATAAGATTTAGAGACAAAATAATATATATAAGTAAACCCTAGCCTCAATGTAAGAGAATAGGAAAAAACCCCTGCCTTAAAATCAAGAATTCTAATCAAAAGCCCAAACTTTAGAGTCCCTCTTTCCCATTTTTCTTCTTCCCTTTATCTTCTCCTAGGGTTCTAAGAGGTTTATGGTGAGAGTGGAATGGAAGAATGGGACGAATGGGGCTTAAAATGGTGTTTTAAAACTCAAAAATTCTGTCTTTTTACTATTTCAGCAAACTTTAACTAAAACGTAAAGGTACACTAAGCCTACTGGAGTTTGGCGCACCGGTACGCGTACGGGTACACTTTTTTTTTGCTCCAGACTAATTTTTGTAGAATTGACATAACTTTTGATCCAACCGTTCGATTGAGCTAAAATTTTGACATAATACAGAAGACATCTAGATCTACAACTTTAATGTTTTGAACATCTTCAGATTCGAAGTGGATCATGGTCAAAAAGAAGGAAAACCGACTCATTGTAACCCAATGGTGTGGTTGCTGGTGCCTTTGTTACCAAGCATCAATACCTCATTGATTTTCTTACTTTTGGGCCTCAAAATCCTCATGTAATGTGTCTATGCCTTCACCACACATCCATAATGCTTGAGTTAGACCAAAATTACCTGCAACATCAAAATTCGATGTTACTTTTAATTTTGGGCTGACTCTAAGTACTTAAATGTAAAAGTTGAGTTAAAATGCATGTAATGAGGTGGTTAGATATGCAATATTATGCGCTCATCACCTATATTACCATTTTAAAAATAATTACTTGATATATATAAAGATATGAGTGTGGGGGTTTACATAAATATTAAATTAGTGGTAGAGAAAAGAAAGTGAAGAGGTGGTCAATTGAAAGAATAGGTATTGAATCCTAAGTGAACTAAGATGGTTCAAAGGGCATGTTAGGAATTAATGGCACGCCAAAAGTCCAAAGTCATTATTGGTACTAAATGGGGAGAAAAATGCCAGAATAGTTGAATGAAACATTGATGTGGTAAGTATGGTATTATTGTAAAATACTATATTTAAAAGAAAGTAGTATTGGAATTAGCTGTTTTGTTAAGGTTATTATGGTCAGTCAAAAATTTTTCACTTTTGTTGACATTTTATAGTAGTATAGATTATCTTTCCATAGTTTAATTAAATGTTTATTTTAAGTTATCCTAAGCTCACACCACAAGCTATTCCATTACATTTTGTATGTGTAACAACTTCACTATTTCTATTTTGAATTCCAATATTTAGCTCCCTGTGGGTTTGATTGATGAGCACAAAATATTGCATATTTATTGGCCTCATTTCATGCTTTTTAACTCAACTTTTGCATCTAAGTACTTAGAGTTAGCCGAAATTATGAATAATGTTGAATTTTCGATGTTGTAGGCAATTATAGCTTAAATGATGGATTTTATAACCTTGCAACTATGTATGGATGTGTGGTGAAGGCATTGACACATTACGTGAAGATTTGGAGGCTTAAAAGTGAAGAAATCAAGGAGGTATTGGTGTTGGGTAACAAAGGTACCAGCACCCACACCATTTGGTAGTAGAACTTTGGTTTTCCTCCATTTTAATCCTGATCTACTTTGAATCTGGAAAAGTTCAAAACATGAAAGTTGTATATCTAGATGTCTTTTATATTGTGTTAAAATTTCAGCTCAATCAGACAGTTGGATCAAAAGTTATGATGATTCTACAAAAATTGGTTTGGAGCAAACAAAGTGTACTGGTACGCGTACCAGTACGCCGAACTCTAGTAGCTAAACCGTACCGATACGCATACTGGTACACCGTGCCTGAAGTGCCCAGAATGACTGTTTTTTATGCTCCACTTGCTTCGGGGGCCCACCTACACTTCTCCTACTTGCCCCCTCAACATTTTCTGTACATTTACATGCCTTCTACACCGTACTTGAAGACTTTGGAGGGCTTGACATTCAATGAGGAGAGAGAAAAAGGGGTGAAGCTTGGGTGTGCAGGCTAAGCCTGTGCTAGCCTGCCATACCCATCTTTTCAGCCCCTATTGATTGGAGGCTTGCACATACCTTGGGGGGGACCCCCATGTATGAAATTGAAGGCTCTCACACTCCATATACTCAGTATTCTTCGGCATTGCAAAGTGTGGCTACCTAAGCTTGGAGTAGTTTTAGTGAAGAAGATGATGAATAGTGCTTAAGTTCTTGCATTTTCCTTTCCATTTCAATTGCTGTAAGCTTTAAATTTCTTGTAATCCTTAATCCTTGCACTTTAATCTCATCTATTTCAAGTACTTTGTAAGTTTAGTTCTATATTTAAGATTTCACCATTGTTGCTCTCAAGTTCTTAATTTCCTAGCTTTAAAATGGGTATTGCATATTTTTCTTCTTAGATTAAGTTTTCTTGCATTAAGTTATTTTCTATGCTTCATGTCTTCATTATGTCTCTTTACATTATGCATTGCTTTCCTTTATTTATGAGTAGCTAGATTTTAGTTGGCTAATTCAAGGGAAATCTCCCCTTGAAGATTCCATTTCAACTCTTCTTCTTTCCTGCACTCTGTGTACGGTGGTTCAGTTTGACTG
Organism: Ilex asprella; assembly: GCA_023539305.1. Taxonomy (NCBI): domain Eukaryota; kingdom Viridiplantae; phylum Streptophyta; class Magnoliopsida; order Aquifoliales; family Aquifoliaceae; genus Ilex; species Ilex asprella. The sequence continues at coordinate 27,055,065 of CM042187.1, forward strand.
GGTTAACAGTGGATATGGTTGTGAGTCTTTGATATTCCGTAGGCCTAGTCACGTTTTATGCTTGGATCCTCACCATCTCGTACCTAGCTTCCCACGAATCAATCATTCATCTATGCACCATTGGAGGAAGGTTTCGAGTTGAGTTGGGATTCCCATTGGAGTGAACCTTTTGGGTTAGCCAACACTTGTTTTCTTGCATTTTTATTTACAAACTTCAAACACCAAAACACAAACAAAAGATTTTACACTTTCTCTTTTTGACAAAATCACCTTCACACACCTGAACTTTTCTTCCCTCAGGAGACGACCTTGGAATACTTTCCAAGTAAAATACGACAAGCAAAAGACTCATTGCGCTTGGGGAGCACTTTTGTACTCGCATTTCATTTCATCATTTCATTTCTCCCATTTCGTTGTCTTTTCTTTTGACACTATCCCAAGGGAGAGTGACACTCCCCTTCATCCATACACTACACATTTTAAGGGATGGTTTTTAGAGGTTAGGAAACAACAAGGTTTACCAACAATCATTTTTGGCGCCGTTGCCGAGGAAGGTTAAGCGTTGAGTTCAAAAGGTGATTTTGGGCGGCATAGGTAAGTCTCGTGATTTTCATCACGGGCCAAGGTATGTCGTCTCTTTTGTAAATAGTTTGTAAATAGCTTTTGTTTTATGTAATGTCTTATAATTTTTATGATAATGTATTAAATGCCCCATATTATGATAAACAATAGGGTTTATAATTTTTATGATAATGTATTAAATGCCCCATATAATTTTTAGCTTGTGTTTGATTTGTGATGAATATAGATACATCACTAGTGAGTGTCCAATAAATTATCCGGTTCAAGACTTTGCATGCGAATGTTCAAATTCATTTTTGGCCTTCGAAAACTTTTTAACCCGACCATTATGTTACACCGAGTTATCTGAGTTATGGTTGGGAGAATGAACCGTATAATTTTGCATCCGATCTCACACCACCAAATGAATTTTGCCACTATCCAACAAAAGAGGACTCAACCAAAGAAGAATTGGAAAATATTTTGTGCAATTTTATACAATACCAAATGAAATTCAATGCCCAAATAACCCAACAACTTGATACATTGACTAATGCTATAATTGCTATGCATGAAGAACAACACCTTGATGGTAGGGCATTCAAGGTTAATGACCAAAGACTTAAGCCATTTTTTGAAGGTTTTGAAGGACAAATAGTGGAGGAGGATTTGATGGATCTTGTTTACCCGGACTTGTTGAAGGAGTAACTGTTCTAATTTTTTTTAGTGTACAATCGATTTTATTTACTTAACTGTTTATGTACTTACTTTATCTTTTCGTATAGCGTTATTTTTCTGAAGTTTTAGATGTTGGTGTTTTTGTCAAAAGCTCAAGTGGGAGGTGTTCTCTAACCCTACTCACCTTTTTACAGTCTTTCATTGCACATCATATCTTTTTTGTTGCATTGAGGACAATGCATGAATCAACTTGGTGGGTGAGGTGCACCATTTGTATGATACACCAATGTTTGTTGAATTTTTTTGTTGATAATGCAAATTTTTGCTCACAATAGCAAATTATGTGAAAAATTTAAAAATTTTTGTGAAAAATAATTTGTATTCCCTTATTTAGAGTGCTATGGGTTGGATAATATGTTGATCTTTTTTTTGAACCTTGAGCACATGGACATACTATAGAAGTTAATTCTATGCGTAAGTATCACATATGTATCTACTTTTGAACTCAATTGTATGTGCTCCTTGAATGTGTAATTTTGAAAATTTAATGACTGGATTCATATTTTAGGCTTGACATAAATAGTAGAGATGAGTAAGGACCCATTAGAGCTTTAGTGCCAATCCTTTTTGGAGGGAACTTATATTTACTCAAGGAATAATTTTTCAAAGTTCAAATTTGTTCAATAATCTCATTATGCTTGTCTTGGCTAGGTGCATTTGGGTAGTTGACTGACTTTGTCTTGATATGTACAATGGTCTCATGCCCATCTAGAAATGATCTTAGGCCATCCTTGATTTGCCTTGAGCCTTAGCCTTTTTCGTGTGAAATTTTTATCCCTAGTGCCGTGATTGAGCCTTAATTGTAAATTCATTTCCATACCACACATTTGACCATGCTAGTGAAAAATGATAAAAAACTACCTCACCTTGGTTGTTCCTAGAGCTGATTATAAGTAATCATAAAAGAGAAGGAAGTACGGTATGAAAACTCAAACAAAATGGATGAATGATGTGAAGCTCAAAGAGTTGAAATGGAAAAAAAATTAAAATCCAAGAAAAGGAGAAAAATGAGCGATAAGAAGAAAGAATGAGCAAAAGAAAAGAAAAATGTTGGGGAAAAGAAAGAGAAACAAAGAGTGTGGTGATGGTGTTGGACTGAAAATCCCATAAACAGGGAGATGGTTTTTGAAATAAAAGTCACTCACTTAGAACAACCCTCTTTGTTATCCTATATCCTTCATTTCATTTGCCTAAATATCACCTGAATGCTCCATTATAACCTATGAAAGTCTTAAATGATCTAGAGAAGCATGGGGGAAGTATACTTTTAAAGAAAAAAAAGGAGTTAGTTTTGCTGCCTAATGCCCTAACATTCCTTTCATGAGATTATGCCAAGGTCGTTTCATTTTTATGCATGAACTTCATTTTTGGATTATAAGAGAGACTTTTGGTGAGTTTTTGTATTGAAGCTAAATTTGCTTAGCCATTCAAATGTGAATTCTGTTGTGTAAATGTTCAAATTACTTGTTTAATTCACACACACACGAGTTTGAAAATTAATGTGGAGGTGCATACTTTAGACTAGTATTTAAGGCTATAGTGATACTCATGTGTGCTTGATTTGGGCGTTTGAACGACGTGTTTTGTAGCTTTATGCTTAAGGAATAGGGGATTATAGCTCAAGTATTAGATATTTGAATGAATTAGGAATGCCTTTGTTATTTGTATATGTGTCTCACATTGTTGGTGTTCATTTTGGTAGATTAATGTAGAAATCCATACTTTTTGTTTTGAAAACATCAAAATTTGAAATCATATTGCAATTACGGTAATGACTTGGGCATGATGGTTCAAATTATGATTTATAAGTGTCGCACATGTTTTGGATGGAGTAGAGGTCATAAATAGGGTGTAAGAATGTGTAGGTTTTGAAATGAAGTGGAGTGGAACTGTGTTGGATAACAGATGTCTATTTTGCAAATAAGGCAAAACCTACCAGTTGGCCATACCGGTATGTTTTGGCCATTGGTCCTGCACCTACCGCAAACCTACCAGTATTTTTTGCTCACTGGAGTAAAACCTACCGATAGGTTTCCATTGACCTACTAGTAGGTTTTACCCAGAATGCCAAAATTAGGGGTTTTAATTAGATTTTTTCGGGAGAACTATTCATTGTCTCCCTAAATTACAAATCCTAAGGAAATTCTCTTCCACTCAAAGCACCTCTAAGCTTTTAAATCCTTTACCTCTTCCATTTATCTCTCAATCCTCAACCCTAGGGCTGTTGATTTAGTGCTTTTAGTGAAGATTTGAAGTTTTTCCTCTTGAGAAGCCCTAGTTTTTTCGAAAATCCCCTAAGCCCTAATCTCCTTTGATCTTTGCAAAACTTCCAAGATTCTTGAAATGGCTCGCCATGGGAGGATCCTTTTTGACGTTGTGGATCTGATTGAGGGGTTCATTTTGGCTCTTTTTTTCACTTTTGACATTTGGGGCACTGTTGCTATGCATGGCCCGCACAAAAATGCACCAGGCCAAGCTCTCCACCGCCTGAGGGTGTGAGTGACCGAAAGAGGAGTGGGGAAGGGACAAGTGGAGATAGGAGCGAGCAAAGAAAGAAAGCTCGAAACGATGCTAAAGCCCAAAGCATCGATGAGAAGAACGTTACTTGCCAGAGGTACATTGATCGAGTTTCCCTGGGCCCAAACAATGTTGTTGTATGGATCATCGAGGCCCATGTCATTGGGTTTTGGTTCAAGACTGTGAGTGGTTTGAATTTGTCTTTATGCCGAGAGTTTTACTAAAAACTCAAGGTGGTGGATGAGTTTCAGACTTTGAGAACAATAGTGAGAGGGAAAACCTTTAATGTGACCCTTGCAGTGATTACTACCATCATGAACTATGAGAGACCACCACCTTCCACCCCGGTGTACCCACATAAAATAGCCAAGGTCAAGATCATTCCCGAGTTTGTGGCTTTGATGTACATGAATCCAACTCAGTTTAAGGGAACGGTCCAAGTTGGGGGCCTCAAACATAATTATGGGATGATGAATAAGCTTTTACATTACAACCTACTTCCAAGGGGCATCGAGAAAACCCCCAACATTGAAAAGCTTGCCCTATTGGATGCGGTGATGTTTGGGGAAAGCTATTGACTTTGCACTTTTTATATGATAGGTAATGAGGGATTTTGCACAGACAAGAAAACCAAAGGCAGACCTCCAATTTGGTAACTTAGTCACCCTGATATGTGACCACTTCAAGGTTAAGGGGTATGACTTCGATAAGATCACTCCGCCTGAGACCGACGCTATAGGAAAGGTCAGCAGTCAAAAGAGGTCTACTATGACCCAGGGTGAGTGTATTAGGGTTGTGAGGCTAGAGTCGTCTGGTGTATGACCTTTATTTGTAGGGCCGTCATCTGTTGGGCCATCTGTGTTTGAGCCATTCCCTTCTACATCGACCGCTCAGTGTTTCAGCTCCTCGATGCATTAGAGGTGATAGTGCATGGGATCTCTGCAATGATGACTAGACTGTTTCAGCATATGTTCCCTGGATAGCCCATCCCAGGTGGACCACTACCTCCAGCTGCTAGACCCTCCGCCTTTGCCCCCTCAGCTTCCACAGTAGTTGAGGTGGGGGACTCAAAGGAGGAAAATAATGATGAAGAGGAGGAGGACTCTGAGGAGGATGGTGAGGGAAGTGATGATGGTGATGAGGATGGTGACAGAGATGATGAGTAAGGGTGTTATTGTTTTTTTTCTTTTGGAGTAGAGTTGTACATAGCTTGGAGTGGAGTCATGGGCCTTGTAGAAGAGTCCTGAGGAATTTTAGGCCATTTTGTATCTATTTTGAATTCTATCTCAATGTACTCCAATTTTGAAAGTAATGAAAGAAATACCAAAGTTGTTGTTCCATTTTTGCCCAAGTTCATTTTGTTAATTGCATTGTGATTTTTGTATTTTGATTGTTTGATGAATTACTTGTGTAAATGGATTAGCATAATTACATAATAGTTGATTGAAAGTAAATTTTGCTAGGGACTAGCAATCCTCAAGTTGGGGGGTGTGATTAGCACAAAACATTACATATATTATGTACATTTACATCCCTTTTTCTACTTGCTTTTGTGGTTAAAATGAGTAGAATTGCAATGTTTGAGCTATTTAGGGGAATCTTGGTATGTTTACAGGTAAAAATGCTTAAATGGTGCTTGTTAGGCCCTATCATGGTGTTTGAGATGATTGGAGATAAGATGGTGACTTAACGATAGCTTAAAAGGTGAAGGAACCAAGAAATCAACAAAATAAGGGAAAACCTACTAGTAGGCCATACTGGTAGGTTTTAGTTGCTAGATCTGCACATACCACAAAGCTACCGGTATTTTTTGCTCACTGGAGTAAAACCTAGCAATAGGTTTCCATCGTCCTACCGTTAGGTTTTACTGAAAGTCGTTAGATTCTGCATGTCAAGCTCTGTAAATTTGGGGGTCCCACCATGAGGTCTCCCACTTGTCCTTGACACTCCTTACACACATAACATCCCCTCCTCAACCCTAGCTTTGAATTTTGAGGCTTGGAGATAAATGAGGAGAAAGAGAGTGGGTGAAGCCTGGGAGTACGGGTTAGGTCTGTGCTAGCCTGTCCACTCCATCCTTTCAGCTCCTATTGATGGGAGATGAATCACACAGACCAAGGAGGCTCCATGGACGTTTTTGGCAGGAGAGATACACCATTATAGAGGATGTATTACATTATAGAAAGATAAGCTCGAAGGAAGAGGATGAATAGTGCTGGAGAGAGAAGTTGATATTTTTGCATTTCCTTCCATACATTGTCTTGTAATTTCTTGTAAGATTTGTTTGAGCTCCATTTAATGTTTTTAATGTCATTTATTACAAGCACATTTCAAGATTAGTCTTGCATTTTTTATTTCACCATTAATGCATTCAAGTTCTTCATTTTCTAGTTTTGAAATGGGTATTGCGTATTTTTTCTTCATAGTTTATGTTTTCTTGCATTAAACTAAAATCCAATCTTAATTTATTTGCAATGTCTCTACAATACATTTATGTTCTTGCTTTAGATATGAGTAGCTAAGTATATAGTTGACTAATCCAAGGGAAAATTCCCCTTGGTTATACTACTTCAACTCATTTTCTTTCCACCTTGTAGTGTACGATGACTCGGTTTGACTAAGTTGAGTGTGGACATGGTGGTGAGTTCTTGATACACCATAGGCATTATCACGGGGTATGCGAATCCTCACCTCCATTTTGGTCCCGTGCTTCTTACGAATCAATTGAACATCTTGGCACCATTGGACGAAGGTCTTGAATTAATTTGGCATTCCGATTGGAATGACCCCTAGCCAACACTTGTTTCCATTTCAATATTTCATCAAGAACACAATCACAAAACAACTCAAACTCTAAAATTTTTACCCTTTTACTTTTTTACCAAAATCACCTTCAACATGATTCACCTCCTTCCCCGAGGAGACGACCTTGGAATAAGTTTTCAAGTAAAAAATGACACTCAAAAGTCTCTCTGTGCTTGGGGAGCACTTTTGTTCACACACACACACACACATTATACACTTCATTCATTCCCCATTCCGTTGTCCCATTTCTCACATCATTCCGAGGGAGACTGACACTTTCCTATCCGTATAAGCCTTGCACACATTTGAGGGATGAAGTCTGGAGATTCGGGGCTATGATGGAAAACAAACCAAGCACTTGTCATATTTGACTTTGAGGTATTTTCCTAATTTGTCCCTTGCTCAGTTTACTTGCATAATTTGGGTAGTTGACTTGCATTCAAGCCTTCTTGTTATCCTATATTTCTATGTCATGATTGTTATAGGTCATCATTGAATTGATGGTTATAACGAATAAGAGAAGGATATGTTGGGTAACTTGATTATGTACCAAGCTTGTTGCATGTTGTCATTGGGTTGACATATGTGATAAAAGAGGGAGAATATCTTTGGTACATATGAGAGGAATTGATGAGATTTACTCTTGACTAAGCTAGATATGTTGCATGTGAACGTAGAAAAGGGGAGTAAATTCACAAACTTGGTTTGAAGTCACATATTTTACTTTGTTTATTTTCACTTGTTATTTTACTTGTGAATGCTAACTAAGGGGGATAACTTGACGTGTTTCATATTGATAGATTAATAGGTTCTAAAGCATATTGGGCAAGTTAGTTTCTAACATGTTACAAATTTGCACTTGCATGTGCATACATACTTATGCCTTATGCTTATCTTGATGCTTTTCCAAATCTGTGATTATATTATGTATTTCTCTAACATATGATGCTTTTTACGGGGTTTTGGTTTGAGTGGTGATGTGCAAGACTACGATTTTGGAGTTTCATCTAAAGAAGTAGATCTTTATACTAGATAGAGATTTATGACATGTACGTGAGTGTTGAGATAAGATTTATAATTCCTTTGTTCAATGGTTTTGAGTTGTAATCTTGATTTCTAACTCGTGTATTTTGTCACGAAATTACCAAAGGGTGAGATTGTTAGATCATATTTGTAATTGACTAATTTTGTGGAGTCCATTATAAATTTCAACCTATTCGATGGCCATGATGCTATCAAGTTTAAGATCCAAAACTGACATTGAAGGGAGGAGATCAAACATCAAAGCTATATCATTCAACCTTTGTATGTATCTTCATGCTTAGGACAAGATAATGATCTAGACACCTAAGATGGACCCTTAGTTATTTTTAACTCTGATTGATTAGGATGAAAATGGAATTGGAAGCAATTCGACTATGATTCCAAGGTGATTTTAAAAGAAAAGATTTTCTAAACCATTTATGAGTTTTGAAAACATAATTTGAGTCATAATTGGACCCCTCTTTAAACTTCACTCTTTAGTGCTCAAGAGGACAAATTTTTGACTAGTTTTATACTTAAAAAACTATAGGGACCGACCTATGCTCACTAACCTTTGCTAGAGCGGTCTCTTTATGACTTAGGGAAGAAAATGGGAAAATGCCATGTGTTTGGCCACCAGAATAGTGTCGTACACCCAAGTGCAATTGGTTAAATTATAATATAATTCTCATTTTAAGTCGGAGGTCGAACCCACAGAGAGCTAAATATTGTAAATCAAAACAGAAATGGTGAAGTTGTTACGGATACAGAATGTAATGCAATAGCTTGTGGTGTGAGCTTAGAAAAATTAAAATAAACTTAATTAAAACCTTGGAAATGCAATAATAAAAGGTATCCTTTAGTTTGGGGCTTCCACATGCAATATATTGGTTCATTTATTCGAAATGACACCTTACAACAATTACCCCCCATTTTACTGGAAAGTCAGCCGGTAAGTATGATGTCTATTGAACCGTTTCCAACAACTGATTAGGCTCGCTGGTAGGTATATTTCCATGCAACAATCAGATAATCCGAGTAAACTAGAAGGCAAGCAATTTAGTAGGAATACTTGAATTATTCAATTGCCATCTCAGTTCCATGCATCAGTTAAACAACTCTAGTAAACCAGAAGGAAAGCCATTCTAGAGGAATACTACAGTTATTCAATCGGCAAGTTGATGATTCACTTCACTGATGACAAGGTTCCAGTTTATGCATTGAATCAAAAGTATTGGCTATGTCGAGACTTAACCCGTCCATAACAAATCTATCAACTATCACATAAAGCCCAATCACGTACATCAATGTATCTTGCATGAAGTACATAATTAGTAAAGATAGTATGATATACAACATTAGGTACCATTCGGTGTTCATAACCATGAGCATATTATAAATGTAACCATCTATCGATAAGGGAGGTATATATATAAAATTAAAGCATATTTAAAACATCAACATTCTCATAACTTAAGCAATAGTTCTATTACAAACAAAACAAAATCCAAAACAATCCTTCCCCGAGGAATAGTTGAAACACCACCACTTTTATCACCGGTTAGGGAACAAAAGTGGGAGAGGTTCAACCCTCCAAGTAAAAAAGAATTGACAAAAATGTAGAAATAAGAAAAGCTGGCTAGGAAGTAGGTTCAGCAAGGCTTCGCTTTACTCCCTCTCTCTCTCTCACTCTGTAACTCTCTCTGACTGTGGCTAAGCTCTGACTCTCTAAACTTCCCTCCACTTTCTCTGGCCAAGAACATTGAAAATGAAATCGGAGCTGGCTATTTATAGAAACTGGGAAGGGGTCTTGAGGAAGCAAACTTGGAACTGGCCAATCTGGACATTTGTTATAGCTTTGGACCAATGAGAGGAAGGTAGAGAAGTTGAGGCAGTTTAGCCACCATCCGGACGGTGCTAAACTTCTGGACTTGCATGGCATGGTTCCTCCTATATTTTATGTTATTACACTTGCCTCCCCTTGCTGATGTAGCTTGTACACTTTTCTCCTTTTTGCTTTGCATAATTTTCACACAAAACCCTGAAAAACATCAAGTTTAACGCTTTAACCCTAATTTACGCATCAACCCTAATTTCACTTATCTTGATTGTTTTAACTCATTTAACTAACACTTTTAACCTAATGACCTATTTCATTAACACACTAATTACGGTTAATCACCACAGAAGGTAGCACAGGGCTCGCTTTATAAGCTTGCTAGAATGGTCCTTAATGGTCGCTTGATGGGTGCTCATGGTCGTTGCCTTAGTTAGGTTGGAAACGTGTTTTTCATTCCAATGACAACTGTGTTTATCACTTAATATTGCATATTTCATAAAGTAAACCATTCATTTTATGCACTTAATTAACAATATCTCTCCAATTTTGGTTTGATTAGTAATTGAAGTCACATTTGTGATTGTAGGTGTGAGAGAGGTGGTAAGGATTGATGTTAATGCTATGAAAATGATTAAGGAAGCAAGGAGGTAAATAAGGGAAAGATTGTAGCAAGAAATGAGGGAAAAAGTACATCAAACTAGTTGAACATAGTTGACAAGATATGTAAAAATATTGGGAGTACTTCAACCGGTTGGTCACTACATTTCAACTAGTTGATCAAACAAAGCCAAGACCAAAGCAAGATACTAGGAGTCAATCAACCGGTTCATTGAATCATTTTAATTGGTTGAAGAAGGGCGATAATAGGTTGAACCTAACTTACAACCTGCAATGCCCCAAATACCACCCTAGACGACATTACATTCTAAAACCATTTACATAATGAGAGCACTAAAATAAATACACCAATAAGAAATTTTTCATTCATCATATATATGTATAATGTTTACAACCTTGTTCCAAAAGAACAGGCCCATCTTGGCCTTTACATTTCAGAGATTAACTAATGTAGTGCAGCGGAATATAACAAAAGTAAACCAGACTTTACATGATTTCAAAAGAATATCTTAGTCTAGTACAAAAGAATGTGTCGTTCTAAGCGTCCACCTCGGGATCCACACTTCCGTTTAGCGGAGTCTCACAGTATACAAGCTCCTCGACTCCCAACTCTTCCTCAAGAGTATAATCTTAAAAATGTTTAACTGTAGGAGATGAGCACGAAGCTTTGTAGCAAAATCTTCCCAAACTCCAACAAGGTTTAGAAAACATATAAAAATCGGTTGGTCTCCTTTTTGCAAATATCATATATCAATTTTTTAAATAAAACAAGGGCATCTAGAAAGATCTCAGGTATACACGATAGTAAGAATTAAATGAAAGCAATAAAGTACATTTCTAAACCATAAATCATGTCCAACAGGTTCTTGTAAAAACCATTTCCACAACAACAAACAATAGTTAAAAATCTTATGTATATTGGTTCATCCTCGTGCCATATACGTTGATTATTTCCCATGAATCTACCCAACGATTATACCTAGTTCACCCATCACAATCAAATCACAATCACTTTGAGAAAGGGCGTCTACCATACCAATGGCAGTGACGAGTCCCTTCCCAGGAAAGGTATACCAACCCTTGTTCAAACTCCAGTGAACGATAGTGGTGACATTACCAAATGACAACCAACTACAAGTGTTAGGAAACCATCTCACCACCACTGGAATAGACTAACCTCTAACACTCTACGACATCTCTCGATGACAATTCAAGTCCCTCGCAAACAACCATACGACAAGGAAACCAACATACTCTCATTTGCAAGCATATTTCTGAAAATCCCCAATTTCATCATATGACAAATTCCAATATTCCACTATGAAAAATACAAGAGATCACAATCCAAATCATTTAGTACTCCACACAAAGTTCTATGGTTCCAACATCAATAATAAAGGAAGAATTTAAGAAGAAAATCCATCACTCTCTAATAAAACTAGGGTTTTGTAATACAAAATGGGATTTCATGGGTATTCAACCTTAACTTTGATAAAAACATGTATTTTTTTGTCAAAAAGGCTAAGAGATGATGATTTTATATCATATATACCACATTTATAGCAAAACATACATATATACCTAAACCCTAATCTCAATGAAAGAGAAAGAGAAGAAATCCCCTACCTTGTATTCTTGAAAGCTAGGTTTTTATCTTGAATCACCCCTTTAAACTCTTGTTTTTCTCTTCCTTTCTTCCCCTATTCTCTTCCTTTCTTCCTCTCTTAGGGTTTCTAAGGTTAGAGGGGCCGAAATGGAGCCAAAGGAGGCGTCATAACGTATTTATAGGGCAAAAATCAGGCTAAGATCGCGATCTTAAAGTTTTAAACTTCTTTTGGCCATACTGGTACGTCCAACTCTCTGGACCAAATTGCTCCAGAACACAGTACCGGTACACAGTATCGGTACGGTTTTGCCCAGTTTTGCCTTTTTCCTCAATTTTTCATTTCTAATCCATCCTAAACTTTTCTAAAGCCAACTCAAACTTACACAACATACATTTGCACCCCAACTATAGTTGATAGAAGTTCTTTTATAAGTTATGTCATATATTCACTAGCTAAACTGGTTTTAATTATTATTTTACAATATTAGTATTTCCTACAGTTATAATTCATGGGTTTCATTTCTACACCATTACATATAGTTAAATACTAATTAATCTATCATCAAATCACTTCTAAACATTTGGGGGCATACACAACCGGTTGATGGTGAGTCGATTTAGACAAAAAACTTTCCCATATTCTCATTCATCGAAGGGGGTTAGCTAAACACTCATGAAGGGTGGATCTAAACTCCTAGGCAAGCATTCTAATTGGATGATTTCACCTCCCAAGCTTCAAGAAGGCTTTAAATTGACCAAGCCTGGTAGACGAAGCTTCTTCGGGCAGTCATTCATCATTCATGCCACACACCATGTCTAATGAGAGGGGGAGGAATAGGAGTATATATATAGAGATATATCTTTGCAGGCGGCGGTTCTTCTTTATTTTCTTGGAGTTTTTCACTTTTATCTTAACGTAGGAGTAAAGTTTTTGTAATTTTCCATTTTCAAAGCTTCATTGGGTTTTAGAAAAGACAACTCTTGTGTTTGATTTAAAGCTTTGTTCTTGTGGTATTTGCACTTATTAATTAATAAGTAATCATAGTGTAAACATTCTCTTTAATTTAGTTGTCTTTTTTTGTATGATTACTATGTTATTTATTACCTATTTTGGAGTTATGGGTGATTACTAAGTTATTTATTACCTATTTTGGAGTTAGGGGTTTTGTTTTCGGCTAAATTTTGGCACAATCCAATGGATGATTCTCATCCATAATCAAGCATGATGAATCTCTAATGGGTTCTAACCCATCAAATGTTTTGTAGAAAGGAAAAATTAATTTTGAATATTAGTTGTTAATTGAATACTTTGATTTCTCATCGACGGTTCATTTGGCATGAGTAATGCTTAGAACTCATTTATACAATCCACTTGCTTAGCATGGTATTTTTTATTTCCTTTCTTCAAAGCTACAATATTGTATGCTTTGGTTTTTGTTGAATGTTATTTGTTTGATTGTGTTTGAATACAATTTCGAATTAGTAAAAATAGAGAGTTTAAATGCTTGGTTATGGCGAGTTGATTCCTGAGAATTGACCGACTATTTTTCTATTGATTAGAATCCATTAAAAATCCATTTCTCATCTCTTCCACAAATCATAAATTTTTTATTTTTTTATTTTCACTTGCACACACATCACCATTCAAATTCCATTCATTTCTTAAGGATATGTGATTAGTACTCAAATATAACATACTATTATACCTTTTTTGGACTAATTGTACTTTTATGGAGTTTAAGTGATGATGTTTCAGGTCTTAAAGTGAACAAGGGTTCAAGGGCAACAAAAAAGTACATTTGAATACAACAACATCACATTATGGAACAAATTGTAAAAGCTTGGAACAAGGAAGAAACGTTCGAACGCAACATCCCATTCGAACGGTCATAAGAAACCAAGCCAGCTGTTATTGACTGTGTTGCAGCCAAGAACCAAAGCCCTGAGTTACAGAGAAACCGTTCGAACGCCATGTCCACAGTTCGAACGTCCACTTGAAGACCAGAGGGCCATCTGACAGGCATTGATAGCATCTGACATTTGAACGATGAAGAGCAAAGACAGAGAAACAGTTCGAACTCCCTAACCGTTCAAACGGCCTTGACAGACTGCCTGCAGAGTGGTTAGCTTTTCACTTTGACTTTGGCCCCCAGTTCTATTCTTTTACCCCTATCCTACCTTCTCCTTGCCTATAAATATACTTGGTTTATGGAGAGAAAGGGGATCACTCATCAGGGGAATCACTTGAGGGATTCATCACCTGGCATTCATCACATATAGCTCTTCTAATTCTTGTCTTAGTTTTTCTCTTTGCTAGAAGAGTTGGGAAGTTTAGATTCCCACTCATTTTCTTTACATTAATGTTTACATTTACATTTGCTTAAGAGTTGTAGTTTCTTTAATTACATCAAGTCTTTACATTTATGTTCTTGATTTAACTTTAGTCTTGACATTTATGTCTCTATTTACTTCTAGTCTTTACATTTATGCTCTTACATACATGCTTTTATTTATGTCTTTCACTTTCATTATTTGAGCTCCCTTCTTGCTTGGAGGAGTGAAACTCTTCCACTTTTCTAGAGCTTTACCAAAGCCGTGAAGGGTGGAACATGATTCATTTATTCTTCGTTGAAGATTAGCTCCTTGTTAATTGTACTTTTACTTTGCGAAGTCCTCTACTTAGAAGGATGAGCATCACTCACTTTTCTAGCTTTACCAAAGTTATGAAGAGTGAGTAGTTTCTCATTCACTCTTTAATAAGAGGTGAAGGACATGCATTGATTATCCGGAAGCTATATTATGCTTTGTTCTAATGCTTAACATTTATATCCCCTTGCTTATTGGATGATTGATTGCATCTAGCAAAGTAAAGGTACTTTGTATAATCTAGAATCTTTCTATGACACGAATGACTCTTGCATGAAAAGATTCTTCGTTTCAAGGCAAGTACCCCGGCTAGATCTTCACGACTACCCTTTAATCATCCCCATTATTGAGCTTCATTTAAAAGGATGGAACATTAAAGCTATGGTTGGACTTCTTGTAGAAGCACTTGATTGTTTGTAGATGGGATAAGTCTCGGTACATGCAATTCTTGTAAACTTCTAGTAAGCCATCGGAACCATGACCTTAATTCTCACAGCCCATCTTTATCTTCCGATTAACTTGTCGTTGACATATGAGTTAATTGAGTTATCAAGCATAATTATAATGAACCGTATAATTGAATACATGTCCAGACCCTTGAACTAAAGAGTGACTTTATTTCCATTCGATTTTAGCTTGTAAACTTTCTTGGAGAGAATTTGATATTCTATTTAGGAAATCACCCACATCTCATAACTTTAAAATCTCAAGGTTACAATCAATTGGTCTCCTTTACTGATTACTTTGAAACACCAACACAAACAAGTTCCCCGTGGATTCAACTCCGGACTCAAACTGGATTATTACTAGAACTTGACCGCCTGCACTTGGGTGTACACATTTCGGATCAAATCAATATGACCTTGGATTTATCCTAGTTACTACACTGCATAACTTTCTTACACTTGGGAAGCCCATTGTTATATCTTGATAAGAAGTGATTCATATATAAATTGACAAGTATTTTTGGCACCGTTGTCGAGGAATGACAGTGTATTTGAAAGGTGATTTGGACAGATTGCAGGTAAGTCTTGTGATTTTTATCACAAGCCAAGGTACATTTTTCCTTTGTGAATATATATGTATTTATTTTGGTTATTGTAGATTTGCATTTTGTTTAAGTAGGTATGTGGGCACATGATAATACAAATAGATTTGTTAGACAAGACCTAGAACCATACACAAACATGGATGACATAAATTTGATTGCAGGACAAAATCAAAGAGAGGGGCAAAATCCTAGAACTCCTACAAATTTTCTTCCATTAGTTCAACCTATAAGAACAATGAGGGAATATTTTCAACCCCCAAGAAAATTTTCACCGTCATGCATCATATTGCCCGTTCAAGCTCATGCATTTGTAGTAAAACCTGGAATGCTTCAATTATTGCCTCAATTCCATGGATTAGATAGGGAAAACCCTTATTTGCACATCAAGGAATTTAAGGAAGTAGTTGGAGCATTGCTTGACTAGAATGTGCACGAAGAATTGGCTAGGATGATTTGATCTTAATCATTCACCCAAGTATAAGTGGTCAAGTTGTAATATTACTCGGTTAAGTCCGAGGTCGAACTCACAGAGAGTTATTTATTGGAACTCAAAGTAGCAAGGTTGAAATTGTTGTGCGCGTAGTGTGCATTACAATAGCTTGTGGTGTGAGCTTAGAACTAATAAATAAATACTTAAATAGAACTTTGATGACAATGATTGAAAAAGGCTAATCTATAGCTCTGGTGTCCTTTGTCAACCCGTTGATCACCCATCAACCTGTAGAAACACTCATGGATACCTTGTAATTCGATATCACATGTCATACCCCATTTACCGGGATTCATAATTTAACAAAATTCGGACAGAGTCTCATTTGTACGGGGAGTTCTACCCAAAACACAACTTGTGCATCATACAATCACATGACCCATCTGAGGTCCAATATACAACATTGACCACACCGAGTCCATTTATCCATACTCATATAACAATATTTAATCCATGACCCATCTGAGGTCCAATATACACCAATTCATACTCCTACATCATGATTTTATGCATTAAACATAGTAATACAAGTTCAAAATTACAATTATTTTACATACATTACATGCCCAAAAATTTACTTATCAAAAGTTTTACAAAAAGGGACTAAAAGCCACAAGTCGGCCTTTCTTCATCATTGGGGCCCTGAATAGGCACCGTCCAACGAAGTGGATCCCCCACCTAAAATATTTTCTCGTATAGGGTGAGCTACGCTCAACAATGTATCTCTTACAAAGGCTACTCCCCAACCTAGATGCATATAAAATGTGCATATGCAACAATCAATAACCATTATCCATTCCGAACAAGAACATGTAATTCAAGATTAGAATTTTACCATGTCATGTCATGATATGAGATGATACTCACTCATGCACTTTAACCCTAGTCCTCATCGAATGCCACAACACAATGCAATGCACATGTGTAATACATTTGTCATTAATGAAATACATCTAATGATTATTTGAAATAAAAGTCATGAGTTGGATGTTACATATCAAATGAGTATTTTTATAAAACAAAATCTTGTGTCATTGTTGGGCAGCGGATTTTGGTATCACACCGCTGGTTCCGTACACCATTACACCTTTTCGGAATTTCACCTCAGGGGGTGTATGAACCAAGTAGCCGGGTCTTGCACCTGAAGGAGAATCTAACCCTTCTTGCTATACCCGACACAAAATTTTCATGCAATCATGCAACTCAGCTGGATCTTCGATCCAACCTTCCCGAGTCCACTTATCAAACACCAAGGATGGTGTTTGATCAACCATGCACCCACAACTACACTCATGTTTTATGCCCATGAATGTGATGCCAATATCATGCCCAAGATGCAATGAATGCTAAATGAGTAATTTAACCGTATATCAATATACCAAGGCCAATAATATCATGTGCATATAAATTACCTTTATCCATCACAATGACAATATATCAATGAACATATATCAAAATTTTATACTTAACAACCAAAAATAAGCATGTTATTACATGATCTATGTCAATAACACACCTTATTCACAAAAGCACAATATAAACACATAGTATGTCAACCAATACCAAATTCCCAGAAATTACACAACTAACTTCCATACATCAAACCCAAGCTAGGAATTGATTAAATCCATTTATATACAGCTAACCCTTTCTTTTGGACACCATAGGATGGAAATAAACCAAAGTAAGAGGGAACCCTACCTCTTGAAGCGTAAAATGAAGGGTAGAACCTTCAAGAACACTAACCAAAACTCAAAACTCTTGATTTCTCAAAATCTCTTCTTTTTATCTTCGGTGAAATCTTTCATTTTGGTACGTAAGCGTAGCACTCATCATGGAGATCGGCTTTGATTCTTGGCTTAAGTTGATTCAAGCGACGGAGCTTCGTAGATCGTAGTGAGAAGTTTTGAAATCTCACTTTTTTTTCTCTTTTTTGTCTCCTCTTTTCCTCACACATTTACACACTAATTTCATAAGATATTTTTTTCTAAAGAAACAATTTTTTTACCATTATTTATAGCCCTTTATGTTTGGTGCATGTCGCGCCATACGCCCCCTTGTCCGGGTCCGTTTTCACCCCCGAAACGATTAATTTCATTCCAGTTTAAGTTCAAATTATTTTTATTTGAACTTTCCCTCAAATATAAGGAAATTTTATAAATTCTATTTTTGGGGACGTTTGTGAGGTCACCCGACACCTAGTTGTCTCGCAAAACATGACAAATCCGACTATATCGAAATCCGATGAAAATTTTCTAGGCAACTTGGTTTCACGATACAAATCCAATGGTGAAGTCCATTGTATCATCTGAGCTCTAGAGAAATATGTATTTTAAATCCACATTATAGTGAAACATTACCCTTTTTTTCTTTTTCAGAAAAAGTGAAAATTTACCTGAGTTGTACACTGAGATCCAACATGCATTCTATTATTTGACTATGAAAATGGCACCTTACATCAATTAAGTCTAGTGTCAATAGAAAGTTAACTAGTAGGTTTGATGTGTAGGTTGAACCTTATCTCAACAATTGTTAAGCTAGCCGGAAGGTCTATGCACCTTACTCCAACCAAATTAACCTACTAAACCCAAAGGTGAACCATTCAAATGTTTATTATAGCTATTTGATCGGCAGGTCTATGATTTAGAAGACGAAGTTCTAGTTTATGCATTGAATCAAAAGCATTGGCTATGACAAGACTTAACCTATCTATAACCAATCTCTAGATTGTTACATAAATTCCAACTACATGCATCATTATATCATGCATGAAGTACATAATAACGTATAGATGAAATCCTAAATAGAAATAAGTTTAGTTTGGTACTCATAATGATAAGCCTACAGTAATACGATACCAAACAATAAATGAAAACCATCTGTCATTTAATGGAGGGATAAACATTAAAGCATAGATCGGCATTTTCATAACACAAACAATAGTATACATATCTTCACCTTTTACTAAAGAGTATAAACTTACTTCTCATACTTCATTGCTATAGAAAAATAACAAGGGTAAGGCAATCCCATTACAATACAACATAAATGCAAAACAAACAAAAATAATCCTTCCCCGATGAATAATTGAAACACCCTCACTCTTATTACCGAATAGGGTGAAAAAGTGAGAGAGGTTCAACCCTCCACGTAAAAAAGGACATAAAAGAAATGTAGAAGAAGATAATTTTTGGCTAGGAGAATTTAGGGTAGAGTGTTTCCTCACTTGGACTCCAGCTTGTCAAAGGTGGAAGATCACATGTAAAATGACTCGAGCATGCTTATTTATAGGTTATGATGAAGGGTTTAAGGTGTTAGACACCCAAGGCAGCCAAGTAGGGCTTTTGCTGCATTAACAAACCAATGGGAGAAAAAAAGGAGGTGAGGCGGTTAAGGCCACCGTTCTGACGCCACCATCACCGTACGAATGCTGCTAAGTATCTAATCTTTTGCATGGGAGCCACCTTTGTTGACTTGTTGACCTTGGCTACCGTTGGGATGGTGTTTCATAATCTGGATGTTGAGCTTCTTGCTGAAAATGCCTTTGCCTCCCTCCTTTTGTTCCTCTTTCACGCTTTAACCTTTTAAGGTTCCTTAATTGCATATGAAACCCTAGAAAATATACCATTCAAACATAAATCATAAATTAATCTCAATTAAGCACTTTAAATCAATTAAATGTAAACCCCCACATATTTATATTACTATAGTAATGTAATTGTGTGTTAATTCTTATATATGTAATGACCTAAGAATGAACCATATAGATTATAACAATAGGAATAAATACTATGGAGGCAAATTGATTGTGAAGTTTAAGTTTTGAAGGCGTTTAAAGTTGGGAAGGGTGGTTGGATAAGTTTTTAAATATTTTTAGGTCAAAATAAGGTTTCCATTGAATCCGTAAGGTCGAAAAATATTGGGAGAGATAATATGGTGTATAGTAGAAGTTAGGAAGTATTTTAGAGTCAAAACACATTTTAGAAAGGATTTTGTATATGAAGGAATTGGATACTATCTGAGTATTTTAGCCATGAAAATTTTCTCCTATTTTTAATTGATATGATTTTTGGATAGTAGAAACTAGACGTCCAGGGCTACAAAAGTGTATTTCAAAAATATTTTTTGAATCGGTTTCTAAATAGGTCAAAATTGATCTGGAAGTTGAGGGTATTCTGTCACCCGCGTCCGAACTGGAGTAGACACTCTTCCGGACGTATATTGCAGAAAGTTGGGCGCAAAAACACGCGTCCAGAAGCACCTAACCAAGGGCTACACATTTGAGACTTGTTTTGGGTGTTTCCTCTTCCATTTGTAACCCATTTCATCTATTTTAACCATTATAGAAGCTTAGAGAAGAGAAAAGAAGGAAGAAAAGGAGAAATACAAAGTTGAAGGGGATCAAATCTTTTAGTTCTCACACAAAAACTAAGGAAACAAGGTAGGCGTTTTCTTTCATTCTCTTACATTGAGGCTAGGTTTATATAAATATACATGTTTTGACTCCTAATCATATGTATTTGCTATGGTTTCTTTGTTTCTTTGTCCTCTTACAAATATTATCATGTTTTACACAAAGTTAGGGTTGAGTACCCATGAAATCTCTTGCTCTTGCTATAACATCCTAGTTTTTGAGAAAAAAATGGATTTCACCCTCTATTCTCACTTAATCTTGGTTTTGAAAACTCTAGTGCTTTGGGTTGATGATTAAAATGATATTGTGGATGATCTCTTGTACCTTTTCATAAATTTTGTAACGCCCCAAAAACCCCCTTGGACGACATTACATTCTAAATACCATTCGCTGCATGAGAGCACTAAATAACTCCATAATTAAGAAAGTTTCATTCATCAACCATTGATATTTTAACAAAATTTGGGCAAAGTCTCCTTTGCACGGGGAGCCCTACCCAAAACACAACCTGTATAATATTACTATAATTGACCACACCGGGTCCACATATGCATAGCTATTGACCACACCAGGTCTTCATATGCATAGCTATTGACCACACCAGGTCCATTTATCCATCATAAAATAAACTTTCATTCACCATATATCATACCCACACTATCATCCCAAAAAAATAGACCCATCTTAGCCTTTACATTCCCAAAAATTAACTAATGTAGCGTAACGGAATATAACAAAATATAAACTACACTTTACATTGTTTCAAAAGAATATCCTAGTCTAGTACAAAAGAATGTGTCGCTCTAAGCATCCATCTCGGGATCCACTTCTCTGTCTAATTGAGTCTCCCAGTGTACGGGCTCCTCGACTCCCAACTCCTCATCTAGTACATGATCTAAAAATATGTAATTTGTAGGGGATGAGCACGAAGCTCTGTAGCAAAATTTTCTCAAACTCAAACAAGGTTTAGAAAAATGTAAAAACAGGTCGGTCTCATTTAGCAGAATAATATATATAACTTTTGAGAGAAAATCGTGACATTTAAACAGATATCAAGTTTATACAACAGTGATAATCAAATGAAAATAGTAAAATACATTCTTCAACAATAAACCATTGCCAAATGGTCTGGACTAGCGTCTGCCGTTGCATTGTCCCATACTAATGCACCGGTTCCGACATAATCCAATCCATGGTCTCATACAGATATATAGATATATCTTGGTTCATCCCATGCTATGTACGTTGATTGTTTCTCAAGAATCTACCAAACGACTATACCTAGTTCACCAATCACAATCACATCACAAGCACTTTGGGAAAGGGCGTCTACCATACCAATGGCAGTGACGAGTTCCTTCCCAGGAAAGGTATACCACCCCTAGTTCGAACTCTTGTGAACAATAGTGGTCGCATTACCAAATGACAATCCACTACAAGTGTTAGGAAACTATCTCACCCCCACCAGGGTAGACTAACCTCTAACACTTTACGGCATCTTTCGATGGCAATTCAAGTCCCTCACAACAACCATACAATAAGAAAACCAACATATTCTCAATTATAAACATATTTCTCAAAATCTCCAATTTCATCATGTCATAATTTCAATAATCAACTATGAAAAATACAAGAGATTACAATGAAATCATTTATTACTCAACACAAATTTCTATGGTCCCAAAGTCAATAATAAAAGAAAACTTTAAAAAGAAAATGCATATCTCTCCAAAAATCTAGGGTTTTTCAAACAAAAGTGGAATTTCATTGGCAATCAACCCTAACTTTGATAAAACATGTATTCATTGCCCAAAAGTCTAGGAGCGGATGATTTTATATCATATATATCACATTTATAGCAAAAACATACATATATACATAAACCCTAATCTCAATGAAAGAGAAAGAGAAGAAATCCCCTAGCTTGAATCAAGAATCTCAAGCAAGAACCCAAACTTTGAAGACCTTCTTCCTCCCTTTCCTCTCTCTCTCTTTATCTTCTCCTAGGGTTCTTAGAGGTGTGGGGTGAGAAGAGAATGGAAGAATGGGGCAAATGAGGCTTAGAGGGGTGTTTTAAAACACCAAAATCTCATCTTTTTTTACTGTTCGGAAAGCCTCAGACAAATCGTATCGGTACGCGTACCGGCACGGTTTAGCTACTGGAGTTCGGAGTACCGGTACGCGTACCGGTACGGTTTGACTGGCAGATTTTTGTTTCAAATTTTAGAGCGGTTTTAACCCATTTAGAGGTCGAATTGGAACATATTCATAAAATACACTTTTGTAGCCCTAGATGTCTACTATCTATGGTACTAATTTCAGATCAAATAGACATCATGATAAAAAGTTATGGCCAAAATACTAAGAAGTGTCCAAGATCCTTTCTACCCAAAATTTCTCTGAAGTGTGTTTTCATTCCGGAATATTTCCTAACTTCTAATACGCCCCATATTACCTCTCCCAAGATTTTTCGACCTTTCGGATTCAATGGAGACCTTAGTTTGATCTAAAAATATTTAGTTTTGTGATTAATCCTAATACCCAGGTAAATGTTTACCAAAGCTTTAGAATACGAGGGCTAAATCAATCTTTAATTGATTTGTTCTTTCGAAGCCCAACATATCAACATTAGTACTCTATTATTGTCCATTTACAACAATCAAATGTTGAAATGCCTAGCTCAAAATCTTGGCAAACGAGGGTTAAAATTTTAACCTTTTACTAAGTGTACCGGTATGCGTACCGGTACGGTTTACCTACTGGACCTCGGCGTACCGGTACGGTTTGCCCAGTTTTGCATGTTTGGCCTATTTTTCATTTATAATTCATTCTAAAACCTTTCAAGGGCAACCCAAACTTATATAACATACATTTGTACATCAATTAGAGTTGGTACAAGTTCTATTACATGCGGGGGTTTACAAATTTTTTCTATTGGAAATATCATTTGTGAGAATTGAGAATTTTTGGAATTTGCTCGTAAATTGAGGGATTTGTGGAATGGTTGGTTATTTGAGCAAATTGTTGGTATTGTATTTCTGGTATGGTTGTTTGGATGAACATGAGTGAGAGGTTCCTTGTAAGGATACTCATTCTTTCTCAAGAGGTTCCTTGTAAGAATGCTTGAGAAACAATACCTTGATGGTGAGAGGTTCCTTGTAAGGTTGATCATGCCAAAAGAGGACAATATGTGATATTCTTGGGAGTTTCCTTGTAAGGATGCTCATGCCAAAAGAGGACAATATGTGATCTTCTTGAGAGGTTCCTTATAAGGATGCTCATGCCAAAAGAGGACAATATGTGATCTTTTCGAGAGATTCTTTGTGAGCATGCTTGAGAAACAAAACCTTGAGGGTGAGAGGTTCCTTGTAAGGATGATTATGACAAAGAGGATAATATTATAACATGTATGCGGTATTGGTTTACTTTTGAAAATTGTATGACTCATTGTTGGTAATTGGTTTTACCTTTCAGTTTAACTTTATTGTTGTTCGTAAATTAGTAATCTATTAAAATGTCATGATTTTACTTCAAAAGGTTATATATGTTATTTGTGAAAATGAGACCGACCCATTTTATATGTTCAAAACCTTGTTCGAGTTTGGGAGGATTTTTCTACCGAGCTTCGTGCTTACCCCCTACAAAAATGTTTATTTTCAGAATTCTATCTAGATGAGGAGATTGGTGTTGAGGAGCGGGTCCCTTTGAAAGCTCAAGGAGACAATCATGTAGATCCCGAAGTGGATGCCTAGATTATTCTTCTTGTTCTAGAATAGGAGATCCTTTTGAGATGATGTCTATGTTAATATTTTCTAATTCCGTTGCGAGTTAACTTCGATTCTTTTGGGATGTAATTGCTATATCAGGGCATATTTCTTTTGGATGTAATGGTCGTGACTTGGTTTATTCTTTTGGGATAATATTGTAGACATTATATATATGATGAATGAAATTTTCTTTATGGTGAGATTTTATTAGTTGCTCTCATGATATGAATGGTTTTAGATAGTAATGTCATCCAAGGGTATTTTGGGGCGTTACATTAACGCACACAATTAACCTAAACCCTAATTCATTTACGCACTTTTTAGGGTTAATCACACCCCAACCAAACATTTTTAGTCCTTAGTAATACACACACACATATATATATATGTACATATATAATCACTTCCATAGATTTTATAACTGCATTTAGCCTGTGCAACAAGCCGTTAAACCTTTAGGTGATCCTTAATAAACGAGTTTCGTCTTGTGAAGGTTTTCAGTGAAGGTATCTACAAACTTCAACAATTAAGATAAAATAATCCATATATTTCACATATAAAATTAATCATCATTTCATCTTTTTGCCAAAATACTTCCTCTCTTTATAACTGTAAGAGTGACATACACCAATTGTAAAACTATTTAGTATATTTTAAAAAAAAACTCGTGTGTGTGTGTGGATTTCTTTATCTCAAAAACACATAAGAAATATCACAACCCCTTGCTACGCTGTACGAAAATTAGTGTCAACGTCAATCCTTTCCTGAAAATCACTCAATAAGAAATATATTCAAGTTTGAGTGACTATTACTCAAAAATTACATGCGATAAGAATATTGTAATCAAAACACAGTAATTGTACTTGTAATATTTCAAAATAAGGTTATTTGAATCAAACTAAAAATTGACAAAATCTCATTAAAAAAAATTGACACTGCATCAAATAACATTATCAACAGTCTCCCTTGTAATGAATGGTTGAAAATGATACATATTCATGACTTCTGGAATAAAAAAAGACTTTATTAGGGGGTAACGGCTTAAGAAACGACATCTAAAGGATTCAAAAGCTATCATTTTCAATTTGGGTAGCACATATTTCTCTTTAACTTTCCAAGATTTTACAGGAACAACATTATATTTTCCATTCTTCATTTTCAATCTTAGGCCTGTAATTTCTCTGACGTTCTTTTTTTTGCGACACTTTCTTTTACCTTTCCCCATTTTCTTCCTCTACATTCTCTCGTTTTCTTTTCTTTGCTTTTTTCTTTCTTTTCAGCCATATTTTGCCATTTTTCTCTTTTCTTGTATAATTCCTTTCTTTAAGAGAGGGTGCAAGAAAATTAGATAGCAAGAACTAGACAAATATATTTTCTTTGGCTTGGTCAACATATAGGTTTAAGAAATGAATTTTTTTTAGGTTTAATCACTACTTACTAGAGATATAGTTTTGCAAAAAAAATGGTAAAGACTCAAAATAAAATCGCAAATGGTCTAAGATCATTTTTCAGAGCTCATACACCTGCATGTTTTTCATGAAAGTTTGAAGGAGAATGCTAACATGTCATTCAATCAGTGTCGATCAAAACAAAATTAATGAGATTATTTAAAGAAATTTTATATTGAACTGAAATTTTTACTTAAGTAAGCGTTTAAAAGCTCTCCAAGGAGGATTGTTTCAAAATCTACATAAGAGTTTCACATCTCTAATAAGTATGTAAGCTTTACAAAAGATTATGTTATTTCAAAAGGTTTTTGTAAATAAGAAATCATTACGTGCTCTAAATGATAAGTTTTCTATGAAAATATAAAGAAAGTGCACAAATAGAGTATAAAAGTCCACCGTAATTCGGTTAGGGTTATACCTATAAATCAACGGAATGACAATGTAATCCTTTAGTGAATCATATAAACTAATTATCTTGACAGAACAAAATAGTATGAAATAAACACAAACTAACTGAATTTAAATCAACATCTAAAGCATAAAACTAAATTCCTAAAAACATCCAAAGTACTTAAGAAAACACAGTGCATGAACTAGAAAGTAAATAAAGAGAGTAAATAAAGTAAATAAACACAGTGCATGAACTAAATTCTTTGAAAGGGTAGACAAAGAAGGTAGAAAATGTAGGAAATTTTGGTTGACTAAGTTGACGATGATAGGCCACCATCGTATCTCCTCCCAAGTAACCTCAAGATCTCTCTATGGTTCTCCTCATACTGGGTCATTCACTAATTAAACTGAGTCATCCTCATCTCGAGATCCAACAAAATCTGCTTGTCAGTTTGATCATCCATTGGGATATATAGCTACTACTCTTGTTGCTGTTGTCGCTCTTCAAGGGGCTTGAAATTTGCACTTTCTGGAAATTGGTCTGCTTGTGGTGCTGGTGGTATTTCTTGCTGCACCTTTGCCTAAATTTTATAACTCTTTTTTTAAAGAAGTTATGTCCAGGGGTGCCAAATACTCCATAATTAGCCATGGTGGATCCAATATCACTCCCCTTTGTCTACACAAATCAAATACTAAAACAACAAAAGGAAGTGACGGTTTTTAATTTTCCACTATCAGTATCATTTGATCCATAATCAAAGTCAGCAGGTCAATAATATGTCCCATTCCAAAAGAGAACAAAAAATATGCTTTCGCTGTAAAGACTTGATTTTTATGGGATTGGGGCAGCAAATTATTCACGGTAATCATGTTCAAAATTTGATATTTATCAGTCAAATCTCCCTGCTTAATGTATTTATTGTGTATACCCCAGACATAATCCAAATTTCTAGTCAACTCAATCCCAATAGTAGACATGCCAGGTAGCATAGTGAGTGGGTATTGGAGATGAGGGTGTCTTGCCATAAAGGTTATCTAATCAGCGATAGTAGATACCATAATTTGAAATTTAACCCCATTTACAAATGCAAGAAAATTTGTGATGCTCCAAATTTTTGGTGGTCATTTATAAGTCTGTTGATAACCCATCAACCCGCGAAAATATTCGTGGATGCCAGTTAACCCGACACCACATCTCCTTTACCAGGATTTTCTAAAAATATAAAACATATTTACTTTTAAGCGAGTGACCCATCCTAGGCCCCACATACCGTCATTGATATTCCATTAATGTCCATTTATAATCTTGGGAGGAAGGAATGCATAGCCCAAAAGCTTGTGGAAGTAAAACAAAAAAAAAAAAAATTAATTAAAAATCTGTGAAAGCGTACCGGTACGCGTACTGGTACAGTGAACTCTTTGGACAACATCGTACCGGTATGCTCTGTCCGAATTTCCTTGTTTCACCTATTTTTCATTTCCAAACCATTCCAAACCTTATCGTTTACATCCCAAACATGTATAATAAAGTTTTCTACCTAAAACATGATCCATACTAGTTCCATTACATACAATTCTATATATTTACCCATCAAAATAAAATTTTAATAAAAACTTTACAAAATGAACTATAAAAGCTACAAGTCGTCTTTCTTCATCCTTGAGGCTCGAAATGGGTGCCGTCCACTGGTGCAAACCTCACACCTTAAATGTTTCCCACAAATGGTGAGCCACACTCAATACGGTATCTCCTAAAGAGGCTACTCCCCAACCTAAGTGCATATGAAATGTGCACATACAATATTTAACGAGCAATAATCATCCCAAACAAGAATGTTCAATTCAAGGTTGGAATTTCACCATGATATGATATGAAATGAGAAGATACTCAACCATGCCCTTATACTCGAACCCTCACCAGCTCCCACTACACAATGTATGTCAATTTATGATAATTCCGTCATTGATGTTATACATCGTATGAAAATTTTATAATAAAACTCACATGTCTTTGTTGGGTAGCGGACTTTTGGTGTCACACCATCGGCTCTGCATGCCGCTACATTTTTTTGGACTTGCACCGACAGAAGTATATAAACTAGTAGCTGGGTCTTGCACCCAGGGGAGAGTCTAGCCCTGCTTACTATACCCGACACAAGTTTTTTTTTTCATGCAGTCGTGCGACTCTGTTGAACCTTGGTTCAACGGTACCTAGCCCACTCATCATCCACAAAGTATGGTGTTTGATTTAACCATGCATACACAACCCACACTCATGCCCAATGCCCATCAATGCGATGTTCTCGTGTAAATGCAAAGTAATGTATCATTGCAATACTATCACCATGTTCAATATGTAATGAACACCATATGAACAAACTCATCATAAATCAACATATCCATGATAAATTATATCAAGAGAATATAAATAGTATAATTTATCCCAATGTCAATATCTTTTGCAAGCATGTATATATTAACATTTCATTCAACCCTTCCAAGCATGTTATCACATAATCATGCAATTAACATACTAAACTCATCAAGGCATAATGTAAACACATAACATGCCCACAATCAACTTTTTTACCAAGAAACTACCATTTTCACATTTCTCAAGAAACCACGACAAGCAATTTCTACATATCAAAATAAGAAAGAAATTATTCTACCTAATTCCAAAACCCATTTCATCAAATCAACACAATAGGCAAGTGATATATATCTCTATCAACCTAGCCATTCCATATAAACCTCCTAGGTTGGTAATAAGCCTAAATAGGAGGGAACCTACCTCTTGTAGCATAAAGAACACGTTGGGAAGCTCCACGATTCAAACCCGACCTCTAATCCAAGCCTTCCCAAGTTTTCAATTTTTTTCAACGTTAGGTGAAAACCCTCTTTTTTGGTACGTAGGCATAGCACTCAACGAGGAGAATGACTTTTCCTCTTGGCCTGAACGGATCCGAGCACCGTAGCTTTGTAGATTGTAGAGAGAAGTTGAATTTCTTTTTCTCTTTTCGCTCTCTTCTATATCAGTTAACCGGCTGAAAAAGAATAGGGGAAAATTAGATTTTCTCCTATTTATATTTCTCAATACTTGGCCCACAACTCGCCACACAACCCTCATAATTCCAGGTTCGTTTTCACTTCGAAACGATTCAATTTCGTTCCGGTTCAAGTTCAAAATATTTTTATTTTGACTCGCCTTAAATTATTTTCCAACCTTCACAATTTTATCTAAAAATTTCGTCCTTGGATCACCCGAGGCCCAATCACCTCATAAAACTCAAAAAATTCGACTATCTCGGAATTCATCAAAAATTGATAGGGTAATTAGATTTCGCAAGACGAATGCAACAGAGAGTTCCATTTCGTCATTTGTTATCTAAAAATTTTAGATTTTTAACCCGTACCATAGTGACAATTTACCATTTTGCTTTCATAAAAAATTCAAATTTACCCGTGTTTTATAAAATTTCCTTGGCCTAGTTACTTCAACATTACCATACAATTCATGTACCAAGCATTCATAAACCATACCCACAGTTTTCAAATAATTCAACCATCCCCGTGCTGCTAAATTTTGTCTTACCCTAATATGTTCAAAATGTTCATAAATCACAGGCCTTCCCGAAATGATAGATATACATGTATCTTTATAAATATATCAAACATACTTGTATTTTATCTTAATAAAAAATTGGATAATTTTTTTGATAACCCTCTCAAAGTATTAAATAACTAAATGGGAGAAGAAATTTATTTTGTATAAATTCCACAATCTTCATTACTAATTTGTAGCTGATGTAATTAATTTTATGTGTTAGCTTTAGTGCCTTACTCTTCATCAGATGAATTAATTACAAAATATCTGGTACAAACTTCCTAAAAGGATAATTTTGGGTAATTGCTAGTGTTGGCTCACTTCTCTATCTAAAGGGGCTTATTATGAAACAATTGACATAAAATTAAGTAATGATATACACTTAGCTATAAATAACAGTATCCCCTCTATCTGAGTCACTTCTATTATTTATATAACTAAAGCTAAGCTGCTATTTAATTTTACTTGTCACGGTATAGTGGTTAGAGAGTAAAGTTAATAAGTAATGGCCTGTTTGGACAAATGATGGATAGTAGACGTCCTCTCTATCGAGGCATGCTATTCACAGTAATTCAGATCACTGACGAATTCATTTAGAAATTGGTAGAGGGAACCAAATTTAAATTTGAATTTGATATTTTTATTTTTCCCATCATAATTTTCAATTATATGATTTTCAGATTTTGAAATGGATTCATTTAATCCTTTTTTTGTCATACTTAAAGAACAAAAACTAACTAGACCAAACTATATAGACTGAAAAAGAAACTTGGATATTGTGTTGACTGTAGAAGAGTACAAGTTTGTGCTCACAGATCGTTGTCTGGATGAGCTTGGTGAGGGAGAAACTAAATAGGAAGTCTAGGCTCACCGAGGGTGGAAAAAGGTTAATGAGATGGCGTTATGTTATATTTTGGCATCTATATCAAGTGTGTTGCAAAATTAGCATGAGCTATGCTTAGAGTCTATGACATGATTATAAACCTCAAAAAAATGCTTGGGGATCAAATTTGTGCTGCTAGAAAAGTTATGATGAAAGATCTGATGAACACAAGCATGCTTGAGGAATCACCTATAAAGGATCATGTTTTGAAGATGATGGTCTTTTTAATGAATTGGAGATCCAAGGGGCTGATAATGACAGGAACCTAGGTTGAAATCATACTCTAGGCTATGCCAGAGTACTTTAAGTAGTTTTGCCTTAATTACAACACAAATAAGAGTTTTTATTCTCTGGCAGAACTCCTTAAGAAACTCCAAGGAGCTGAAGGTCTCTTTCAGTAGTAACCTTGTGTTTATGCGATTGAGAAAAGTTCTGCTTCTAAGCTAAAGGGTAAGAAGAAGTAGAAAAATGCTCAAAAGCAGGTTGTTGCCCCTCAAGGAGCAATAAAAAGCCTAAGGGAAATTATTTCATTTGGACAGTGGAAGAAGCAGTGGTTGGTCTTCCTTAACAAAGTGAACAATCTAGGTAAATCTCATTTACTAGTTATTGAATCTTGTTTAGCAGTGGTATATACTGGTATGTGTTGTGTAGATATGGGAGACACTAATCATGTATGAAAATTCTTCCAAGGGTTCCAAGAAATTAGGCAGCTCAGTGAAGGAGAGATTTATCTATACATGGGTAATGCTATGAGAGTGGCAGTAGTTGCAGTAGGAGATTTAAATTTATGTTTTTAATGAAGATGAGGTTTTAATTTTGAAAAATTATCTTTAAGGACTAAATATTAGAAGAAACTTAGTTTCAGATTCTAAATTAGTTTAGGATGGATATCATCTTTATTTTAGTAACTCTATGGTTATTAAGTATAATTAGTATTTAATCTATTCTATTCCGTTGGTGGATGATCTTTATATTATTAATCTTGTCTCACCCACATGGTAATTAACTAAATTGAATAGCACTAGTACCTCATCATGTCAGAGAAAGGAACCTTCTAAAATGAACCAAACATATCTTTGCACTCATGCTTTGGTCATATTAACTTAAATAAGATTCAAAGACTGGTCACAAATGAACCATTGAGTTCATTGGAATTGGAGGCACTTCCAGTTTGTGAATCTTGCTTGAAAGGAAAAATGACCGAGAGGCCTTTAATAGCCGAGGGCTATAGAGAAAAAGATCTATTGGCATTGGTTCATTTTGATTTGTGTGCACCTATGACTGTCCAAGTTAGAGGAGACTTTGAATATTTCATCACTTTCATTGGGGTATATTTACTTTATGCAATGCACATGACAAGCTTAGGCAACTAGAAGACCAATAAAGGTAAGACACTTTGGAACAAATAGGATTCCTTGGGTATTGTTTTACGATGGCCCACATACCATTCCTAATGAATAGAGTGAAGGGAGGCACCAAGAAGTTTAGATATAGCGTGATGAGAACTAAGGTGGGCCAATTACAAGATCAAGAACCAAGAAGATCAAGAAAGCAATGCAAAGATCGGTGAAATTCACTTAGGATGAAGCTAGAAAGAGCCCAACACTCAAGATGGCCTTGAAAGAAGGAGAACCAATTTTGATCTACTTGATCCAAAATATGGAAGACGTGAAGACATGAGTTAGAGATAGGGCCTTTTATTGTTAAGGCTTTCAATTTGTTTAAAGAATTGTTACTATTAGTTTAGAATAAGTGAGTTTGAGGATGCTTAGCCCACATATGTCTTTTTATTTTATTTGAACTAGGGTTTAGAATAAGTTACTGTAGCACGTACTGTTCATGCTACAGTAACCGTGCACTATTCACCATTTTTGGGGTCTAATTGTAAGGCTTGAATGCCAAGTACTTACCTTTTTCTATTTAGAATGTGATCAACCAATTAAAAGGCTGATTGTCTTTCTTTTCTTCAAGTAAGAGTCTTAGGAAATTAAGAGATATTTCTTAATTAGGATAGCTATTTTAGGAAGTTTTCTAATCCTTGTAATGACCAGCCTTATAAATAGGCGTTTAATCAATGAATATGGGAGACAATACATAATGAATTTTGATTGTGAGTTGAGTTGAGTTGAGTTTACTCCTCTTGTTGTTGATTGAATTTTTGAACTTATCAAAGGTACATCATAACCTTTGTGGCGTTCCTATTTGTAATCTGGGTTCTTGAGACGGGTTCTTCAATGGGTCTAGATTTTAATATAATCTAGGTTCTTGAAACAAGTTCTCAACGGGTTTAGATTCTCCATCCATAGACCTGAGTTGGGCTTTCTTGGGGTGTTTCTCTAATATTGTTGTTGGGTCTCAAAGCAAGTTGATTGGGGTTCACATCATAGCGATCCACCATCTTTGATGGAGGCGAAGAATGGTAATGTTCTTGAGATTGTCATGGAAGGAACTCTAGAAGCTGACTCTAATCTGAGTTAGACAAATACCCAATCATTGCCCCTTAAGCCCTCATTTAAAAAGACTCTTCTCACTTCAAAGTTGTCCTAGTGTGAAAACAAAAAATGTTTGTGATACTGAACTGGACTCCCGATAGATATGATAAAATTGAAAATACCTTTAATCTTATACTACTCTTTAAGTACATAATCTAATGTTTTGAAAAAAACAATTAATAACTTTCTCATATCAAAATGCTTTGGGAAATTCAAAGAGTTTAAGACTGAAATAGAGAAGCATCAAGAAAAGTGTATCTAGACATTATAATATGATCGTGGTGGTTAATACCTCTTAGGGGAGTTTAGGGGCTACTTATCAAAGGTAAGGATTACATCCCAATTGACTACACCTGGCACACCACAACAAAGTTAATGCGAATCATGGCACAACTTCAAGGGACCTAGTCCAAGTTCCAATTGGGCCGGTTACGAGAGCACGAGCAAGGAAGTTTAAAGAGGTACTCAATGGACTGATTCAAGAGGCATGGACTCAAGCAAGTTCGGGAAGGCCCATTGACCATGATCCACTTGGACAACAAAGATTCATTAACATGATTCAAGTTCTAGAAGAATCCGGCTAGGGGATAAGGCTAAGCTTAAATTGGCCTATTGTTGTTAAGGCCTCCAATTTGTTAAAGGATTATTATTATTAGAGTAAGTGGGCTTGAGGATGCTTAGCCCACACATTTTATTTCTTATGAACTTGGGTTTTTAAAGTTACTGTAGCACCGCACTATTCATGCTACAGTAACCCTTGCACTATTCACTCTTTTGGGGGTTTGATTATAAGGCTTGAATGCCAAGTACTTTCCTTTTTCTATTTAGGCATGTCATCAGCCAATTAAAGGGCTGATTGTTTTTCTTTTCCTCAAGTAAGAGTCTTAGAAAAATAAGAGATATTTCTTTACCAACAAGTAAGAGATATTTCTTAACTAGGATAGCTAATTTTAGGAAGTTTTCTAATCCTTGTAATGACCAGTCTTATAAATAGGCATTCAAATCAATGAAAAGTCAGATTATTATTGAGCAAATTGTGAGAGCATTTTTCTCTTTGGTTCTTTGAAGAACTAGACGGACTTATCGGGATTTTCCGTGGCATTCACCAGCGACTTATCAAACGGGTTTCCACACCGTTTGTGGCGTCTTCCTTTATTCCAAGGTTCTTGTTCCACACAAACAGCGGGTTGAGGTCATATATACTGAAGTTCTTGTTTGTCGTAAACAACGGGTCGAGGTCTTTCATTCAAATCTAATCGTAGAACGATCTTGGGTTCCTTTCGTTATTGGATCTCGTTATTTTTGGCGGGTTACACATCATTTGGTATTAGAGCAAAGGTTCTAGTTCAGGTTTGCCTATTTTTTTTTTTA
Source organism: Ilex asprella (assembly GCA_023539305.1). Taxonomy (NCBI): domain Eukaryota; kingdom Viridiplantae; phylum Streptophyta; class Magnoliopsida; order Aquifoliales; family Aquifoliaceae; genus Ilex; species Ilex asprella. Next base: position 27,089,332 of record CM042187.1, read on the forward strand.
AAAAAAACTTTCTTTCTTTATTCTGTGTTCTTTACTCCCAAATTCGGTTCACAAATTCTAGTCTAGCCGAATATCCTCTACTCCGATTCCGCTCGTATTTTGTTACTATATCTTATTTTGTTACTATCAAAAGATAGTTGCTGTTCATAACCAAAAAAAAGAAAAAAGAAAGAAGTCAAAAAAAAAAAAACAGAAAGGAGTCAAAAAAAAAAGAGAAGGCCGAAATGAGTCAAAAAAAAGTGAGAGAGAGAAAGCCCGAAATTGTTTGGTTCTAGTTATTTTCATCTACTTGTTTTGGTCCAATAAGCCCGAAAATCACCTCAACCCAAAATACAAATATTTTTGTTATTCCAAAAATCTAGTCAGCCGTGTTCCTTGAATTCTTTTACTCTTAAAACCCGAAATTCCTTGTTGAGTTCTTGGTGAATTGTTGCTGAAAATTTTGAATTTTTTGTTTAGTTTCAAACGAACTAAAAGAGAATTATCGAGTGAAAAAAGGCAAGAGTGGTGAGAACATTAGAGGGTTAAAAAAAGCCATCTATTTTGAGTGAAACACGAGTGTAGAGTGATCCACATTCTTGAGTGTAAACACTTAAGGAAGGGTATTGTGAGGTCCTTATTCGTTTTTATTTTTGTTTTTTTCTAACTTTGTTTTGCAGCAATTATGACTCACACCAATGCTACGGATCTTACTGATCCGAAATTGTTTATGGAGGCCATGATGAGTGAGATGAGGCGTGTGATGAAGTTGAAACTAGAGCAAGTTCACGAACGGATAGATCAGATTGAGAATACACATGAGAGGCAGCCACAAAACGTCCCTAATGCGCGTAGAAGGGAAAGAGCTCAATCGAGGGAAGTAAGGGTAGAAGAAGAAGAGCCTTTTGGGGCTGGTTTTGATGAAGAAGATGATCGGAATTCTGTTGTTAGTAATAGGAGACATGGAGGGCGGTTTAGAGAAGCTAGGAACCGGGAAGATAACAACTTAGGGGGTATCAAGATGGAGATTCCATCATTTCAAGGTAGATCCGATCCTGAAGCATACCTTGAGTGGGAGAAAAAGATGGAATTTGTATTTGATTGTCACAACTATTCTGAAGCAAAGAAGGTAAAATTATCGGTGATTGGGTTTTCTGACTATGCTATTACTTGGTGGGACCAGCTTGTTATAAACAGGAGGCAGAATAGGGAAAGACCAATAGAGACATGGGAGGAGATGAAAAATGGTGATGAGAAAGCGGTTCGTTCCAAGCTACTACTACCGAGAGTTGTACAAAAAGCTACAAGGCCTTAGACAGGGAGGCCGGAGCATTGAGGATTATTACAAGGAGATGGAGATCGCTATGATCCCAGCCAATGTAGAGGAAGATCGAGAGGCTACAATGGCTAGGTTTTTACTTGGACTAAACCGGGAAATCCAAGATAAGGTAAAGATGCAGCATTATGTGGAGTTGGAAGATATGGTGCACATGACCATCAAAGTGGAGCAACAACTCAAGAGGAGGGCTGGGTCTCATGCAACCCATAACTCTAGTTCTACTTCTTGGAAACCTAGTTACACCAAGCAACTGGACAAGTCACCAACGCCTAAAGCCGAGCCCAAGTCCACGAACACCAGCCACATTCCTCAAGGTAAAACCGACACTTCTACCTCTAGGAATCGTGACATTAAATGTTTTAAATGTAAAGGTAGGGGACACATAGCAAGTCAATGTCCAAACAAGCAGGTCATGGTGTTGCAAGACAATGGTGAAATTGTGACTGACAACGAAGATTTCAACACCGATGGCATGCCACCATTGGAGGACGTTTTCGAGGAGGAATATTTAGCCCCTGATGTATTGACATTGGTGGCAAGGAGAGCATTGAGCGTGAATGCAAAGGAGGTTGATGAAGAGTAGCGGGAGAACATCTTTCACACTAGGTGCTATATCTAAGACAAGGTGTGTAGTGTGATTATTGATGGTGGTAGTTGTACTAATGCTGCAAGCATAATTATGGTGGAGAAGTTGGGACTACCCGTGTTGAAGCACCCAAAAACGTACAAGTTGCAATGGTTAAATGATAGTGGTGAGATAAGGGTAAACAAGCAGGTGTTAGTTGCATTTCGAATTGGTAAGTACGAAGATGAAGTGTTGTGTGATGTAGTACCGATGCAAGCGGGACATTTATTGCTAGGGCGTTCATGGCAGTTTGATAGGCATGTGAAGCATGATGGCTTTACAAACAAATATTCCTTTGTGCTTAATCAACGATCAATCACTCTTGTACCATTGACACCGCAGCAAGTGTATGAGGATCAAGTGAGATTGCAGAAAGAAAGTGAGCAAAAGAAAGAGAGTGAACAAAAGAAAAAGAAAAAGAGTGAAAATCAGAGAGAGGCCGAGAAAAATGAGAGAGAAAAAGAATATCAAAATGCGGCCATTGAGAGAAACTCGGAGAGAAAACAAAAGAATTTTTATACAAAAGTGAGTGAAATTAAGTGAGCCATGTTTTCAAATCAGCCGATGATTGTACTTTGGTATAAAGAGGCACTTCTAAACACTAACGAACTTGACCTTGCTTTGCCTAGTTCCATTGTTTCTCTTTTGCAGGAGTATGAGGATGTCTTTCCCGAGGAAACTCCACATGGGTTACCTCCAATCCGTGGAATTGAACATCAAATTGATTTTGTTCCTGGTGCGACAATTCCAAACCGACCAGCCTATAGGAGCAATCCCGAGGAGACAAAGGAGCTTCAACGATAGGTAAGTGAGTTATTGGGGAAAGGGCACGTGAGGGAGAGCATGTGCCCATGTGCCGTTCCAGTTTTACTTGTACCTAAGAAGGATGGGACATGGAGAATGTGCGTTGATTGTCGAGCCATCAACAACATAACGGTAAAGTATCGTCATCGTATTCCTCGCTTAGATGATATGTTAGATGAGCTGCATGGTTCTTGTGTATTTTCTAAGATTGATTTAAAGAGTGGTTATCATCAGATTAGAATAAAGGAGGGAGATGAATGGAAAACAACCTTTAAAACAAAATATGGTTTGTATGAATGGTTAGTTATGCCTTTTGGATTGACTAATGGTCCAAGCATTTTTATGAGACTTATGAATCATGTTTTGTGTGCATTTATAGGCCGATTTGTTGTTGTCTACTTTGATGATATACTCATTTATAGCAAAAACATGGAAGATCATGTGGTCCATTTGAAATCTGTTTTTGATGTGCTTAGGAAAGAAAAGTTGTTTGCTAATCTCAAGAAGTTTACTTTTCGTACCAATAAGCTTGTATTTCTGGGATATGTTGTTAGTGCACAAGGTATACAGGTTGACGAAGAGAAGGTACGTGCAATCCAAGAATGGTCGAGTCCCACAAGTGTAAGTAATGTTCGTAGTTTTTATGGACTTGCTAGTTTCTATCGGCGGTTTGTGAAGGATTTTAGTAGCATAGCCGCACCACTTACCGAAGTGATCTAGAAGAATGTTGGATTTAGATGGGGAGAAGAACAAGAGAAGGCATTTCAATTAATCAAAGAGAAGTTGACTAACGCCCCCTTACTGTCTTTACCTAACTTTTTGAAAACGTTTGAGATTGAATGTGATGCTTCAGCTATTGGCATAGGTGCGGTGCTTATGCAGGAAGGACAACCAATTGCTTAATTCAGCGAGAAACTAAGCGGGACAGCCTTAAATTACCCAACTTATGACAAGGAGTTGTATGCATTGGTTCGAGCTTTAGAGATGTGGCAACACTACCTATGGCCTAAGGAATTCGTGATTCACACCGATTATGAGTCCTTGAAACACTTAAAGGGCCAACACAAGCTAAGCAAAAGGCATGCGCGATGGGTGGAGTTCATTGAGACGTTTCCATACGTCATCCGATATAAGCAAGGTAAGGAGAATGTGGTTGCCGATGCACTTTCTCGCAAGTATGCATTACTTTCCACACTTGATGCAAAATTGCTTGGTTTTGAGCACATTAAAAATTTATACGTTGATGATCACGAATTTTGTGAGGAATACTGGGCTTGTGAGAAAATCGGTTGTGGTAAGTTCTTTAGGCTTGATGGATTCTTGTTTCGAGAGAATAAGCTATGCGTGCCTAATTGTTCCTTGAGGGAGTTGTTAGTGCAAGAATCTCATGGTGGGGGATTAATGGGACATTTTGGAGTTGCAAAGACTTTAGCTGTTTTGCAGGAACACTTCTATTGACCTCACATGGAAAGAGATGTTGAAAGAATTTGTGGTAGATGTGTCACATGTAGGCAAGCTAAATCCAGAGTCCAGTCCAATGGTTTGTATACTCCTTTACCAATTCCTAGTGAGCCATGGATTGATATTTCAATGGACTTTGTGTTTGGATTGCCTAGGACTAAGCGTGGGAGAGATTCAATTTTTGTGGTTGTGGATAGATTTTCTAAGATGGCACACTTTATTCCATGTCACAAAACGGATGATGCTTCGCAATGTGCTGACTTGTTCTTTAGAGAGATTGTGAGAATACATGGCATGCCTAGAACAATTGTTTTGGATAGAGATGCTAAGTTCTTGAGCTATTTTTGGAAGACTTTGTGGTGTAAGCTAGGTACTAAGCTATTGTTTTCTACTACTTGTCATCCACAAACTGATGGTCAAACTGAAGTAGTAAATAGGACTTTGTCTACTTTATTGAGGGCAATCATTAAAAAGAACATCAAGACATGGGAAGAATGTTTACCGCATGTTGAGTTTGCTTATAATCGATCTGTTCATTCTGCTACTAAATTTTCACCATTTGAAATTGTGTATGGATTTAATCCTTTAACTCCATTGGATTTATCTCCTTTACCTTCGACTGAGCATGTTAATTTAGATGGCAAGAAGAAAGCTGACTTTGTCAAGCAGATTCATGAGAAATCAAGACTCAACATTGAGCGAAGAACGGAGCAGTATGCAAAGCAAGCCAACAAGGGGCGTCACAAGATGATTTTTGAACCCGGAGATTAGGTTTGGCTGCATATGAGAAAAGAGAGGTTTCCGGCGCAAAGACGTTCCAAATTGCTTCCAAGGGGAGATGGTCCTTTCCAAGTCCTAGAGCGCATCAATGA
>CM042187.1:27095265-27119436 GCA_023539305.1 Ilex asprella
GATAGAGATGCTAAGTTCTTGAGCTATTTTTGGAAGACTTTGTGGTGTAAGCTAGGTACTAAGCTATTGTTTTCTACTACTTGTCATCCACAAACTGATGGTCAAACTGAAGTAGTAAATAGGACTTTGTCTACTTTATTGAGGGCAATCATTAAAAAGAACATCAAGACATGGGAAGAATGTTTACCGCATGTTGAGTTTGCTTATAATCGATCTGTTCATTCTGCTACTAAATTTTCACCATTTGAAATTGTGTATGGATTTAATCCTTTAACTCCATTGGATTTATCTCCTTTACCTTCGACTGAGCATGTTAATTTAGATGGCAAGAAGAAAGCTGACTTTGTCAAGCAGATTCATGAGAAATCAAGACTCAACATTGAGCGAAGAACGGAGCAGTATGCAAAGCAAGCCAACAAGGGGCGTCACAAGATGATTTTTGAACCCGGAGATTAGGTTTGGCTGCATATGAGAAAAGAGAGGTTTCCGGCGCAAAGACGTTCCAAATTGCTTCCAAGGGGAGATGGTCCTTTCCAAGTCCTAGAGCGCATCAATGACAACGCCTACAAGCTAGATTTACCTGGTGAGTACAATGTAAGTGCTACTTTTAATGTTACTGATTTAAGTCTTTTTGATGTAGGTGATGATTTGAGGGCAAATCCTTTTCAAGAGGAGGGGAATGATGCGAATCATGGCACAACTTCAAGGGACCTAGTCCAAGTTCCAATTGGGCCGATTACGAGAGCACGAGCAAGGAAGTTTAAAGAGGTACTCAATGGACTGATTCAAGAGGCATGGACTCAAGCAAGTTCGGGAAGGCCCATTGACCATGATCCACTTGGACAACAAAGATTCATCAACATGATTCAAGTTCTAGAAGAATCCGGTTAGGGGCTAAGGCTAAGCTTAAATTGGCCTATTGTTGTTAAGGCCTCCAATTTGTTAAAGGATTATTATTATTAGAGTAAGTGAGCTTGAGGATGCTTAGCCCACAAGTTTTATTTCTTATGAACTTGGGTTTTTAAAGTTACTATAATGCCGCACTATTCATGCTACAGTAACCCATGCACTATTCACTCTTTTGGGGGTTTGATTGTAAGGCTTGAATGCCAAGTACTTTCCTTTTTCTATTTAGGCATGTCATCAGCCAATTAAGGGGCTGATTTTTTTTCTTTTCTTCAAGTAAGAGTCTTAGAAAAATAAGAGATATTTCTTTACCAACAAGTAAGAAATATTTCTTAACTAGGATAGCTAATTTTAGGAAGTTTTCTAATCCTTGTAATGACCAGCCTTATAAATAGGCATTCAAATCAATGAAAAGTTAGATTATTATTGAGCAAATTGTGAGAGTATTTTTCTCTTTGGTTCTTTGAAGAACTAGACGAACTTATCGGGATTTTCCGTGGCGTTCACCAGCGACTTATCAAACGGGTTTCCACACCGTTTGTGGCGTCTTCCATTATACCAAGGTTCTTGTTCCACACAAACAGCGGGTTGAGGTCATATATACCGAAGTTCTTGTTTGTCGTAAACAACGGGTCGAGGTCTTTCATTCAAATCTGAACGTAGAACAATCTTCGGTTCCTTTCGTTGTTGGATCTCGTTATTTTTGACGGGTTTCACATCAAAAGTGGTGTGGTAGAAAGAAAGATTAGGACTCTTATGGATATGGGGAGATCTATTATGAATTATTCAGTTTTAACTGATTCCTTTTTGGGATATGCCTTGGAAATTGTGGCATATATTTTGAACTTAGTACCATCTAAGTTAGTACCTACTACTTCCATAGAAATGTGGATTGGGCTTAAGCTTAGCCTGCGACATGTTCGAATATGGGGGAGTCTAGCACACATGGTGAAAAGGAATGCGGATAAGTTAGAATCAAGAACAAAAGTTCACTCATTTGTAGGGTATCGAAGAGGAACAAAAGGTGATATTTTCTGTAGTCCTAAGAACCATAAGGTCATTGTTATCAACAATGCCCTGGATTCTTAGTGGAAGACTACATGATGGATTACAAGCCCAAGAGTAGAATTGTTCTCTTGGAGTCGAGAAGAGATAGATCAAAGACTCCTTCTTCAATACCAACTATATAAAATGAAACATCCCTTGAAAGAGTAAATGATATCCCATTGCCATGGGGAATATTGATACTCGTATAGAACCTTCAGAACATGTCACTAATGATACACAAATACAACTAGTGCCTCATCGTAATGGGAGGGTTGTTCTTCAACGTGACTGGTATATGTTCTTGGAAGAATCTTTTGATAGGATCCTTGAGGAAAAAAAATTCAATCCCTAGACCTACAACAACGCATTCCAAGATAAAGATGTAGAAATTTGGAAAAAAGCTATGATGTTTGAGAAAAAGGGAATCAATTATAAGGAAACTATTTCTCTAGTAGCTATGCTAAAGTTGATTCGGATTATCTTATCCATTGTTACTCATCTCAATGAGATTTTGAAAATGGACTTCAAGATAGCATTTCTTAATGAGAATCTTGACAAGTGCAACTATATGGTGCAACTAGATAGATTTGTAACAAATGGCCAAGAGCATCTAGTGTGCAAGCTTAAGAGATCCATTTATGGACTTAAGCAGGCATCTCGGCCTTGGAACATTCGTTTTGACTAGAATATAAAATCTTATGGTTTTGATCAATGCCCCAATGAATCTTGTGTGTATAAAAAGCGTGATGACAATGTGGTGGTATTACTAGTATTTTACTTTACGTGGATGATATCTTGCTCAGTAGAAACAATGTGGGGGGTGCTATCTTTTGCTAGGGTATGGTTATCCAATCAGTTAGATTTGAAGAATTTGGGGGAAGCTAGCCACATCCTTGGGATCAAGCTTATGTGAGATCACAAGGATAGGACGTTAGGCTTATCTCAGGCTACCTATATCGATACCGTTTTAGCCTATTTTAGCTTGAAAAATTCTAAGAAGGAATTTCTTCCTTTTAGACATGGAGTTGCTCTGTCAAATGAGCAATGTCCTAGGACACCTGAAAAGATTGAGAGCATGAAGGCAGTTCTACATGCTTCGACAATGGTAAGTCTTATTTATGCTATGCTTTGCAATAGACTTGATACCTGATTTGCTGTTGGCATGGTTAGTAGATATCGGTCCTCTCTTGTTAAAGAACATTGAACTGCGGTAAAATATATTCTCAAGAACATGAAAATGACGAGAGATTATATCTTGGTTTCCCAAGAAGATAGTCTAGTACTCGTCGATTACACAAACTCCCATTTTTAGCAAGATAAAGACTCTTGGAAGTCTACCTCAAGATATGTGTTTACTCTAGGAGGTGGAGTTATAGATTAGAGGAGTATCAAACAATCTTGTATTGTTGATTCCACCATGGAGGTCGAATACGTGGCAGCCTCTCACGCAGCTAAAGAGGCAGTTTGACTCAAAAACTTCTTTATGGGTTTAGAAGTGGTACCTTCAGTATGATCGACTATTAAACTTTATTGTGACAATAGCAGAGCGGTTGCTAACTCAAAGGAGCCACGAACCCATTAGAAAGGGAAACACATTAAGCATAAGTGTCATCTTATATGAGACATCTTGGGAAAAGGTGATGTACTGATGACCAAGATTGCATCAACAAACAATCTGGCAGATCCCTTCACGAAGAGCTTACCTTGGCTGCAACACGCCATGTCTCAGCATCCTAGTCCTCAAATAATTCAGGGAGAAGTTCGAACGTGAGTTGACATTCCAACGTTCTTGCTTTGTTCCAAGCTTCTCCAATTTTGCTCCAGGGCATGCTGGTGTTGCATGAAAGTTTGATATTCATTGCCTTTGGACCTTTGTTCAATTTATGTCCTAAAATGTCATCATTTAAACCCCATCAAAGTGTAATTAGTCTTTAAAAGGCGTAGTAATATGCAGATTTTAACTACTAATCACACCCCCACCTAAATATTGCTAGTCTCTAGTAATATAACAACAATTGAATGCGAATCAATGTCATTTTCATAGGTCATCCGGTTGCATTTAGTGTATGCAGCAATCCATTAAACCACTAGATTTACCCTGGCAGATGAGTGTTATCTCGTGAGGGTTTTCAGTGAAGCTACCCACAAACATCAATTGAACAGATGAGTATTTGAGATTGTTGTTAGAAATTTGAACTTTTTCTGAAAAAGAGCAAAATGAAAATTTATCATTATAATGAGGATTTAAAATACGTATTTCTCTAGAGCTCGGATGACAAAACGGACCTCACCGTTGGATTCGTCTTGCGAAATCTAGTTGCCTTCAATTTTCATCAAATTTCGAGATAGTTGAATTTTTCATGTTTTACGGGACGATTGTGTCGAATGACCTCACAAAGGTCCCAAAAAATGGAAATTATAAAATTTTCTTATAATTGAATTAAAGTTCATATAAAATTAATTTGAACTTAAACCGAGAAGAAATTAATCGTTTTGGAGTAGAAACGGACACAAGAAAGAGGGTGTGGCGCGACGTGCACCGAGCATTAAAGGTTATAAATAGGGGGAAATTATCTGATTTTCCCCACTTGTTCAGTTGATCACACGTTTGAGAGGATAGTAGAGGAAAGGAGAAGAAAAATTAGACTTCAAGCCTTCTCTCTACGATTTCCGGAGTTCCCTAGGTCAGAATCATTCGGATCAAGACTTAAAGTAGATCACGTTGACGAGGGCTACTCAACCACCCCAAGAACGAAAGATTTCACCAAATATCCAAGGTGGAGATTTTTGGGAAATCAAGACCTTGAAGTTTGGTTGATGTTCTTAAAGTTCTCCACACTTCATTTGAGGTAGGGTTCCCTCCTACTTTGGTTATTTATAACCTATGGTGTCCATATGGAATAAATGGGGTACGAAACTATACATGTCACTTGCCTCTTATTATGGAAGTGAGGAATTGGGTACAGAAATGGCTTAGACCAACTTCTAGTTTAAATTTGATATGTGAAAGCTATTGGTGTAAAATCTTGGAAATTGGGTTTATGTGGACTGTTTTGTGTATTTTAAAATTTTTTCTATTATAGTTGTGTTAATGAAAAAGGTTAGGTATATAGAACAATGTATTTCACTTGCCTATGGTTATGATATAGGTGTACAAATGATTTAATCAGTTTTTGGTTTGAAATTGATATGTGAAGTTCCACGTGAAAATTCTTAGAACTTGGTATTGTGTGGGCATGCAATGTGTTATATTGTGCCTTGTGAAATAAATGAGTTATTTACATTGGTTATATGATAACATGATTGGTGCCTTGAAGGTATTTTGCTAAATGCCTATGTGAGAATTAAGCTTGTTATGACATAATTTATGTGTGACATGCTTGAGAAAAAGGTAATTGATATATGTTGTTAATATAGTAGAATCATGATGAATTGTGGCTTCATTTCTTCATTATGTCCATTTACATTATGTTTGTCTTTTATTTTATCATGAGTAGCTAGAGTTTAAGTTGTAAAATCCAAGGAAGACCTCCCTTTGAGGATTCGATTTCAACTATTTTTCTTTCTTCTCTTGGTGTACGGTGGTTCGGTTTGATTGGGTTAAGAGTGGATGTGGTTGTGAGTCTTGGATATTTTGTAGGCCTAGTCACGGTTTATTCTTGGATCCTCACCATCTCGTCCCTAGTTTCACACGAATCAATCGTTCATCTATAAAACCTCGGAAGAAGGTTTCGAGTTGATTGGGTATTCTCATTGGAGTGAACCTTTTGGATTAGCTAACACTTATTTTCTTGCATTTTCATTGAGAACATAACTCTCTAAAACACAAACAAAAGATTTTACACTCTCTTTTTGATAAAATCACATTCACACACTTGAACTTTCCTTCCCTGAGGAGACGACCTTGGAATACTTTTCAAGTAAAACACGACAAACGAAAGACTCCTTGCGCTTGGGGAGCACTTTTGTTCACACGCATTTCATTTCACACATTTTTTTCATTTCATTTATCCCCCATTTTCTTGTCCTTTCTTTTGACATCATCCCTAAGGGAGAGTGACACTCCCCTTCTCACACACATTATACACATGCTAAAGGGTGATGTTTAGAGGTTAGGAAACAACAAGAGTTTTCATCAAGCATAATGCTAAGTGAAGTTGTAGTCCTTCAAATACTTCATCCACCTACGTTGCCTTATGTTGAGGTCCCTTTGAGTGAAGATGTATTTTAGACTTTTGTGATCTAAAAATACCTTGAACTTCCCTCCATATAAATAGTGGCGTCAAGCCTGATGAGAAAAAAATATTTCATATTTGAAGGCATCATTGCATGCATTTTAACTCAACTTTTGTATCTAACTACTTAGAGTTAGCCGAAATTATGAATAATATTGAATTTTCGATGTTGCATGTAATTATAGCTTAAATGATTGGATTTATAACCTTGTAACTATGTGTGAATGTGTGGTAAAGATATGAACACTTTAGATGAGGTTTGGGAGGCTTGGAGGGTGAAGAATTCAAGGAAAAATGCATTCGGATGGTTGTGCCAGCTGGAGTGAAGGATTTTGACAAAGTACCACAGTTTTCCCCATTTTTTACCATGATCCGCTTCGACTATGAAAAAGTACAAAGCATAAAAGTTGTAGATATGGATGTCTTCTATATTGTATCAAAATTTCAGCTCAATCCAATGGTTGAATCAAAATTTATGTCAATTCTACAAAAACTGATCCAGAGTAGAAAACAGTACGGGTACTACATACCAGTACCCTGAACTCCAGAAGGCTTAAAGTACCGCTATGCTCCTTAGAAGTGCCCAAAATGATTTTTTTTCATCCTCCACTTTCTTGGGGGTCCCACCTACATTTCTCCCACCTGTCCCGCCATATTTTCTGCACATCTTCATGCCTCCTACACCCTTGATAAAGACTTTGGAGGCTAGGCATTAAATGTGGAGAGTGAGGAAATGGGCTGCCATGTGGGTTGTAGGCTAAGCTCCTCCTAGCCTGTGTAACCCATCAAAATCACCTCCCATTGATGGGATGTCTGCTCTCACACCTAGGAGGATCACCATGCACGAAAATTGAGGGCTCACACTCCATTATATTTAGCCTTCACACAAGATTGAGGGGTGGCTGCCTAAGCTTAGATAGTTCCAAGGTAGAAGATGTTGAATAGTGTAATGGAATTTTATGTTTTTGTATTTTCTTCTATCATTTCACTTGTAGTTTATTGTAAGACTCTTGTAATCTTCATTTGATGTCTTTAATGTCATTTATTTCATGTTCATTTCAAGTTTAGTTACATGTTCTTCATTTCACTATTGTTGCTTTTAAGTTTTCTTCATTTTTAGTTTTGAAATGGGTTTTAAATATTTTTCTTCTTAGTTTAAGTTTTCTTGTATTAATTCAAGTTCCATGCTTCATTTCTTCATTATGTCCATTTACATAATGCATTGTCTTTTTTCTTTTTATCATGAATAGCTAGATTTTTAGTTGGCTAATTCAAAGGAGACCTCCTCTTGGATTTTTCATTTCAACTCATTTTCTTTGTTCTCTCGGTGTACGATATTTTAGTTTGACTTGGTTGAGGCTGGATGAGATTGTGAGTCTTTGATATTCCGTAGGCCTAGTCACGGTTTATGCTTGGATCCTCATCATCTCGTCCCTAGCTTCCCACGAATCAATCATTCATCTATAAACCCTCAGAGGAAGGTTTCGAGTTGATTGGACATTCTCATTGGAGTGAACCTTTTTGGATTAGTCAACACTTGTTTTCTTGTATTTTCATTAAGAACAAAACTCATCAAAACCAACTACAAGATTTTACATTTTTTCCCTTTTGCAACAAAATCACCTTCACACACAACTCCCTTCCTTTCCTGAGGAGACGACCTTGGAATACTCTTCCAAGTAAAACACCGACATTTTAAGATTCTCTCTACACTTTGGGAGCAATTTTGCACACGCATTTCATTCCATACATTTTGTACATTTCATTTATCCCCCATTTCCTTGCCCTTTCGTTTGATATCATCCCAAGGGAGAGTGACACTCCTCGTTATCCATACACTACACATGCTAAAGGGTGATGTTTAGAGGTTAGGAAACAACAAGGTTTTCACCAAGCAAAGCCTTCAAGGCAAAGACTATGAGTACCAACTCCATATCACGCATGGGGTAATTCTACTCATGGTTCTTTAATTGTCGAGAACGATACGCCACCACCCCCAGACTGCATCAAAACATAACCAAGTCCATCTTTAGAGGCATCACAGTACACTGTGATCCTCTATCCCTTCTCTGGAACAACTAGAATAGGAGGTGAAGTAAGCCTCCTCCGTAATTTTTTTTTGTAAATAATACCAAAGTGCCCCAAGGTGAAACATTCGGTCCAACAAAGCCCTTGTTCAACAATTCTAGTAATTGGACCTAGAGTTCTTGTAACCCTATCGGTGCCATTCTATGCGAAATCATAGAAATAGGTGATGTACAAGGGTGAAACTCAATAGTGAAGCCTACATCCCAGTGTGAAGGTAATCTCGGTATTCCATCCAGAAGAACATCCTCAAACTCACAAACCACATGGGGTAGACCCAACTCTTGTCTCGCCTCGTCCTACAGGGTAAGGCTTGTTAGCCAACCCATCAACTGCCGGTGCCATCAAGAGTCATACACAGTTTGGCATAAAGCATCATGTTTTTTCCCTTGAAATTCAAAACAAACACGGTCTGATGTGTAGGTCGTGACCTTTTTTTGATCATAATCATTTACAACTCGGTGTGCCGCCAACCAGTCCATCCCAAGGATAATATCAAACTCCGACATGTCCTTGACCCTTAGGTCCATGGTGAGTAAATTCCTTGAGATCTCTGACTCACAACCTCGACATATCTGATCAACACACACCTTGGCTCCTAGGGGTGAACTGATATACAAATGCTCTTCTAAGGTATCAACCTCTAAGCCCAAATCTCTCATACGTGATGCATAAATGAATGAATGCGATGCACCAGAGTCAAATAACACCTTAGCCCATATGCGAGAGAATTGAAATGTACCCTAAATGACTGACTGATACATTGGCTCAGTCTGTGGTGTGATGTCGTAGATACACCCTTGGATCTTTGAAGTCCTGGCCTGCATGCCCTGTCCTCGACCTCGACCCATGCCCTGCTCTATCTGGTCTGATTGCGAAAACCCTGCTCATGAAGTGGTAGGGACCAGAGTAGTACCCTGAAATTGGAACTGATTTCCCTGGCTCGTGGTGGGGTGTGGAGAAATATAGTGTGTTAGTAGCTGCCCCACTGATGATTGGGACTGAAGCGTCCCATAACTCTGGAATCCTAGCCTCCGAGGGAAATCTCGTCTCACGTGACCCGACTGGTGGCAATGGGAGCAAATCCTTTGTCCTGCCTGATATGAGGTCCTGAAAATTTTCCCACTTTTGGAGGATTAACCTTGGCGTTGGCCTTGATAGCCACAACTCTGTTCTAGTGATTCTTGTGGGCTCGATGTTTTATGTTTTTTCCATGGACATTGGTGGCCTACGAAACTCAAACTCCTTTGGATGGCTTGAGCCTCTTGGCTCAAATTGGCGCTTGCATGTGCTAGGTTAGAAGCCATCGTACTTATAGCCTCTATATAGGTTTGTTGGTTAATGGTCGGTGGTAGTTGGTTGTTATTCCGCCCACCTCCTCGACCACGTCCTCTTCTTCTATTTTCCATCTACATACATGTTAAGTAGCAATAGAGCACTAACTTAGTATCCCACAGTAGGGATCCAAGTTAAAACTTTGAGATTTATCTCATTGTATCCCCTAGTAGAGCTTATGCTATCCACTAGTAGACATCTACACCCTGAACCATCCTGTTTATTCTATTTCTGACCCCCGAGGTTATGTTGTCTAACCCTAGTGTCTTTTTCTCCATATACATTTCAACATGCATATAATTCACATAGCATATAGCACATAACATGTAGTATTTTTAAACACATAACATGAAATGCACAATGAATGCAATGGTCTAGACCCATGCCCCACACGCCTTAGGTAAATCGTAAACCTATGCTCTGATATCAATCTGTGACGCCCCTAAAACCAGGGGTCCATTGTTAACTGTTGACCACCCGTCAACTCGCGGAAGTACCCCATGATTGTTGTGCCACCCGACATCACATCGAAGCCAACCCCTTAACCAGTACTATACCCACACAACTGTGGTCCTTTACACATTAATTTATAACCATTTTATCCCATAGGACATCTTTGAGTAAGAGGAAAGATTACCTAAGAGTTGAGGGAAAGAATTAAAAATTTTGAAGTTTTGTGAAAACCTTCTAGAAGGTTTTCTCAACCTTCCAAAAGATCGAGCATACAGGAACCCTATCTTTAAGAAAAGATGTGTCAACCTTCCGGAAGTTGTGTTCAAACCTTCTGAAAGAAGTTTCACACTGGATTCCCTAATTTTAGAAAAACCAAAAGACTTTCCAGAATGTTACAGTCGACCTTCTGGAAGGTTTCACCCACTGGTCAACATCTTTCCTTGTCTTTGTCCAAACCTTCCAGAAGGTTTTGCCCATAATTGCCTATTTCACCTGCTTTTAATATCCAATCCCATCAAATCCAGCCTACAACCATTCAATACATGTTTAATGAAGTTTTTCACATGAAACATGATAAAACAAATTCTCTTACAAGCGATTCCTTATATTTACATGCCAAAATGGAATTTTCACAAAATTTATACAAAATGAGTCATAAAAGCCACAAATCGACCTTCTTCACCCTTGAGGCTCGAATTGGGAGCCGTTCGCCGGTGTGAACACTGCACTTGAAATTTTTTCCCATGAAGGGTGAGTCACGCTCAATAGGGTATCTCTTAAAGAGGCTACTCCCCAACCTAAGTGCATATAAAATGTTCACATGCAACATTTAACCATGTAAAACATTCCAATCAAGAATATGCATTCAATGATAAGAATCCTATGTCATGCCATGAAATGAGATGAGACTCACTCTTGCACTTCAACCTAAGCCCTCTTTGGCTCATTCAAGACAATGCAATGCCAATGTATATAAATCCGCCGTTGATGATATACGTGCAATGATCTTTTAAAAAAAATCATGTGTCTTTGTTATAAAATAAAATCACGTGTCTTTGTTGGACGTTGCACATCGAATGACTATTTTATAAAATAAAATCATGTGTTTCTGTTGGATAACGCCGGCTTCGCACATCGCTACACTTTTTTGGACTTGCACCGTCGAAAGTGTATAAACCAATAGCCGGGTCTAGCACCCGAGGGAGAGTATAGCACTGCAAGTTGTACCCGACACAAGTTTTTCATGCAACCGTGCAACTCAGTCAGTTCTTCGATCCAACCTTCCCATGTCCACTTATTAACCACCAAGAATGGTGTTTGATCAATCATGCACTCACACCCACGCCCATGCCTCATGCCCATGAATGTGATGCTTTCGTGCACATGCAATGTAATGAACAATTTCAACATCAATATGTAATGAATGCCATATGGGTTATTTCTACTACATCACAACACATACCATGGGTAATTACATCCTAAGCATATAATCTTCATAAATCCTCACAATTCCAATATATCACGAGCACATATCAACATTTTTATTTCCAATTGTAATTCACATCATAAGCATATGATTTCAATTTACGACATTATCCAAGCATGTTATTTCAATTTCATCAAAACAACAACTTCAATTATTCAAGACATTTTATCAAACACCCATACAAGGCACAACATGCCCAAAAATTCATATTTCTCAAGAAATTACATTATGCAATTTTTACATACCTAATTTAAGATAGAATGTATTCTACCCATTTTTAATACCCATTTTATCAATTAAACCACAATAGGCAAGTGTTAAAATCTCTAACAACCTACCTATCTTATATAAACATCCTAGGTTGAAAATAAACCTAAGTAGTTGGAAACCCTACCTCTTGAAGCGTAAATAACAACCGTAGGAAGCTCCAAGAACCCACATCTAGCCCAAAGCCCTAGCTTCCAAAAATCCCGTTCCTTGAACTTCAGTAAAACTCGCGCTTTTTGGGGTAGCCGAGTAGCCCTCGACGACAGGAACAACTTTTCCTCTTGGCTCGAGTTGACTTGAGCAACAAGGAGGAGTAGATCGTTGAGAGAATGTTGACTTTCTCCCTTTTCTTCCTCTCTTCTCTTCCAATGTGAGATCCAGCAGACTTTTGGGGAAGAAATCTGATTTTCTTCCCCTTTTTATACTCCCTAATGTTCGGTTCACAACGCGCCAAATGACCCTCTTTTCCCGGACCTGTTTTTGCTCTGAATCGATTAAATTTCGTCCCGGTTCGAGTTCAAAATATATTTACTTTCACTTGACTTAAATTATTTTTCAAATTTTGAAATTTTATTTAAAAAATTGTTTTTGAGTCATCCGAGACCCAACCGCCCCGTAAAACGCAATAAATTCATCTATCTAAAAATTTGACTAAATTGGACAAGGTAACTAGATTTTGCGAGACGAATCTAATAGTGAGGATTGTTTTGTCATCCGAGTTCTAGAAAAATTTATGTTTTCAGCCCTTTCCGATGTGATAATTTGCTCTTTTGCTCTTTTTTGTAAAAAGTTTAAATTTATCCGAGTTTTTCAATGATGCTCTCCTAGCACTAAAAAGTTAGATTTCAAGGGAGAGAGACGATAAATAGAAATGTAGGTGATGTTCAACCCTCCAAGTTGAAAGGATAAATAGAAATGTAGGATTAGAGAAAATTTTGGTTGAGAAGTGACTAGGGTAGGACTTCGCTTATTCTTTCATTGAAACACTCCCTAAAGTCTCCCTTTTCCTATTTCTTTCCTTTCTTTCTCCTCTCACTTGACTTGGATTGAACTTCCTTCCCCTCTCTGAAAAATGGCTGAAATGGGCAATTTATAGGCACCAGAAGGAGGAGGAAAGGTGGCAAACACCCAACTTGCCCAATCACATCAAGTTATTGCTCAAATGGACCAATGGTAGGAGAAATGTTGTTTAGCCACCGTCTGGAAGCCACCACCACCGATTGGACGGTGATAATCCTCTGATTTTTAATTCATGGCAACCACCTTATTTGACTCTTTGACTTCTTAATTACTCTTGCCTCCCCTTCTTCATTTAGTCTTTGCACTTTTATCCTCTTTAATTTTTGTATTTTTGCTTGAAACCCTGCAAAATATACAAACTACACATTAATCCCTAAACTTTATAAATTTATCACTTTAACATAATTTACGCACACAATTAGCCCTAAACCCTAATTCATTTACGAACTAATTAGGGTTGAACAACCATCCCTAGGCATAATTTAGATTCTTTGTCAAGTCAATCCCAACATTATGCATAATGATTGATTGGAAAATGTTATTGTTCCTATGCTCCTAACATGAACCCTCAAATATGTATATGACTTATGTGTGTGGGTGAGTGTCACTCTCACTCAGATTCATACAAGAGAAAGGGAAACGGAATGTGGTGATGAAATGAACAAAATGTACAATAAAATGAAATGTGTGTATGGTGAACAAAAGTGCTCCCCAATTGCAAGGAGTCTCTTGTATGTCGGTGTTTTACTTGGAAAGTATTCCAAGGTCGTCTCCTCAGGGAAGGAAAGTTCAAGTTGTGTGAAGGTGATTTTGTTGCAAAAGGGAAAAATGTAAAATCTTGTAGTTGGTTTTGATGAATTTTGTTCTTAATGAAAATGCAATGAGAAACAAATGTTAGCAAATCTAAGAAGTAACTCAAATAGGAATACAATTTCAACTCCAATCCCTCATCCGATAGAACATGAATGAACGATTAATTCGGGGGAAGCTAGGGACAAGATTGGTGAGTATCTAAACATAAACCGTGGCTAGGCCTATGGGATATCAAAGACTCACCAACTTATCCACTCTCAACCCCGTTAAACCGAACCATTAGACTCATAAGGGAAGGAAGAGAATGAGTTGAAATGGAAAACCCAAGAGGAGGTCTCCCTTGAATTAGCCAACTAGAAATCTAGCTATTCATGTTTAAAAGGAAAGACAAGCATAATGTAAATGGACATAATGAAAAAAGGAAGCATGGGACTTAACTTAAAGCAAGAAATCTTAAGCTATGAAGAAAAATATACAATACCCATTTTAAAGCTAGGAAATGAAGAAAAACATGAACAACAATGGTTAAATGAAGAACATGTAATTAAACTTGAAGTAAATGACATTAGTGTTCAAGAGGTAAAGATTACAATAGATTAAAAGCTTACTACAACTTGAATGGAGAAGAAAATTCAAAAACATAAATTTCTCACACTATGACACTATTCATCATCTTCTTCCTTGGGAGCTTTTCTAAGCTTAGGTAGCCACCCTTTCATAATAATGAACTCCCCCCTTTCTTGCCTCCAAAACTTGCCTCCATAGCTCTGGGGTAGCCTGGGATGTCCCTTCCATCCAGGGGTTGCAGGGGTATGGGTTGGACAGGGGTGTGCAGAGCTTGTCTGCACACCCAGCTTCTCCCTCTCTCTCTCTTCATTGATGAGCCAACCACCCAACATCCAATTCATGGTGTGAACAAGGTGAATAGTTTTGTGGGCGTGTCAGAGGAGTAGGGGAGAGCTAATGTTGGGGTCCGCAAAGTGATAGAGCTCCTGCTGTAGAGATTTGGGGAAGAAATCGACAGACAGTACTGGTACAGCGTACCGGTACCTCGAACTCCAGTAGCCTTTGCGTACCGGTACGCTGTACCGGTACGGTATCTGCTGTTTTTGCTGTTTCTGTTGCATCACCCACCGTTGAGCTTTCCAATTCTCATTCTTTTCATCCCCTTTTGTCTCCATCCTTGTTGAAATGCTAAAGAGAGTCTTGTTTAACACTTTTTAACTGCAAAAGAAAAATGTCGTCATTAATAACTCAATATAGATAACTTCCCTCATTAGCATCATAAAAATCGTTAATCACATAAGTAGCACCAAATTAAGAAGGTATTGGGCATTAGGGTGTCTCATAATAGGGTTCAATTGATCATCAATGGTGGATAGCTGATAAGTATAGAATATTGTATATCGTGTATCTCATTTCCATCCATATTACTTGTTTTGTGGTGAAAATTGTGGGAAATGATTTCAAATTCACAATTAATGGAGATTCATGTGATTGTAGGTAAAGAGTGGGTAAGGTCTTGTATCAAAACCTATCGGTAGGTTTGCTTACGTTCTACCAGTAGGTTTTGTCTAGTTTGGCCAGATGCCTATTCACATGACTCCTCCTACTCCTGGTAGCAACCTCTTGTCAACCAAACCATACCCTGACATAATTGACACTCCATGATACCCTCATAACACAAAAAGGTCAAATTTCAAGTGAGAGAAAGGATAAATAGAAATGTAGGAGATGTTCAACCCTCCATGTAGAATGGATAAATAGAAATATAGGACTTGAGAAATTTTTTGTTGAGAAGTGATTAGGGCAGGGTTTGGCTCGCTCTTTCACTGAAACACTCCCTCAAGTCTCCTTTTTCCCTATTTATTTCCTTTTTTACTTTTCTCTCTTGACTTGGATTGAACTTCATTCCCCTCTCTGAAAAATGGCTGAAACAGGCTACTTATAGGCACCGAAAGGAAGAGGTAAGGCGATAGACACCCAAACTGTCCAATCACATCAAGTTATTGCTTGAATGGACCAATGGTAGGAGAGGAAGGAGAAAGGCGGTTTAGCCACCGTTTGGATGCCACCACCATCGTCTAAACGATGCTAATCCTCCGATTTTCCATGCATGGTAGCCTCTGCACTTTTATCCTCTTAAATTTTTGTATTTATGCTTGAAACCCTGCAAAATATACAAACTACACATTAACCCTAAAAATTTATTAATTAATCACTTTAACCTAATTTATGTACACAATTAACCGTAACCCCTAATTCATTATGCACTATTTAGGCTTAAACAACCTTCCCTAGGCATAATTCAGATTTTTAGTCAACTCAATCACAAAATTAGATATACCAAGTATCGAATTAAGAACGTATTGGGCAATAGGGTGTCTTATAATAAGGTTCAAATGATTAGCAATGGTAGACACTTGAAGAGTATAAAATCTTGCCTATCATGTGTCTCATTTGCATCCACATTACTTGTTTTGTGTTGAAAATTGGGAAACATGTTTTCAAATTCAAAATTAATGGAGATTCGTGTGATTGTAGGTAAAGAGCGATTAAGGTCGTGTATCAAAACCTATTGGTAGGTTTGCTAACGTTTTACCTGTTGGTTTTGTCTAGTTTTGTCAGATGCCTATTCACAAGACTCCATCTACTCTGGGGGTCACCTCTTGTCACCCAAACCATAACCTGACATAATTGACACTCCATGATGCTCTCCTAACACAAAAAAGTCAGACATCAAGTGAGAGAGAGGATAAATAAAAAAGTAGGGGAAGTTCAACCCTCCAAGTAGAAAGGATAAGTAGAAATGTTGGAGTTGAGAAAATTCTGGTTAAAAAGTGATTAGGGCAGGGCTTCCCTCGTTCTTTCACTAAAACACTCCATAAATTCTCTCCTTTTCCTATTGATTTCCTTTCTTTCTCTTCTCTGTTGACTTGGATTGAACTTCCTTCCCCTCTCTGAAAAATGGGTGAAATGGACTACTTATAGGCACAAAAAGGAGGAGGTAAGGTTGCAGACTCCCAACTTGCCCAATCACATCAAGTTATTGTTCAAATGGACCAATGGGAGGAGAGGGAGGAGAAATGTGGTTTAGCCATCGTTTGTAGTCCTGTCAAAATCCAACATGACATAATTAACCGACACGAATCGATATGAATTAAGCGGGTTTGGGTGAGACCATAACGGATTTGTGTGGTAAACGGGTTGACCCGCTAGACACATTTAATAAAAGGGTCGTGTTTGGGTGAGACATGTTAACCCGTTTATCTCCCATTTACCAGTTTAAATATATTTAATATAATAATAAATTAATAATTATTTTATATATTAAAATAGTAAAGAAAACATTTCAAAAAAAAAAAGTAAGGAAATCAGTTCCAAAAAAATAGGAAACAAAAGATTTGAGCCTTTAAGGCATTGAATTGCCTTTCTTTGAATCCCACATTACTTTGTCTCACTGGTGATCAACTTCCATCAAATCAGTAATTGGAGAAAATGAATTTCAAGAACGTGAGGATTCCAAATGTTCTGGGTGGTGTTGCAGCTTCTACTTTAATCAAGTTTGGAGCAATTGCTTGGCTTGGCATATACGTAGCTACTAACAGTCTGTACAATGTTAAAGGAGGAAATCGAGCTATTGTCTTCAACCATATTATTGGCGTTAGTGATATGGTTTATCTTGAAGGAACGCACCTGATGATCCCATGGTTTGAAAGACAAATCATATATAATGTTCTTGCATGACCCCATTTGGTGAAGTTCACTTTGGGTTGTCGTGATCTCTAGATGGTAAAAATTTGTCTTCGAGCTCATGGAATCCCACATCGACAGGGGAGTGGAGAGTGGGGGTTTTAGTTGCCTATAAACGACGTAGTGGACCTCTTCTTTTTAATTGATCTTTGTGGCATGGTTTATCAAGTGGACTGTTGGTTGTTAGTTGGAACTCCTCTAATTAAGGAAAATACAGTTAGCAAAAAAAATGGAGTGTAAAAATTTGTTAAAATAGTATTTTTTTGTTATTTTTAAATGGGTTAAACAAGTCGTGTTGCGTTATCCGTTTATTAAATGGTTCGTGTTCATGTTGAATATTTTTACCCATTTATTAAATGTATCGTGTATGAGTTTGTATGTTTTTCACCTGTCACCCGTTTAACCCGACACATAACCGTTTAACCTGACACGATTGACGCCCCTAACCGTCTGGACGCCGCCACCACCATCTGGAAGGTGCTAATCTTATGATTTTCCATGCATAGCAGCCTCCTTGTTTGACTCTTTGACTTCTTAATTACTCTTGCCTACCCTTCTTTATTCAGCCTATGCGTTTTTATCCTCTTAAACTTTCGTATTTGTGCTTGAAACCCTACAAAATATACAAACTACACATTGACCCTAATATTTATAAATTATCACTTTAACCTAATTTACTCACATAATTAACCTTAAACTCTAATTCATTTATGCACTATTTAGGATTAAATAGTCTTCCTTAGGCATAATTAGGATTCCTAGTCAACTCAATCCCAACATTAGATATACCAAGTATCGGAATAAGAAGGTATTTGGCATTAGGGTGTCTCATAATAGGGTTCAAATGATTAGCAATGGTAGACACTTGATGAGTATAGAATATTGAATATCATGTATCTCTTTTGCATCCATATTACTTGTTTTGTGGTGAAAATTGGGGGAAATTCTTTCAAATTCATAATTAATGAAGATTCGTGTGATTCAAGGTGAAGAGCACGTAAGGTCGTGTATGAAGCCTCCAATAAAGTGCTAAAAGGCAATGGGGAAGAAGGGAATGCTTAACGGATGGCACGGGACATTAAGGAACTAAGGAAATCAAACAACAATAGAAAACCTACCGATAGAATATAGTCAAAACCTACCGGTAGAAGTTTGCAAAAACCTACCGGTAGAAGATCCAAAACCTAACGATAGAAATTCTATTGGAATTCTTCTACCGCAACCATGCAAAATCTATCAGTAGGTTAGCTTATGTTCAACCGGTAAGTTTTGCCTAGTTTTTCCAAGTGCGTGTTCACCAGACTTGACGTACTCCAGGGGCCCATCTCTTGTCACCCAAACTATACCCTGACATAATTGACACTCCATGATGTTCTCCTAACACAAAAAAAAGTCAGATTTCAAGTGAAAGAAAGAGTAGATGCAAGAAAGAGAAGAGGGCTGGTTGGGAAGGCATGGGAGGAATATGTTTGGCTTATTTTTTCTTGTTAAGTGTCCAACCTCTCCCTACTCATTGGAACTCAGTTCACACAAGCTAAGGAAATGGGGATGGTCGAAAATTACCAAGCTTTACACCATTATTCAGTTTTTATATGCTTTTAGCAAGAGAAGCTCCAAGGTAAAAGATGAAGTTTTAGAGAGAAAAAGTTGGATTTTTACATTTCCTTCACCATGTTCATTGTAGTAAGCTTTATTTTACTTGTAATATTTCTCGCTTTCACTCTAAACTCTTTTATTTAAGTTATAATCAAGCTTAGTTTAGTGTTCTAGCATTTTCATTTCTCCATTTGGGTATTTTGTCTTCAATCTTCATATTTTGGGTGTGAATGATTATGATTTTGTTCTTGTAGTTTAAACCTTTTCTTGCATTAATACAAGTTTCATGTTCCATTTCACTGCCATGTCTCTTTACTTTACGTTGGTTCTTGCTTTTACTATGAGTAGCTAGACTTTAGTTTGCTAATCCAAGGGGAATTTCTTCTTGGGTTTGTGAAATCTACTCTCTTTTATTCTTCCTCGTAGTGTAAAGTGTTTGTTTTGAATAGGTTGAGTGCGGTCGTGGTTGTGGGCCCTTGATACACCGTAGACTTGTTATTGAGTATGCTTATGCCCAACACATCCACATTAGTCCCTCACTTCCTATGAATCAATCAAACACCGAGACACCATTGGATGAAAGAATTGAGTTGAATTTGTATTCCCATTGGAATGACCTCTATGGATTAGCCAACCTTGCTTCTTGCATTGTTTCCTAAACACAACTCACCAAAAGCACAATTCACAAGATTTTTCAATTTTTATTTCTTTACAAATCACCGTTCCAAAATATTTGACCTTTCGTTCCATAAGGAGTCGACCTTAGAATACCCATTCCAAGTAAAACACGACATTACAAGTCTCTCTTCGCTTAAGGAGCACTTTTGCACGCACATATACATTTTTGTTCACACACACAATTTTCCCCATTTCTCGCATGAACTCGAGGGACACTGACACTCACCAACTCGTATAAGCCGTATACACACAATTCGGGTTAGTGTTTGGAGATTAGAGAAACTAAGTCAAGCATTTTTGGCACCGTTGTCTGGGAAAACTAAGCGTCAAATTTGAAGGTGATTGGGAGACAATGGAGGTAAGTTTCGCGATTCTCATCATGGGAAAAGGTACATTTCTCCTTTTGTACATATTTGTGTATATTCTTTCTTTCAATTGTAAGTAGTATTTTTGCATGTGGGGATGTGACGTTCAAAATAGACTTGTGAGACATGCTCTAGGACAAAATATGAATATAGACCTAGACCCACCTGAGGATGTCGGAGACAATTTCGGGGATGATAGTGTCAATATTCCAAGGGTCGGGGGGAATGCAAAACCCCCGAATGCAATTACCCCCTCCAAGAGAAATGAAGGAAATAATCCCCGTATGGACCAACCAACCCGAAGCACCACCCTCTCATGCATACTTATACTCGTGCAAGCGAATGACTTCCTTGTTAAACTGGGCATGTAGAAATTACTTCCTCAATTCCATGGAGTGGAATGTGAAAATCCTTATTTACACATTAAGGAATTTGAGGAAATATTTGGAACATTCATCGCAAATCATGTCGTAGAAGACCTGGCACGCATTAAATTATTTCCCTTCTTCCCCAAAGTCAAAGCTAAAACTTGGTTGAACTCACTGAAACCCCGATCGATAAGTTCTTGGGCACAAATGCTTTTCAAAATTATAAGCAAATCTTTTTCGGTGCCCAAGATCACTACTCTTAAGAAACAAATTCAAAACTTTTCAGAAAAACTAAATTAGCAGTTCTATCAATGTTAGGATAGATCCAAGGACTTGTTACACTACATTCCACATCATAAATTTGAACCATCACAATTGGTAAGTTTCTTCTATGAAGGAATTACGCCGGGCCATCGACAATTCATCAAAATGATTTACAAGAGAAAGTTTCTAAGTAAGGATCCCTATGAGGCCCTTGAGTGCTTTAACACATTAGCAAAAAAATTCCCAATCTTGGGATATAACAGATTCCACCGATGTGACAAGGTCCTCTTCGAGTAGTCAACCAAGTGGAGGGGGGATATATAACTTAT
Organism: Ilex asprella; assembly: GCA_023539305.1. Classification (NCBI taxonomy): domain Eukaryota; kingdom Viridiplantae; phylum Streptophyta; class Magnoliopsida; order Aquifoliales; family Aquifoliaceae; genus Ilex; species Ilex asprella. The sequence goes on from CM042187.1 coordinate 27,116,266, forward strand.
GTCACCAAGAAGACTTGCTTGCCAGAATAACAAAATTGTCCCACAAGGTGGAGAGTCTAGAGGTGAATAGGAGGCATGAGGTGTCTAATATCACAAAGTCCAAGGAGTTTTGGTCTATATGTGAGAGTGTTGAGCATTCTATTTCGAAGTTCCCAAACATTCTGGCACTTAAAGAGGTATAACATGAGCAAGTGAATGATTTTAATCAAAGTACTCAATCATTTTCTCCACACTTCAACACATACAATCCGGGATGGACAAAACTTCCAAACTCTAGTTGAAAGAATGAAAACCCTATTCCTCATGGGTCTAGCTCATTGTCATCTCCCATTCCACTCAAGCAAAACCAGTCATACTATGATCATGGTCCCTCATCTAGCTTCAAATACCCATGGTCCAATCAACAAGGGTTTGGTCAACAAGGACCACCAAACACACCCACCTACCAACCTCCTCACAGGAGAAATTTGGAGGATGTCGTGCATCAATTCTTTCAAAGCCAAACCACAATCAACAATCAAACTGCCACCGCTTTTAATGACATCTGAACTCAAATCACTAAGTTGACCAATGCTATAGGGTCTTCCCAACAAGAGAAAGGGAAATTTGCTGTTCAACCCCAAGAAAACCCAAGGGGTCAACATGTGATTGAATCGTCCAAGGCTACCAAAGAGAGTTGTGAGCAAATCAAGACGGTCACCACCCTTAGGAGTGGGAAATAAATATATAAAACCATTTTGCCTATAGTCTCACCCAAATCCATAATGGAAAATGAAAAAGAGACTAAGGGTAACTCTGAGGTGGTGAACCACTTGAAAAGCAGAAGATTGTTGATTTGAATATACATAATTATCCTATCCCGACCCCTTTCCCCAACGTTTGAGGTCACTTGGTAAAGTTTCTAATTATTCAGATATTATTGAAATATTTAAGTAGGTGAAGATAAACATTCCTCTCCTTGATGCCATCAAGCAAATACTTTCATGTGCAAAGATATTGAAAGACTTGTGCACTGTAAAGAGGAAATTGAATGTGTACAAGAAGGTATTCCTCACCAAACAAATGAGTTCCATTTTGAGGACCAATGCACCACCCAAATTCAAAGATCCTAGCTACCCGACCATTGACATAACCACCAAAATTTGTCGTGTGGAGCAAGCGTTATTAGACTTGGGAGCAAGTGTCTACCTCCTACCCTTTTCAGTGTATCAACAATTGCAATTGGACGAGCTGAAGCCAACCCCAATCACTCTTCAATTGGTGGACGGAGGCATGAGAAAAGCAAGGGGAGTAGTTAAGGATGTTTTAGTCCAAGTGGACAATTGCTATTTTGTCGTTGATTTTATTGTACTTGACACTCACCCTGTTGCTAATCCTAGTTTATAGATTCCTGTCATATTAGATAGGTCTTTCCTTGCTACTTCTAATGTTGTGATAAATTGCATGAATGGTCTAATGAAGCTTGCCTTTGGAAACATGAAGATGAATCTCAATGTGTTCAATCTTTGCAAGCAACCAGGAGTTGATGAGGAAGTGCATGAGGTCAATCGGATTGACAATCTGGTGAAGGATCACATGGAGCTACTTTGGAATTCCAAGTTAGAGGAGGAAAATTTTATGAGGAGGATTCAAAAAGTGTGCAAGGGGTGGAGAATTGGACCCCAACATTTGAAAAAATTCCACCACAAGAGAAGAAGATTTTTACATCAACTGTGCAAACACTGATATTGGAATTGAAGCCATTGCTATCTACACTCAAGTATGCATTTCTAGGGGAGTGCAAGACATTCCCAGTGGTTATAAGCTCTTTTTTAGAGCCAAGGCATAAGGGAGCCATCGGTTGAACCATAGCCAACATCAAAGGTATTACCCCCTTATTTGCACCCACATAATCTATTTAGAAGAAGACTCCAAGTCATTTTGAGAACCACAAAGAAGACTAAATCCTATCATGAAGGATGGGTGAGAGATGAAGTGCTCAATCTACTTGACATAGGTGTTATTTTTGTAATTGTCAACAGTAAATGGGTTAGTCTCGCTCAAGTAGTACCAAATAAGTCGGGAGTCACTGTAGTTACAAATGAGGAGAATGAGTTGATTCCAACAAGGGTGGTCACTGGTTGGAGAGTTTTCATCGATTATCAGAAACTCAACTCATACACAAGAAATGATCACTTTCCATTGCCATTCCTCGATCAAGTGTTGGAGAGAGTAGCTAGGCATGTATTTTATTGCTTCTTCGATGGCTATTTCAGCTACAATCAAATAGAAATTGCCTTGGAGGGTCAAGAGAATACCACATTCATGTGCCCCTTTGTGATGAGTCCCAAGCTAGAGATCCTTTGCATGTACCGGGGGTCCAATTACTAGAGCTCGGGCCAAGAAGATCAAAGTGGCAATGCAAGGGGTTATTCAAGCAAGCATGGTTGAATACTCTACGGACTCAAGTAACTCCACCTTATCAAAGATGGGCTTAAAAGAAGTGGAAGCATGTGAAGTATACTTGCTACAAGCTAGGAACGAAGAGGAGCTTGAAGTTGGACCCTATCCTAATGGGCCGGATCACAAGGCCCATTGGGCCGAACCTCTTGGGCCAAATTTGGGCCCAAGTATGGCCTAGAATTGTCAAGCATCGTGGGCTGTCAAAGAGTCCAGAATTATTCCCAAATCTAGTGCTATTATCTCTCCAAATCTTGTGATGATTATGGGAAGATCTTGGGGATATCTTTCCAAATCTTGTGAAGATTATGGGAAGATCTTGGGGATATGATTGGAGATGGGTCAAAGATTGGGAGATTCTTATCACAATCATAGAAATAATTTGAAGACCAAATACAACTATTCAAGGAAGGATTATCTTCTAGAATAATCTATATTAGTTATGTTATTACCTTTATTTTAATTTTCGGAGTTATTGTTTATGCCTTCCTTGGAGGCCAAGTTTAATTTACAATAATTATGTAATTTTCTATATTTTAGATTTTAAGAATTATTGTTCATGCCCTCCTTGGAGGCCAAGTTTTGTAGCCTATAAAAAGGCCATTTAGTGCAATGAATAAAACAACAATTATTTTGAGAGCAATAGCTTTGTGAGTTGAGAGTTTTCTCCTCTTGTTCTTTTGTGAACACTCGGCTTATCAAAGGCTTGCAACCTTTGTGGCGCCTCTTTGC
>CM042187.1:27125291-27197175 GCA_023539305.1 Ilex asprella
TGATGAGAACTAAGGTGGGCCTACTCTTAAAGATCTTTTGCATGTCCAAATTGACCAATTAAAAGATTAAGAGCCAAGAAGATCAAGAAAGCAATGTAAGGATTAGTGAAATCCACTTGGAATGAAGCTTGCAAGAGCCCAACACTCAAGATGGGCTTGAAAGAAGGAGAACTAATTTTGATCCACTTAATCCAAACTATGGAAGACAATATGAGAGACAATACATAATGAATTTTGATTGTGAGTTGAGTTGAGTTTACTCCTCTTGTTCTTGAATGAACTTTTGAACTTATCAAATGTAAATCACAACCTTTGTGGCGTTCCTTCTTGTAATTTGGGTTCTTGAGACAAGTTCTTCAATGGGTCTAGATTTTAATATAATCTAAGTTCTTGACACAAGATCTCAATGGGTCTAAATTCTCCATCCATAGACCTGAGTTTGGCTTTCTTGGATTGTTTCTCCAATATTGTTGTTGGGTCTCAAAGAAAGTCGATTGGGGTTCACATCATTTGGTATCAAAGCAAGGCTTCCAACCAGGTCATATTCTATCTTTTTTTTTATTATTTCTAGCATAATTGATTCTAGGGCTTCATTTTTCTAGGGTTACAAAAAAAAAGGAGGCTGCCAAAATTCTTAGGGTTTTGTGTGGCTGCCAAAAAAATATTTATTTTCATTGTTACAGGGTTTGAGTTATCTTTAGGGTTTTTTTTTTTGGATATCAGATCACAAGAGGCAAACTACGCGTAATTGGGCAGCAAACTTCACAATCGATTCACTAGCAAATTAGGCATTCAATTCAGCCCATATTATGCAACCCTAATTGATATCAAAATTATAGAAAGAACAACTGAAATTCTAGCAGCAATTCACACCCCAAATCAAACAGAAAGAAAAAGAAGAAGAAAAAAAACGTGATGCACAGTAACGATGAACAGTACACGAATATTTTTTTTTAATTGATGTGCTTAAATAGAAGAAGAAACACCAACCTGATTTGAGAAAACAAACCCGAAAGCTCTGATACCAAATTGATGCGAACCCTTAAATGAATTCAAGAACCCACACGCAAATTGATTGAAGAATCCCCAAGAAAGTTCACAAACCAGAATTATAAGAACCCAAAACCCTAGACCCAATAATTTCAAGAAACAAGAACCCAAGGTTAAAAGTTCAAGAGAAAACGCCACACTCAAGATTGAGTGATAAGTCGATGAATGCCACAAGAAAGATTAATTCTTGATAAGTTCTTGAAATAGTTCTTGAAAGAACAATAAGGTAGAAACCTCACAATACTTATAAAAATTTTCTGTCCTTTTTCAAGGTCTTGGGTGTGTATATATAAAGCCCTAAAACAAATCCTAATCTACTAAAGTAACAAATCCTAATCTAAATAGGAATAACTAAAGTTGGGCTTTAAACAAGTAATCAGCCCAAAATTCTAAAATAGACTAAATCAGCCCATACAACCACTTAATTAGGCTTGTTGGACTTGAATTACATTAAAATAAACTTGAGGCCTTTTCCCCTTAAAGCCCACGCATTCCATGGTAGAAAAGCCTTCAAATGCACTCTTCATGCTTGGGCTTGCATAATCAGCCCATATGTCTTGAATCAGCCCATTCAATGCTTCCTTCATCCTTTTCGCTTTCGCCCGAGTAATAGGACCTCCATTTATGCTCAACGGATCAGATTGTATTGCATCATTAATGATGTGAACCCCAATCAACTTGCTTTGAGACCCAACAACAATATTGGAGAAACAACCCAAGAAAGCCAAACTCAGGTCTATGGATGGAGATTTTAGACCCATTGAGATCTTGTGTCAAGAACCTAGACTATATTAAAATCTAGACCCATTGAAGAACCTGTCTCAAGAACCCAAATTACAAGAAGGAACGCCACGAAGGTTGTGATTTACCTTTGATAAGTTCAAAAGTTCATTCAAGAACAAGAGGAGTAAACTCAACTCAACTCACAATCAAAATTCATTATGTATTGTCTCTTATATTGTCTTCCATAGTTTGGATTAAGTGGATCAAAATTAGTTCTCCTTCTTTCAAGCCTATCTTGAGTGTTGGGCTCTTGCAAGCTTCATCCCAAGTGGATTTCACTAATCCTTACATTGCTTTCTTGATCTTCTTGGCTCTTGATCTTTTAATTGGCCAATTTGGACATACAAAAGATCTTTAAGAGTAGGCCCACCTTAGTTCTCATCAGAAGTTTTTCCTTTTTCCACTTGAATTTCGGCTTTCTTGGGTTTGAATCAATTTGTTCGTGGGTTCAAGGAGCTTATCTCCATGGGTTCACATCACTTTGGCACTTATGCCTATCACCGAATGCCATTTGGCTTATGAAATGCCTAGTGCCCGGGAACTTTTCAAAGATGTATGATGGGGATTTTCAACGACATGGGGGAGATGATTGTGGTAGTTTTTATGGTTTTCGTTTTTGGGGACTCATTTGAAGGTTGTTTGGAAATTTGAAATGAGTCATAGAAAAATGTGAAGAGAAGAATTTGGTGCTAAATTGGGAGAAGTGCCACTTCATGGTAACACAAGGGACTGTGCTTGGACACGTTGTGTCCGAAAAGGGGATTGAAGTAAAAAAATCCAAGGTGGAAACAAAAAATTAAAAGTCCAGGGAAATTATTCCTTTGTGTGCGGTGACTCCGGCCACTAGGGAACAGACCCGGGGGAGGCTGAGGTGACCCTAGTGCTCAACGGTTGAAGGAACAGTGCCTGGTGCGTCCTGGTGACCTTCACCGGATCGTCTTAGGGAACAGACCCAGGTGAGGCTGTGGTGACCCTAAGTACGATGTTGGATCCAACTTTGAGATCTTTTGGTATTTGATATTGGTTCCCATCGATTATTGGATATCGTACAGTCTCCACCATTAAGATATGATTCATCGTTGTCGTATGATTTTTGGTTGAAACCCGATTGTGTTATTCTTGAAAAATTGGTTATCTTGTTGAAGTTATTTTTTTAAATCTTTAATTTACATGTCGTATGCCAAAAATATTTTTCAGCCATTTTGAATACGCATGCCTTTCCATTCACTGAGCTTTGTAGTTCATGCTTTTAAAATAAAACTTTTCAGGTAAATGATTGGAGTGTCAATAGCAGATTCAGAGAATTGATTGGGGACTAATAGTGTTGTGACTTCCGTAGCATATACCATATAGCCATCTTTACTTGTTTGGATAATTGGGGCAAATAGGTATAGGTATGTTGACTTTGACATATTGACATGAGATCAATTTAGTGTTAATGTTAGTTTATTATTAGGCTTACATGTTCCATAGGTTATCGATCTATGGTTCACGGCCGGTCATGCCCTTGGAGTTGGGGTGTGACAACTAACTCATCATTTTCTTTAAAATTATGCATCTCCCCTGCTTCTCTGGATCATTTAGGACTTCAAGGGTTATAATGGGGCCTTGGGGCTATATTGAGGCAAAAGAAACGAAGGACATAGGCTTGGTCCGAGTGAAAGACTTTTTATTTCAAAAACACCTACCTTTTCATGGGATTTTCATTTCATTCATACACCTTCACCACACTTTTTGTTTCTTTTCTTCATTTTTCTTAACATTTTCTTTTTCTTTTGATCATTCTTTCTTCTTCTCACCCATTTTCTTCTTCTTGAATTTTCATCCTCCTTTTTTTCAACTTTTTGAGTTTCAACAATAAGAACCCCTTGCTTAAATTTCCACACCACCTTCTTTCACTTTTGTGATCACTCATATTCAGTTCAAGGAACAACCAATGTAAGGAAGATATTTATCATTTTCATTGGCTTGGTCAAATGTATAGCATAGAAACAAATTTTAATTAGGCTCAATCACGACACTAGGGTTAATATTTTCTTAAGAATAAGGCTAAGGCTCAAATTTTCAAAAATGGCCAAAGGTCACTTCCAGGTAAGCATAGGAGAGCATTGTACATGCAGGATAAGTCAATCAACTACACACATGCACCTAGCCAAGACAAACATAATGAGATTATTGAACAAATTTGACATTAAAAAATTATTCTTTGAGTAATTGTAAATTCCCTCCAAAAAGGATTGGCACTAAAGCTCTCATGGGTCCTTACTCATCTCCATTATTTATGTCAAGCCTAAAATATGACTCTAATCCATAAATGACTGAAATTACACATTCAAGGTGCACATACGATTGAGTTCAAAAATGGATACTGATTAGCACAAAACATTGCATATTTCATGTGCCAAAACATTCCTTTTTCACTTACTTTTGGGGATTAAATGAGTGGAATTGTGCTACTTGAGCTATTAACGAAGATTTGTGGTGTTTGAAGATAAAAGGTGATAAGTGGTGCTTCTTAAAGCCTTCTCATATGGTTTGAGGTTAATAATAATGAAAGGATGGCTTGAAGATAGTTTGGAGGTGAGGAAACCAAAGAAGCAGAAAAAATAGGGGAAAACCTACCCGTAGATTTCAACTACTAGAGTTACCTACCGATAGGCCATACCGGTAGGTTGTACAGATACAACCTAGATTCTGCATGTCATGTGATTGATGGAAAAACATTGTTGTTTCCTAACCTCTAAACATCACCCTTTAGCATGTATATGATGTGTGTGAGAAGGGAGTGCCACTCTCCCTCGGGATGATGCAAGAGATGGAACAATGAAATGGTGGTATGAAATGGAATGAACAAAATGTGTGAAATGTGAACAAAAGTGCTCCCCAATCGCAAGAAGTCTTTTGAATGTCGGTGTTTTACTTGGAAAAGTATTCCAAGGTTGTCTCCTCAGGGAAGTAAAGTTCAAGTGTGTGAAGGTGATTTTGTTAAAAAGAGAAAGTGTAAAATCTTTTGTTTGAAAGTTGTTTGGTGGAGTATGTTTTGGTGAAAATGCAATGAGAAACAAATGTTGGCAAACCCAAGAACTCACTCCAATAGGAATACCATTTCAACTCCAATCCCTCCTCCGATAGAGCATGAATGAAGGATTGATTCGGGGGAAGCTAGGGACAAGATTGGTGAGTATCTAAGCATAAACTGTGGCTAGGCCTACGGGATATCAAAGGCTCACCAACTTATTGATTGATTGAAAACGGTGACGTTCCCAACCTCTCAACACCACCCTCAAATGTGTGTATAACTTATAGGACTAAGGGAGTGTCACTCTCCCTCAGGATGATGCTAGAGATTAGGCGACAACGAATTGTGATGGAAGTGAAGTGAACAAAATGTATGAAGTGAAATATGGAATGTGCACAAAAGTGCTCTCCAATCGCAAGGAGTCTTTCGTGGTCGGTGTTTTACTTGGAAGAGTATTCCAAGGTCGTCTCCTCAGGGAAGGAAAGGGAGTTTTGTGAAAGTGATTTTACAAAAGTGAAAAGAAAGTGTAAAATCTTGTATTTGAGTTTTGTGTTTGGTTTGTAAATTAAAATGCAAGAAAACAAGTATTGGCTAATCCAAAGGATTCATTCCAATGGGAATACCAAATCAACTCAAAGCCTTCCTCCGATTGAGTATGAATGAACGATTGATTCGGGGGAAGCTAGGGACGAGATTGGTGAGTATCTAAGCATAAACCGTGACTAGGCCTACGGAATATCAAAGGCTCACCAACTCATCCACTCTCAACCCCGTCAAACCGAACCATTTGACCCTAAAGGGGGGAATGAAAAAGAGTTGAAATGAAATCCCCAAGAGAAATTTTCCTTGGAGTAATCAACTTAAAACTAGCTATTCATATTAAAAGCAAAGACAAGCATAAAGGAAATAGACATGGAAAGGAAATGGAGCATGAAACTTAAACTAATGCAAGAAACTTAAACTAGGAAGACAAATCAACAATACCCAATTTAAAGCATGAAAATTAAGAACTTGAAAGCATAACAATGGTGAAATGTAAAGTACACAACTAAACTTGAAATAGACTTGAAGTAAATGACATTAAGGTAATAAAATGAAGATTACAAGAGTATGAAAGCTTACTACAACAATAGCAAGTGACATGGGAGAAGAAAATGCAAAAATGATTAATCATCTTCAACCTTGGAACTCTCTCTCTATATCTACTCCTAAGCTTAGGTAGTCAACCCTCAAAAATGCTGAATATTGTTGAGATATATGGAGTGTATGCCTTGCAAAAAACGTCCATGAGGGTCCTCCCTAGCTGTCTGCTCTAGCTCCTATCAAGAGGGGGCTGAAATGATGCATTGCACAGGCTAGGGCAAGCCTAGCCTAGGAGCCCACATGCCTGCCCATTCCTCTCCCATGCTTCATTAATGCCAAGCCTTCCAAGTCTTCCAAATGTGTAAGGGAGGCGTGCTCTTGTGTCAGGAAATGTTGGGGGGCAAGTGGGAGAAGTGTAGGTGGGACCCCTAAGCCTCAAAGTTGAGTTACAGGCTGTTTTTCGGCCAGAATGTTCGTGGTACCGGTACTAGGTACCGGTACCAAGTACCGGTACTGTTTTTTCTGTACTGGACCACCTTCGGTAGAAATGACATAACTCTTGATCTAACCGTTGGATTGAGCTGAAATTTTGACACGACACAGAAGACATCCAGATCTACAACTTTTATGTTTTGAACTTTTCCAGATTCTGGGTAGATCATGGTCAAAATGGAGAACAACCGAGGCAGTGCTTCCCAGTGATGTGGCAGCTGGTGCCTTTGTTCCAAAACACCAATACCTCCTTGATTTCTTCAATTTTAAGCCTCCAATTCTTCATGTATTGTGTCCATGCCATTACCACACATCCAACATAGTTGCAAGGTCCTAAAATCCAACATTTAAGCTATCAAAATATGCAACATCGAGAATTCAACATTATTCATAAAATAGGCTAACACTAAGTAATTAAATACAAAAGTTGAGTTATAATGAATGTAATGAGGCCATGAAATGTGCAATATTATATGCTCATCACTTATCCACTCTCAATCCCGTCAAACCAAACCATTGGACTCATAAGGGCAGGAAGAGAATGAGTTGAAATGGAAAACCCAAGAGGAGGTTTCCCTTGAATTAGCCAACTAGAAATCTAGCTATTCATGTTTAAAAGGAAAGACAAGCATAATGTAAATGGACATAATGAATAAATGAAGCATGGAACTTAACTAAATGCAAGAAAACATAAACTATGAAGAGAGAAATACAATACCCATTTCAAAACTAAAAATAAAGAAAAATTAACACAACAATGGTAGAAACAAGAACAAGTTACTAAACTTGCAATATACTTGAAATGAATGAGATTAAAGTGCAAGAGTTAAGGATTACAAGAGTCTTACAATAAACTAAAAGTGAAAAGATGGAAGAAAATACAAAAATATAAACTTCTCACACTATGACACTATTCATCATCTTCTTCCTTGGGAGCTTTCTAAGCTTAGGTAGCCACCCTTCAAATAGTTGTGTAATGCTGAATATACTGTTGGAGAGCCTTCAATTTTCATGCATGGTGGTCCCCTAGCATGAGTGTGCTGGCCTCCCATCAATGGGAGGTTGAATGATGGCTTGGACAGGCTAGGAGCAGCCTACCCAGCAACCCATATGGCAGCCCTCTTCACTCCCATCCTCCATAAATGTCAAGCCTCAAAAGTCTTCAATTTGTGTAAGGGAGACATGTAAATGTGTAAGGAAATGTTGGGGGGGCAAGGGGGAGAAGTGTAGGTGGGCCCCCAAGCAAGTGGAGATGAGTTGCAGGAGATTCGGGGCTGCTTCAGGGGAGCGTACCGGTACTCTAAGGCTACTGGAGTTCGAAGTACTGGTACCGGTACTGTTTTATGCTTTAGACCAGTTTTTGTAGAATCGGCATAACTTTTGATTCAACTGTTGGATTGAGCTTAAATTTTGACACAATATAGAAGACATCTAGATCTACAACTTTTATGTTTTGCACTTTTTCATTTTTGAAGAGGATCATGATCAAAATGGAGGAAAACCGAGGGTCTGCTTCCTAATGATGTGGCAGCTGGCGTCTTTGTTCCCAAGCACCAATACCTCTTTGATTTGTTCACTTTTAAGCCTCTAAATCTTTATGTATTGTATTCATGCCTTCACCACACATCCAACATAGTTGCAAGGTCCTAAAATCCATCATTTAAGCTATAAATACATGCAACATAAAAAATTCAACATTATTCATAAAATCGGCTTACTCTAAGTACTCAGATGCAAAAGTTGAGTTAGAATGCATTTAATGAGGCCGTTACATATGCAATATTATGCGCTCATCACACCCCCCAACTTAAGCTTTGTTAGTCCCTAGCAAACAAAATGTAAGAAGCAAGAAAATAAAAATAAACATATACTAATTCCGCAATTGCATTTAACACATGCAACTAGCCTTTAAACTCCTAGGTGATCCCTAGTGGACGAGTTTTGTCTCGTGAAGGTTTTCAGTGAAGGTACCTACAAACTTCTTTTCCTAGTATCCAATATTTACAATATATTCACTTATCTTAAATAGCATTGGGATGTCAAAATAGCTTGTCCAACGCACCCGAACTAATCACACATGAAGCACATCATGACCTTAAATGCTATTCTAGAGTATACACCTACATATTTCCTTTTCAAAACTCTTGTGTGTGTGAAACGAACATGTAACTTAAACATTTACACGACGGAGTTCACATTCACTTTGGCTATACAAATTAAGCTTCGATGCAAACTTACCAAGGGTGCCTCTCAACAAAGAATCACACTATGATTATCATGGCATGCTCTCCTTGTGTATATGTGAGACGAAATCTTATGCACAAAATAAAGTATGCTCACATATAATCCAAAAATGAAGTATGCATAGAAATGAAACAACCTTGGCCTAATCTCATGAAAGGAATGCTAGGGAATTAGATAGCAAAATCAACCTTTCTTGTTCTTTAAAAGTATGCATCTCCCATGCTTCTCTAGATCATTTAGAACTTCAAGGGTTATAATTGAGCCTTGGGGTGATATTAAGGCAAGTGAAATGAAGGATATAGGATAACAAGGAGGGTTGTTCCGAGTGAATGACATTTATTTCAAAAAGATCTCCTTTTTTATGGGAGTTCTAGTCTACACCAGCACTTCACTCTTTGATTCTTTTCTTTCTTTTCCTTAAAATTTTCCTTTTCTTTTTCACTTTCTTTTCTTCTTTCACCCCTTATTCTCCTTTTCTTGAATTTTTCGTTCTTTTCTATTCAACCATTTGAGTTCAACTTCATTCATCCATTTGGTTTGAGTTTCCACACCATACTTCCTTCTCTTTTATGATCACTCATATTCTACTCTTAGGAACAACCAAGGTGAGGTAAATATTCTCATTTTCATTGGCTTGGTCAAATGTGCGACATAGAAACAAATTTTTCATTTAAGGCTCAATCATGACACTAGGAATAAATTTTTCACAAGAAAAAGGCAAAGGTTCAAAGCATTTAAAATTGGTCTATGATCATTTCTAAATAAGCACGGGAGAACATTGTACATATCAAGACAAAGTCAATTAACTACCCAAATGCACCTAACCAAAACAAGCATAATGAGATTATTGAACAAATTTAAAATTTAAAAAATTGTTCCTTGAGTAAATGTAAGTCCCCTCCAAAAAGAATTGGCACTAAAGCTCTCATGGGTCCTTACTCATCTACACTATTCATGTCAAGCACTCAAATGTGAACTCAATTCGTAAATTGCTAAAATTACAAGTTCATGGTGCACTTATGGTTGAGTTCGAAAGAAAACATATATGTGACACTCTAGCATATGATAGACTTCTATAATATGCTCATGTATTCAAAGTTCATAATAAATATCAAGCAATCACTACTCCAATGACCATTAGAATAGGGGAATGTAGTTCAATATTGGAACCAAAATTTTCAAAATTTTCACATTTTTCATTATTCTATACAAAAAGTGGTGGAACATGTGAATGGTGCAACTCACCCCCAACTTAAACTATGCATTGTCCTCAATGCACTAGGAATCATGCAATAAGAAAAATGAAAGTAAAATGGGACATGGGATACCCCTTTTTTTTTGTTTTTTTTTATATATACATCAATAAAAATAAAACACAAAAACTTGTTTACACTCTCCAACTTAGACTAGAACATGATACTCAATAAGATTTTCTACAATGATGCTCAAGTGAAATGGGTCCAAATTAGGAAGAGATAAACAACCTTCATGCAAAAATCTACACTACAACATTGAAAATAAAAATATAACAATAAAAGAAATCTAACTACATGGAAATAAAACAAAAAGGGCCATGTCAATCCGACTTCAATTCGGATATGAGCTTGTGCCCATTGATTTTTTTTATTTTAATTTTTTTTTGGTTTTAAAATTTTTTGGTTGTATCAATGCCCTTCCTACCCAGTCTATCCAAACATAGCAAGGATAATGATTCAAAATTCTCAACCAAATAGATGTGTAGGCAAGTTTATGCAATACCAACAATGGAGCATACGATTTGTCTTTAAAATTTTCACACTTAACTCCATTTCAATGCCCTTCCCAAGTTGAAAATTGTGAATCTCAACATCACTCATAGATGACAAAATGACCTTGGGCTCATTAACCTCATGTGAGATAATAACTTCATCAAAATTTTCACAATCGGTGGGAGATTCAACATCAATGTGGATTCCATTGGAAAGATCATCCTCAATACCTTGACTATGCTCAAGATGTTGTTTTTCATGCATAGCAATTATGGATTAGTCAATGTATTGAGTTGTTGGGTTATTTGGGCATTGAATAAAATCGCACAAAATATTTTCCAATTCTTCTTCGGTTGAGTCCCTATATGTTGGATAGTGGCAAAATTCATTTGATGGTGTGAGATTAGATGAAAAATTATAAGGTTCATTCTCCCAACTATAACTTGGATAACTCGGTGTAACACAATTGATGAGTCCCAAGCTAGAGATCCTTTGCATGTACCGGGCGGTCCAATTACTAGAGCTCGGGCCAAGAAGATCAAAGTGGCAATGCAAGGGTTTATTCAAGCAAGCATGGCTGAATACTCGATGGACTCAAGTAGCTCCACCTTATCAAAGATGGGCTTAAAAGAAGTGGAAGCATGTGAAGTATACTTGCTACAAGCTAAGAACGAAGAGGAGCTTGAAACTAGACCCTTTCCTAATGGGCCGGATCACAAGGCCCATTGGGCCGAACCTCTTGGGCCAGATTTGGGCCCAAATATGGCCTAGAATTATCATGCACTGTGGGCTGTCAAAGAGTCCAGAATTATTCCTCAAATCTTGTGCTATTATCTCTCCAAATCTTGTGATGATTATGGGAAGATCTTGGGGATATCTTTCCAAATCTTGTAAAGATTATGGGAAGATCTTGGGGATATGCTTGGAGAAGGGTCAAAGATTGGGAGATTCTTATCACAATTATGGAAGTAATTTGAAGACCAAATACTACCATTCTAAGAAGGATTATCTTCTAGAATAATCTACATTAGTGATGTTATTACCTTTATTTAATTTTCGTAGTTACTGTTCATGCCTTCCTTGGAGGCCAAGTTTAATCTACAATAATTATGTTATTTTCTATATTTTAGATTTTAGGAATTATTGTTCATGCTTTCCTTGGAGGCCAAGTTTTGTAGCCTATAAAAAGACCATTTAGTGCAATGAATAAAACAACAATTATTTTGAGAGCAATAGCTTTGTGAGTTGAGAGTTTTCTCCTCTTGTTCTTTTGTGAACACTCGGCTTATCAAAGGCTTGCAACCTTTGTGGCGCCTCTTTGCAACCAAGGTTTCTCGAGGCAGGTTCTCGTTGGGTCTTGGATTTCGAACCAAGATTTTCTTGAGACAAGTTCTCATTGGGTCTTGGGAAGTTTTTCCTTTTCCACTTGAATTTCGACTTTCTCAGGTTTGAATCAATTTGATCGTGGGTTCAAGGAGCTTATCTCCATGGGTTCGCATCAGTTGGTATCAGAGCTTAGGCTCTGAATCAGGTTTAATCTTTCTTTTCTAATTTTGCCATTCCTCTCTTGTTGGTTGAACTTAGAAGATCACAAGTTGATCTCTCCTTGTTTATCTTCTCTGTTTCTTGATATTCTCTTCTTCTTATTCTTGTGACTTGGGTGCAGCAAGCTAAAAAAAAAGTAGCAGCAAAAAAAAAATAGAAAAAAGGGTAATGCTCATGCACTTCTAGATTCTTTGTTGGGCGACCTTGATAGTACTAAATCAATAAAATATATTGATTGGTTTCTGAATATTACTATTGCTATTTTATACCATACAATATCTTAGAGTCTTTTGGTGTGGTGTGTTAAGTTCAGTGAACGCTCTCTTTGTTGGACTTTGTGTCTCATATCGAGGAATTTGACTTCTTGGGGATCTTGGTTGTGAGGGGCTATACCGAGGCCAAACTTTGATTTGCATTGTGGTGTTTCTTAGGAACATGAGTGGGGATAAAAAAAAAAAACCTTATTAAAGAGTGATACACAAGTGAACAGAGTGCATACACACGTGAGAGAGTGTGTGAGGAAATTGAGTGATACACGAGTGAACATCTAGAGTGCATACACGTGAGAGAGTGTGTGAGGAAATTTTTTTACTAACATTTTTTTGCAGATATACCCTAACAATGACTTCAAAGGAAGGCTCTAGGGAAGAAAGGGGAGGTGCTGAATTTGACGAGGAGTTTACCTTGCGTGCAGTATTTCGAAAATTGCAACAAATGTCCTTGCAGTTTGGAAATATCGAGGACAGAATTGCTAGGCAAGAGGTGACCTTACAAAACATGCAAGTGGGACGAGGAGGACCTAGAGCTAATCCCAATGAAAACTTGGAAGAGGAGGATGTCATGGGACTTTATGATGGTGATGACGATCGGGATAGGCGTGCAATGTTCCAATTCTAGCCTAGGAGGGATAGACGTGTGCGAGGAGGCTTGCCACAACTATTCGGAGGAGAAAAAGGTAAAGTTGGCGGTGATTGAGTTCACGAACTATGTCATTATTTGGTGGGACCAATTAGTTACCACTAGACGGAGAAATCACGAGAGACCTATTGATACTTGGGATGGGTTAAAGGCCCTCATGAGGAAGCGGTTCATTCCGAGCCATTACTACCATGAGTTGTTCCAAAAGCTCCAAAGCCTTTCACAAGGCTCAAGGAGAGTTGAGGACTATCACAAGGAGATGGAGGTGGCCATGATTAGGGCCAATGTGGAGGAGGATCGTGAGTCCACCATGGCAAGGTTCTTAAACGGCCTAAACCATGACATAGCCAATATAGTAGAGTTGCAACACTATGTTGAGCTAGAAGACATGGTAGACATAGCCATGAAGGTGGAAAGGCAACTCAAAAAGAAGGGGACTACAAGATACATTTACACATCATGGAAGCCAAAGTGGAAAGGCGGAGGAAGAAGCGAGGGGGCGATGTCCAAAGCAAGATCTGAACCACCCAAAGAAGGTAGACGGGAGGAAGTCCCTAGCAAGCCCAAAGTGGAGTCCCAACCTTCGCATAATAGGGACATCAAGTGCTTCAATTGCTTGGGAACGGGCCACATATCCTCATAATGCCCCAACAAAAGAGTAATGATCATGAGGGAGAATGGAGAAGTAGAGACTGATGATGAGGATGACGATTAGGCCAAGCCCGAACTTGTGGAGGACAACGAAGATGGAGTGGAAAATGTTGTTTTTGGTGAATCTCTTGTTGCTCGAAGGGCACTTAGCATGCAATCCCAAGTTGAAGATGAGAAGCAAAGAGAAAACATCTTCCATACACGATGCTTCGTCAAAAACAAGGTATGTAACATGATCATTGATGGTGGCAGTTGTACAAATGTGGCTAGTATTACTATGGTTGAGAACTTGGGATTGAAAGAACAAAAGCATCCTAAGCCATATTGTTTACAATGGCTGAACGATTGTGGAGAGGTTAGGGTTACTAAGCAAGTTTTAGTGGCCTTCACCTTTGGGAGATATAGTGATGAGGTCATGTGTGATGTTGTACCTATGCATGCAGGCCACATCTTGTTGGGGAGGCCTTGGCAATATGATTGGAGGGTGATGCATGATGGTTTCCGCAACCGTTACATCTTTGAGAAAGAAGGAAGAAAAATAACTCTTGCACCTTTGACACCTAAACAAGTGTATGAAGACCAACTAAAGTTGAGAGAGGGTGAGAAAAAAAAGGAGAGAGAGAAAAAAATGAAACTGAAAAAGAAAAGAAAGAGAGCGAGAAAAAAAATGAGATTGAAAAACAAAAGAGAGAGAGTGAGAAGGAGGAAAGAGAGGTAGTAGAAAAAATGAGAGAGATGCCACACGAGAGAAAAGAAAAGGAAAGGAAGGGAAAGATAAAAGAGAGCTTCTTTGCAAAAGGGAGTGAGATAAGGAAGGCATTTTTAAAAGATCAACCCTTGATCTTGCTCGTATACAAGGAATCATTCCTTGTAGAAACTAACTCTTCTCTTCCTAGCCTTGCTAATTCTTTGTTGCAGGAATTTGAGGATGTCTTTCCCGAGGAGATGCCCAATGGTTTACCACCCATTTGAGGCACAGAGCACCAAATTGACTTGGTAGCCGAAGCCTCAATACCTAATAGGCCAGCCTACCAAAGCAATCCCGAGGAAACAAAGGAACTTTAAAGGCAAGTTGAAGAATTGTTGGGGAAAAGGCATGTCAGAGAGAGCATGAGTCCGTGTGCCATACCAGTACAACTTGTGCCTAAGAAGGATGGAACTTGGAGGATGTGTGTTGATTGACGAGCCGTCAACAACATAACGGTAAAGTATCGCCATCCAATCCCTAGGCTAGATGATGAACTTGATGAGTTATATGGCTCATGTATTTTTAGTAAAATTGACCTCAAAAGTGGATATCACCAAATAAGAATAAAAGAGGGAGATGAGTGAAAAACTGCTTTTAAAACCCAACATGGGCTTTATGAGTGGTTAGTCATGTCGTTTGGTCTCACTAATGCACCAAGCACTTTTATGAGATTGATGAATCATGTTTTACGTGCATTTATAGGCAAGTTTGTTGTTGTTTATTTTGATGATATCTTAGTGTATAGCAAATCTTTAGAAGACACATTGATCACTTGAGGTGTGTGCTTGTTGTGTTGATGCAAGAAAAGCTATATGCTAATTTCAAAAAGTGTACCTTTTGCATGGAAAAAGTTGTGTTTCTTGGCTATGTTGTTAGTGCAAAAGGAATTGAGGTTAATGAGGAGAAAGTGAAAGCCATCAAGGAATGGCCAACACCCAAGAGCGTCACCGAGGTAAGAAGCTTTCATGGCTTAGCTAGTTTCTGCAGGCACTTTGTGCGTGACTTTAGCACCATTATTGCACCACTTACTGAGGTAATAAAAAAGAATGTTGGTTTTCATTGGGCTATTGATCAAGACAATGCTTTCAAAATTGTTAAAGATAGATTGTGTTCTGCACCTGTTTTAGCACTTCCTAACTTTAATAGAACTTTTGAAATTGAGTGTGACACCTCAGGATTGGGTATTGCAGCTATTTTAATACAGGAGAAGCAACCTATTGCCTTCTTTAGTGAAAAGCTAAGTGGAGCGGCCTTGAACTACCCTACCTATGATAAGGAATTATACGCTCTTGTCCGTGCTTTGGAGACATGGCAACACTACTTGTGGCCAAAGGAATTCGTGATACACACTGACCATGAGTCTCTAAAGCATCTCAAGGGACAAGGGAAGTTGAACAAAAGACATGCAAGATGGATGGAGTTCATAGAAACTTTTCCCTATGTCATTCGATACAAGCAAGGTAAGGAGAATATAGTGGCTGATGCATTATCTCGAAGGTATGCTCTTCTTACCTCTTTGAGTACCAAATTGCTTGGTTTTGAGCAAGTGAAAGAAATGTTCATCAATGATGCTGATTTTTCAGATTTGTACAAAGCATGTGAGAAAACCCCATTTGGTAAGTTTTACATGCATGATGGTTACTTGTTCAGGGAAAATAAATTGTGTGTTCCTAATTGTTCCATGCGTGAGTTGCTTGTGCGAGAGGCACATGGGGGTGGTTTGATGGGACATTTTGGAGTTGCTAAAACCCTAGAGGTACTACATGAACACTTCTTTGGGCCTAAGATGAAAAGAGAAGTTTTTAGAATCTCTAGTAGATGCATTACGTGTAAAAAGGCCAAATCTCGAGTTATGCCTCATGGGTTGTATACTCCCTTGCCGGTTCCTAGTGAGCCTTGGGTTGATGTGTCTATGGACTTTGTTTTAGGCTTACCTAGGACTAAAAGGGGTCGAGATTCCATATTTGTTGTAGTGGGTTGTTTTAGCAAAATGGCACACTTTATTGCATGTCATAAGACCGACGATGCTACAAACATAGCTGACTTGTTCTTTGGAGAAATAGTGCGACTCCATGGTATGCCTAGGAGTATTGTGTCAGATAGAGATGTCAAGTTCCTTAGACATTTTTGGATGGTTTTGTGGTCAAAATTGGGAACTAAGTTGTTATTTTCAACTACTTGTCACCCACAAACCAATGGACAAACCGAGGTTGTTAATAGAACTTTGACTCAACTTTTGCGCACTGTTATTCAAAAGAATTTGAAAAACATGGGAGGAATGTTTACCATTTATAGAGTTTGCATATAATAGGAGTGTGCATTCTACTACATCTTATTCTCCCTTTGAAATTGTTTATGGGTTTAATCCACTAACTCCTTTGGAATTATTGCCTTTACCTGTGGAAGAAAGGCGTAGCTTGGATGGAAAGAGAAAGGCTGAATTGGTGAGTGGCCTACACGAAAAAGTTCGCCTTCAAATTGAAGAAAAGAACAAGCAATATGCTTCTCAAGCTAACAAAGGAAGGAGACCTGTGAGTTTTGAGCCCGGTGATTGGGTGTGGGTACATATGAGAAAGGAATGATTTCTAGCCCAAAGAAGATCTAAATTATTACCTAGGGGAGATGGTCCTTTCCAAATCCGAGAGAAGATAAATGACAAGGCATATAAAGTGGATCTTCCAGGTGAGTATAATGTCTCTCCTACTTTTAATGTTTCTGATCTTTCCCATTTTGATGTAGGTGACGATTCGAGGACGAATCCTTTCGAGGAGAGGGGGATACCAACTGATGTGAACCCGTGGAGATAAGCTCCTTGAACCCACGAACAAATTGATTCAAACCCAAGAAAGCCGAAATTCAAGTGGAAAAGGAAAAACTTCCCAAGCCCCAATGAGAACTTGTCTCAAGAAAATCTTGGTTTGAAACCCAAGACCCAATGAGAACCTGCCCCGAGAAACCTTGGTTGCAAAGAGGCGCCACAAAGGTTGCAAGCCTTTGATAAGCCGAGTGTTCACAAAAGAACAAGAGGAGAAAACTCTCAACTCACAAAGCTATTGCTCTCAAAATAATTGTTGTTTTATTCATTGCACTAAATGGCCTTTTATAGGCTACAAAACTTGGCCTCCAAGGAAAGCATGAACAATAATTCCTAAAATCTAAAATATAGAAAATAACATAATTATTGTAGATAAAACTTGGCCTCCAAGGAAGGCATGAACTGTAACTACGAAAATTAAATAAAGGTAATAACATCACTAATGTAGATTATTCTAGAAGATAATCCTTCCTAGAATGGTAGTATTTGGTCTTCAAATTACTTCCATGATTGTGATAAGAATCTCCCAATCTTTGACCGTTCTCTAAGCATATCCCCAAGATCTTCCCATAACTCGATTGGTGCCAACCTATGCCGTGTCATAGAAATAAGGGATGTACCGAGATGTAACTCAATGGTGAAGTCTGCATCCCGATGTAGAGGTAATCCCGACAACTCATCTGGGAAAACATCTACATACTCACACATTACTCGAGGTAGGCCTAACTCTTGCCTCGACTCGTGCTCAAGTGTAAGGCTCGTAAGCCAAACCATCAACTATCCGTGCCAACAATAGTTAGAAAAGGCTTGGGGTAAAATATCTTGCTTTTGTCCTTGAAATTTGAAGCAAACACCCTCTGGTGTATAAGCAGTGACCCTCTTCCAATTACACTCGGTGATGACTTGATGTGCCGCCTACCAATCCATCCCAAGAATGACGTCAAACTCCGACATGTCCATGAACCTAAGGTCCATAGTGAGTAAAATTCATGAGATCTCTAGTTCACACCCTAGAAATTTATAATCAATGCAAACCCTAGCTCCTAGGGTAGAACTTACACGCATTGAGTCTTCTAAAGTCTCAACCTCTAAACTCAAGTCTTTTACACAGGATACAAAAATGAATGAATGAGATGCACCCAAATCAAACAATACACTTGCTCATAAGCGAGAGAATAAGAATATATCTTGAATCATTGACTAATTTGTCGGCTCAGTCTGTGGTGTGATGGAGTAGACTAGCCTCTGGGTCCTTGAAGTCTCTGACTGAAAGCCCTAAACTCGGCCTTGGCCCAAACCCTAGCCCATCTGGCATCGTTATGGAGTCCCTGGTCATAAAATGGTAGGGGCTTGTATAGCACCCTAAAATTGGAACTTACTTCCCTGGCCCATGGTGTGATAGGGACGAGTGAAGAAGGTCCGCGGATGTCCCACTGATGACTGGGATTGAGATGTCCCAAAACTTTCGGATCCTTGCCGCTGAGGATAATCCTACTTCAAGTGGCTCCGTTGGTGACATACGAAACAAGTCCTTTGGTTGGCCTAATAGGTGGCCCTTAAATTTCTCCCACCTTGGGAGGATTGACCTTGGCCTTGGTAGCTTTAGCCTTTCCCTTGGTACCCTTGTGGGGTAGATGTCTTTTGCCTTTTTCCCGAACTAGAAGAAAAGGATTTACCCTCATTCTTCTTATCCCGCCCTTTTGGGCGCTCTTTGCGTCTTCCACTTCCCTCTCAATGGCCATGGCCATCTCAACCATTAAGTCTAAGTTTTGCAAGCTGTGGCCCACAATCTTTTCCTGGATGAACAACTTCAATCCATCCTTAAACCTCCTTATTTTGGCCAAGTTCGTGGTTACATAGTCATCGGCGAATCAGGCTAGCTCGGTGAACTAGCCCACATATTCCATCACCGTCATGTTTCATTGTTTCAAGTCTAAAAATTTCTAGGCTTTAACTTGCCAAACGGCCGACTGAAAGTATTTGTTCATGAATAGCTCATGAAGCTCTTCCCATGTCATTTCCTCAAGATTCTTCGAGGCCTTTGCCCAATTCCACCATAGATGGGCCTTTCCCTCAAGCTGGAAAGTTGCCAGCCTTATCTTAGTGGCATCGGATATGATCTCCATAGTCTCTAAGATCTTGTCAACTTGTTGGAATTAATGACCTAAAAGGCACAATGATTATGTAAACACATAATATGCCCAAAACATCAAAACCTTATCCATGAAATTCAGAACCAAACAATTCCATCAAAACTCAATCATGCAAGATTTGATTTAAATCATGTTCCATATACCCATTTCATGCTCTAGCAACCCTAGCTATGTGTTATACAAGAGATTTCATCTCTAACACCCACCCATTTTATATTTCTACCTATTTGTGAGTAGGTACTTCAGAGTTGCATGATCAGTAAACACAACAATTGAGGATCCAACTAAATATAATCTGAATTTATGTAGATCAAATACTACAACAAGCAATTCTTTATGCATCATTCAAAGTTTTACTTGCATAGTAAATTACATAAGAGCGCTTATTTTTTATTTTTCCTAAGACAACTCTAACAACATAGTCACTAGCATCACAAATTAATTCAAAAGGTAAAGACCAGTCAAGAGATTGCATAATTGGTGCATAAATAAGCATGCTCTTAAATTTATAAAATGCTGTCTGACATGCTTCTTTCCAATCAAATGGTGCATCTTGACATAGAAGATTACACATTTGTATGAATATAACATAATTTTTTAATGAATCTTCTATAAATTCTAGCACGACCTAGGAAGATTTCCTATCAAATCAATTTTTGACTTGTCCACTTCAATTACCTCAGTA
The DNA here is from genome assembly GCA_023539305.1 of Ilex asprella. Lineage (NCBI taxonomy): Eukaryota > Viridiplantae > Streptophyta > Magnoliopsida > Aquifoliales > Aquifoliaceae > Ilex > Ilex asprella. The sequence goes on from CM042187.1 coordinate 27,145,226, forward strand.
GAAACAACATAACCTAAGACAATACCTTGTGTAATCATGAAATGATAGTTTTCCCTATTCAAAACAAGATTTGTCTCTTCACACCGAGTAAGGACTTTTACAAGATTTTCTAGACACAATTCAAATGAATCACCATATACAGAAAAATTATCCATAGAGACTTCTAAAAATCATTCCTCTGTGTCACTGAAAATACTCAACATACATTGTTGAAAAGTAGTTGGAGTATTACACAATCCAAATGCATTCTTTCATAAGAAAAAGTGCTAAAATGATATGTAAAAGTGACTTTCTCCTAGTCATCATTTGTTATTTGAATTTGGTTGTAGCTCGAGTACCCATTCGAAAAATAATAAAATGTAGGTCCAGCTATCCTTTCCAGAACTTGGTCTAGGAAGGGTAGAGGAAAATTGTCTTTACTGGTAATAGAATTTAGCTTTCGATGGATGATACACATATATCAACCAGTGACTATAAGCATAAGGACTAATTAATTTTCTTGATTTTTCACTACCATAACACTAGACTTTTAGGGTACTACTTGTGTAGGGTTGACCCATTTACTATTAGATATAGGGTGTATAATTCTAGCATCTAACAATTTAAGCACTTCAGCTCAAACAACTTCCTTAAGATGTGGATTTAACCTACGTTATGGTTGTCAGGATAGCTTAGAGTCTTCTTCCAAGTATATGTAATGAGTATAGAGAAGAGAACTTAATCCCTTAATATCGGCTACTCTCCAACCTATTGCACTTTGATGACTCTTTTCAATTGATTGTTTTTTAGACTCTGACAACATTGAAGATATCACCACAAGATAAGTTTGATCCTCCCCAAAAAGACATATTTCAAGCCAGTTGATATATCAACTCTAGCTTGGTAGCCATGTGCTTAAATGGTTTCCCTAATCTCAAAACATGAGCCCAAATTATGTGTATATGAATTATACAAGTTGGTGAGTTTCACCCTCCCTCCGGTTCAAATGCAAAAAATGGAGAAAATCGTGTGTGAACAAAAACGTGTGTGTGTGCAAAAGTGCTCAAGTGTAGAGAGACTTGTAAACTCATGTTTTACTTGGAATGGATATTCCAAGGTCGTTTCCTAAGAGAAGGAAAGGTCAATGTTTTGGAAGGGTGATAAGTAATGAAATGAAAATTGAAAAATCTTGTGAATTGTGTTTTAGTGAGTTGTATTTTGGCATAAATGCAAGAAAGCAAGGTTGGCTAATCCATAGAGGTCATTCCAATGAGAATGCCAAATTGACTCAATTCATTCAACCAATGGTGTTTCCTTGTTTGATTGATTCGTAGGAAGTGAGGGACTAATGTAGTTGTGTTGGACAAAAGCAAACCCCATGACAAGTCTACGGTGTATCAAGAGTCCACAACCACGTTCGTAATTAATCTAGTCAAACCAAATAGTTTATACTACGAGAAAGAATGAAAGAGAGTCAATTTCACATACCCAAGAAGAAATTCCCCTTGGATTAGCCAACTAAAAGTCTACTCCTCATTGTAAAAGCAAGAACCAACATAAAGTAAAGAGACATGGTAGTGAAATGGAACATGAAACTTGTATTAATGCATGAAAAGGTTTAAGCTACAAGAAAAAAAATCATTAATACCCAAAAATAGAAAGATTGAAGACAAAATACCCAAATGGAGAAATGGAAATGCTTGAACACTTAGCTAAAATTGATTAGGACTTGCATAAAAGAGTTTGGAGGGAAAGAGGACAATATTACAAGTAAAATAAAGCATACTACAATGAAAATGGTGAAGGAAATGTAAAGCCCAACTTTCTCTCTCTAAAACTTCATCTTCAACTTGGAGCTTCTCTCTCTAAAAGCATGTAAAAATCTTAATAATGATGTAAGACCTTTGATTTTCATCCATACCCTCTCCCTTAGCATGTGTGAACTGAATTGGAATGATTGAGGAGAGGTTGGACACTTCCACAAGTAAGTTCAGTCCAAGCATGGCCTTCCAATGCTCCACCAACCACCCTTCTTCTATCTATTTCTTCTCTCCTCTTTCTTCTTTCAAATCTGACTCTAGGGCTTAGGTGCTTGATTCGTTTTCCCTAAACTTCCCACACGTTCTCGTAATATGTGTATATGGCTTATGTGATTAGGTGAGTTTCACTCTCCTTCGAGTATCATGCAAGAAATGGGAAAAATTGAGTGTGTGAACAAAAATACGTGTGGGTGTGTGTGTGCAAAAGTGCTTCCTAAGCAAAGAGAGAATTGCAAAATGTCATGTTTTACTTGGAATGGGTATTCCAAGGTAGTCTCCTCAGGGAAGGTAGGTCAAATTGCTTTTAAAGGTGATTGGTGAACAAATGAAAATTGGAAAATTGTGAGATTTGTGTTTTGAAAAGTTGTGTTTTGATGAGAAAAAAATGCAAGGAAAATGGTATTGGCAAATCCGTAGTGGTCATTCCAATGGGAATGCCAAATCGACTCAATTCATTCCACCAATGGTGTCTCGGTGCTTGATCGATTTGTAGGAAGTGAGGTACTAATGTGGATATGTTAAGCTCAAGCATACCCCGTGACAAGTCTACAATGTATCAAAAGCCCACAACCACGTCCGCACTCAACCTAGTCAAACCAAATACTTTACACTACAAGGAAGAATGAAAGAGAGTCGATTTCACATACCCAAGAGGAAAGTCCCCTTAGATTAGCCAACTAAATGCTTAGGTGCCAATAATGAAAACAAAACCCATCACAAAGTGAAGAGACATGGTACAGAAATGGAGCATGGACTTGAATTAATGCAAAAAAATAGCTAAACTACAAGAAAATGGCATTCATAGTCAAAATACAAAGATTTGAAACAAATAAATGCTAGAAAACCCTAGCTAAGCTTGCATAAAACTTGAATAAAAGAGTTTTAAGTAAATATGGGAAAGATTACAAGTAATTTAAAGCTTACAACACTTACAATGGTAAAGAAATATAAAAAATCCAACTTTATCTCTCTAACTTCATCTTCTTCCTTGAGCTTCTCTCTCTAACACTACGTGTGTAGTTGAATAGTTGTGTAGTAGTGTATCCAATTTTGTCCATGACCCCCTCTCTTAGTCTGTGAGAATTGAGTTTCTATCATTGGAAGGGGTATGGGTACTGTTACAAGCAACCACAGGCCAAGCATTACCACTTTCATGCTTCCCCCAACCACTCCTCTTCCTCCTCCATGCTTTCTTTTCCAAAATCAGGTTTTTGGTGTAAGAGAGCATCATAATGTGTCATAGATGTCAAGGCATGTGTGGGGTAATAAGAGGTGGGCCCCCCAAGTAGGTGGAGGTGAGATTGCAGGCTTTTGACCTTTTTGGGCAAAACCTACCAGTAGAACGATCATGAAACATACCGATAGGTCGATCATGAAACCTACTGGTAGGTTTTGGTAGAGGCTACAGTAGAAGACATCCGGCGTACTAAACCTACCGAATAGGTTTTGACCAACTTTTACTAGTAGGTTTTCTCTTGTTTTGGCATTTTTTGGTCTCTTGATGTCCTAGGCCATCCGTTAAACATCCCCGTCTTCTCCATTGACTTAAAGCCCTTGATGGGGGACTTATTGCTTGATGAAAAACCTTATTGTTTTCTGACCTCTAAAAACCATCCCATAAAATGTGTAGTGTATGGATGAAGGGGAGTGTCAGTCTCCCTTGGGATAGTGTCAAAAGAAAGGGCAAGGAAATAGGGAAAATGAAATGATGTGCAATGTAAAATGTGTGTGTGGAATGAAATGCATATGTGAGCAAAAGTGCTTCCCAAGTACAAGGAGTTTTTTGAATGTCGTGTTTTACTTGGAAGAGTATTCCAATGTCGTCTCCTCAGGAAGGAAAGTTCAAGTGTGTGAAGGTGATTTTGGTGAACAAAAGATAAAAGTGTAAAATCTTGTATTTGAGTTTTTAATTGTGTTTGTAAATGGAGATACAATAAAAATAAGTGTTGGCTAATCAAATAGATCATTTCAATGGGTATCCCAACTCAACTCGAAACCTTCCTCCAATGATACATAGATGAACGATTGATTCATGGGAAGCTAGGGATGAAATGGTAAGGATCCAAGCATAAAATCGTAACCAGGCCTACGGAATATCAAAGACTCACCACCACATCCACTCTCAACCCAGTCAAACCAAATCACTGTACACCGAGTGGAGAAAAGAAGAAGAGTTGAAATGGAATCCTCAAGGGGAGATCTCCCTTGGATTATCCAACTTATAATCTTGCTACTCATAAAATAAAGGAAAGCAATGCATAATGTAAGGAGACATGAAAAGGAAATGGGAATGAAGACTAAAGCTTAACTCAATGCAAAAACACTTGAACAAAGAACAAAAATATTCAAAACCCAATTTAAAAGCATGACATAAAGAAAATTTAATACAATAACGGTGAAATGAAGAACATGCAAGTAAACTTGGAATAAACTTGCAACAACAAAGATTAAAGTGCAAGTAATGAAGATTACAAGAGTATTAAAGCTTACTACAATGGAAATGGAGAAGAAAATGCAAAAAACATAAATTTCTATTACACTATTCATCATCTTCCTCACTAAAACTACTCCTAGCTTATGTAGCCACCATTTGCAATGCTGAAGAAGGCTGAGTATATGGAGTGTGAGAGCCTTCAATTTTGTGCATAGGGGGTCCCTCTAGCTGTATGAAAGGCCTCCAATCAATAGAGGGCTAAAGAGATGGATATGGCAGGCTAGCACAGGCTTAGCCTGCACACCCAAGCTTCACCCTTTCTCTTTCTCATCATTGAATGTCAAGCCTCCAAAGTCTTCATCAAGGGTGTAGGAGGCATGAAGATGTACAAAAAATGTTGGAGGAAAAGTGGGAGAAATGTTGGGGGGACCCCCAAGCAAGTGGAGCATGAAAAATATTCGTTCTGGGAACTTCAGGCACGGCATACCGGTACGGTCTAGCTACTGGAGTTCGGCATACCAGTACGTGTACCAGTACACTTTGTTTGCTCCGGACCAGTTTTCGTAGATTCGTCATAACTTTTGATCTAATCGTCCGATTGAGCTGAAATTTTGACACAATACACAAGACATCCAGATCTATAATTTGCATGTTTTGCACTTTTCTAGATTCAAAGCGGATCATGGTCAAAATGGAGGGAAACCGGGGTACTGCAACGAAATAGTGTGGGTGCTGATGCCTTTGTTCCCAACCACCAATACTTCCTTGATTTCTTCACTTTTAAGCCTCCAAATCCTCATGTAATGTGTCCATGCCTTCACTACATATCCATACATAGTTGCAAGGTCCTAAAATCCATCATTTAAGCTATAATTACCTACAACATTGAAAATTCAACATTATTCAAAATTTTGGCTTACTCTAAGTACTTATATGCAAAAGTTGAGTTAAAAAGCATGAAATGAGACCATTAAATATGCAATATTTTGTGCTCATTTTTTTAACACGCCCTTACCTTCTCTTCACCAACAATTAGATGAAACTCCATCAAATGTTTCAATAAACGCATTTTCCCCCATTTTTACAACAAAACCAAGTATAAATGGGTGCGAAGAGATACATGATATGCAATAATTTATGCTCATCACACCCCCCAAATTGAGTTTAGCTAGTCACTAGCAAACTTTATGTCCAAACCATAATTCCTAAAAATTAAACTATCCATTCATGTAAGATAGTTCACCAAACAATCAAAGCACGAAAATCATAATGTAATTAAGTAAATGAACTTGGGCGAAATGGAACAAGTCAATTGTGATTCTTTCATTAATTTCTCTAAAAATTTCAGTACAAAGGTGTGAAATCAAAAACAAGATGGCCTATACTCCTAGAGACTCTTCTACTAAGTCGACAACCCTAAACACTAACTATGCAACTACCAAAAGCAATAAAACAAAAGGAAATCTCCTTACTCCTCATCCTCGTCTCCTGTCCCCTCCTCCTCGTTTTCATAGTCGCTACCTTCCTCATCATCGAAACCCTCCACCTTAACAACAGTAGAAGCCATGGGGCAGAGGTAAAAGGCCCGGCAGTAAGAGGCAAAGGCACATCGGGGATCGGCTCTCCTTGGAAAGTGTGCTCATAATTCTTTGTCATCATCAAGGAGAGATGATGCATCATCCCACCAAGGTGTCCATCCTCCTCTCCATAGAGTCTAGGTGCTCAGAAACTGTGCGAGACAGGGTAGTGGTGGATGGCCTGGCAGTGGATGGCCCAGCCATGGATGGCTCAGCTCTAGGTGCCCTTGCCCTCTCCCCTCCTGTCATTTGTTCTCTTGATGCTACTAGACTTCCCAATGGCTTCGAACTCCGGATATAGCAACACATTCGAGGGGTAGGCTTTTACCTTGGAGTGGTAGCACATTCTTGTAACCAAGTTGATATGAAACCCGCCAAGAATAACGAGAACCAACAACGAAAAGGAACCCAAGATCGTTCTACGTTCAGATTTGAATGGAAGACCTCGACCCGTTGTTTACGACAAACAAGAACCTTGGTATATAGACCTCAACCCGCTGTTTGTGAAACAAGAACCTTGGTATAAAGGAAGACGCCACAAACGGTATGGAAATCCGTTTGATAAGTCGATAGTGAACGCCACGGGAAATCCCGATAAGTTCATCTAGTTCTTCAAAGAACCAAAGAGAAATATACTCTCACAATTTGCTGAATAACAATCTGAATTTTCATTGATTTGAAGGCCTATTTATAAAGGCTAGTCATTACAAGGATTAGGAAACTTTCTAAAATAGCTTATCCTATTTAAGGAATATCTCTTACTTGTGGGTAAAGAAATATCTCTTACTTTCCTAAAAAGAATAACTCACATGCCTAAATTTAAAAGGAAAGTACTTGGCATGCAAGTCTTGCAATCAAACCCTAGCAAGAATGAATAGGGCGCCGTTACTGTAGCATGAACAGTACGGTGCTACAGTAACTCCGAAAATCCTATTTCATAAGAAGTAAAACATGTGGGCCAAGCATCCTCAAGCCCACTTATTCTAAAAATAATAATCCTTTAAATAAATTGGAGGCCTTAACATCAACGGGCCAATGTAAGCTTAACCTTAGCCGGATTCTTCTAGAACTTGAATTATATTGATGAATCTTTGTTGCCCAAGTGGATCATGCTCCATGGGCCTCCACGCACTTGCTTGAGTCCATGCCTCTTGAACCAGCCCATTGAGTGCCCTCCTTAAACTTCTTTGCTCGTGCTCTCGTAATCGGCCCAATTCTATTATCTTTCACATCTTCGAATTTGTGTTTCCTTGAGCATCTTATGGATTGCATCACAAGTTGGCAAATAGGAGATTCACCGTTGCCTTCTTAGCCTGGGCGAATTCCTTCATGAACTCCCAAATCATCAGTGCCACGTCCATCCTCTTCCCTATCATAAAAGCATGGAAGAGGGCAAGCTTCCCTTCCCCTGGGGTCTTCTTTTCACCTCGGGGTATCAGGTTCTAACGCAGAACTTTGTTTATTACCCCATATGAATGATTGAGGGCTCCGACTTAAATTGGTCCCTTGAATTGTGCCGGGTCCTCATACATCAATTGTATGTACTCCGAGAGTGATTTCCTCCCTTGGGTGTTGTAGGGATAGACTAGGACGTTGGGGGAAGGTCTCTCATTCTCCACCAAATCAACAATAAATTCTGGAGTAACATCTAAAACCTTCCCCCTTATGTTCATCCTAAGCAAGAATATGTCCTTGTCCTCTACACTCAATCTCTGGTAAAATTCCCTGCACATCGGAAGACAACCTTGTCGTTTGGCCAAAGGGTGGGCTTGTCCACATGACGCTCCCATGTCACATTCTTTTCCTCAATTCTCTTCATGCGAGCATCATTTTTCTATTTCTTCTTTCTCTCCCCACTCTCTCCACTGGGGCCCACCCTCGTCCTCTTGCGGGACGCTGTGCCCATGGTTGGTGGAGGACTTGGCCACATTTGTTTTTGTACGGGCCATGAAAATCAAGAATGCCACAAGGGCCACAAATGGAAAAATCCACATCCATAATTCTTCAAAAAGATAGAAGGGAACACGAGAGTACTTACCCAAATGAGCCATGAGGATGGAATCCAAGCCTTTGGTGAAAACCTAGGTGTAGTTGATTTGGGGAAAATTAGAGAAAAGTAGGGTTTTGTGGAGAAATCCAAACAAATTGCAATGTAATCAAAGTAAAAATCAACGCTTGATATGTTAATTTGGGGGTTCTTTGATGGTGAGAGGTGTTTTGAGGGAGAGTAGAGAGATTCTAAGACGGAGAGAAGTGAAGAGTTTTCCCCAAAAAAATAGACTTAAACCATAATTTTATTTTATTTTTTGAATTTTGGGCAAAAATTACCCGTAGAACGATCAAAACCTACCAGTAGGTTTAGACAAACTTCAACTGGTAGGTTTTAGTATTTTTTTTTTCAAAAATTTCCCCATGCTCCTATTTTCTTCTCCACTCCAAATTTATTCACTCCTACACATTCTAACAACCTATTTACACCCTCAATTCCCCCCAAAACCTGAACTACACTTGTGAACCACAAATGAGTGACCATGCCCTAAGTCATATATGAAATTGCAATGTGATTTAAATTTTCAATGGTTTCAAAGCACAAGACATGGATTTCTAAATTTAACTACCAAAATGAATACTCAATATGTAAAGCATGGATTGAAATGGAAAAGGCATTCCTATTTCTTTCCAATATCGAAAGTTTGACCGATATTCCCCCATCCTACAAGCATAGGGTTGTCTGACACAATATTCAAATAGCCAAACTAAGTACACATGACCATCACCATGGATTTAAATGTTATTCTAGAGTATGCACCTACACATTTGTTTCTAAACTCATGTGGTTGTGAAATAGACATGTAATTTAAGCATTTATCCAACAAAATTCACATTTACTTGGCTATCCAAAATTGGCTTTGATGTAAAACTCACTAAGGGTTTCTCTTAAGAAAGATTATCTCTATGATTATCCTGGCATGCTCTCCATGTGTATATGTGAGGTAGAATCTGGTGCACAAATCAAAAGCTCACATATAATCCCAAAATGATGAGCATGCATAACAATTGAAGCCATCTTAGCATAATCTCACGAAGGAATGTTAGGGAATTAGATAGCAAATCCAAATTTTCTTCTTAATTAAAAGTATACTTTCACCATGCTTCTCTAGATCATTTAGGGATTTCATGGGTTGTAATGAGGCCTTGGGGGTGATATTTGGGCTGAGTGAAATTAAGGGTAAAAAAATACAAATAGGGTTATTTTGAGGGCATTGACCTTTATTACTAAAATCTCCTTTTTTCGGAATTTTTTCAGATTTACACCTTCACTTCACTTTCTGTTTCTTTTTTCTTCTTTCTTTTTCTTTTCTTTTTTAATCCCTTTTTCTCCTTTTTCTTGGGCTTTCTTTCTCTTTTCATTCAAAATTTGAATTCGACACCATTTACCCCTTTTTGAGTTTCCTCTCCACATTTCCTGCCCTTTATGATCAATCACAGTTAGTTCTTGGAACATCCAAGGTGTGGTAAATTTTTATCATTTTGAACTGGCTTGGTCAAATGTGTGGCATAGAAACAAATTTTCAAATGAGGTTCAATCACAGCACGAGAAAAAAAAATTCCAAGAAAAGGGCTAAGCCTCAAAGTATTTCAAAGATGGCCTAAGATCATTTCTAGATAAGCATGGGGAAACATATTGGCATTCCAAGACTAAGTCAATATACTATCCACATGCACTCTAATCAAAGAAAGCATAATGAGAATATTGAACAGATTTTGAAATTAAAAATTTGTTCCTTTGAGTAAATGTAAATTCCCTCCAACAAGGATTGGTCCAAAAGCTCACACGGGTACTTATTTTATCTCTACTATGTATGTCAAGTACTAAAATGTGGATCCAATACGTAAATTGACGAAATTACACATTCAAGGTGCACTGTGGTTGAGTTTAAAAGAAAACACAAGTGATACTCCTGCATATGATGAATTTCTATTATGTGCTCATATATTTAAGTTTCAAAGTAAAGATCTCACTATCATTAAACCCATAACACTTTGAATAGGGGAATATGATTCAACATTCAGATATTTTTCACAAAAATTTTCAAAATTTTCACATATTTCGCAACTATTTTACAAAAAAGAAAAAAGAAAAAAATAGGTCAAATATGGATCATGAATTTCACCACAAAATGGTATTATCAACAAAAAATTTTGATGTATCATGTAAATGGTGCACCTCAACCCTAACTTAAACTATGTATTGTCCTCATTGCAACAAAAAGATGTAGAATGCAATGATGGACTTAAAAAGATAAGTAGGGTTAGAGAACACCTCACAATGAGCTTTCACAAAAACACCATAATCTGCACATTTGAAGAAAGAAAACTAAGCAAAGATGAAAGTAAGTAAACAAATTAACTTGGAAAGTAAATGATAAAAGAAAACAACTGTACACTAAAATCTACTTGGAAAATTATTCCTCAAAAAGGTCCAGGTAACTGGATCCACCAACTCTTCCTCCACCATTTGAACCTTAAAACACTCGAAGAGTGGCTTAAGTCTTTGGACATTGACCTTGAAGGATTTACCATCTTTGGGGTTTGTTATTTTCATGGATCTGTTAGGGTATGCCACCTCGACAAGAAAGGGGTCATCCCAACATGATCGGAGTTTTCCTTCGAAAATGGAGTGTTGAGAATTATACAAGAACACTTTTTTGTTTAGGCTCAAATGTCTTTCTCACAATGAATTTATCATGAAAAATATTTTCCCTTTCTTTGGAAATTTTTGAGCTCACATATTTCTTGTTGGTTTTTGTTGTCATCCCCTAAACTCTAGACATCACCCTCAAATGTGTATATAGCTTATGTGTGAAGGTAGTGCCACTCTCCCTCAGAATGATGTGAGAAAAGGGGAAACATAATGGTGGGAATGAAATGCACAAAATGTGTGTGTGTGCAAACTTGCTCCCCAAGTTCTGAGAGAATATTACAATGTCGTGTTTTACTTTGAAAAGTATTTCAAGGTCGTCTCTTCAGGGAAGGAAGGGAATTGTGTGAAGGTGATTTTGTCAAAATGGAAAAGTGAAAAATCTTTTGAGTTTGTTTTAGTGAGTGAAGTTTTTGATAAAAATGAAATGGAAACAAGTGTTGGCTAATCAAAAGTGGTCATTCCAATGAGAGTGCCAAATAAACGCAAGACTTTCCTCTAATGGTGTCAAGACATTCAATTGATTTTGTGGGAAGCTCGGGACTAAAATGGAGGTGAGGAATCAATCATACCCTATGACAATTGATTAGCAAAGTTTTGTGCTAATCATCTTGTTTTTAACTGCCTTTAGAAATTAAATGGTAGGAGTTATGTCAATTGAGTTCTTAACGATGATATTTTGTGTCTGCAGTTAAAAAGGGCTAAATGTGGCATCTTAAGGCCCTCCCAAACCACTTGAGATGAATGGGGATGAAAAGCATGACTAGAGGGAAGCTCAGGAGTTGGAGAATCAGGAAATCATAAAAGAAAAAAAAACAACAGTAGAAACCCTGCCAGTATGCCCTACCAGTATGGTACCATATCGGAATACCATACCAGTATGGTTAAGCTACTGGTGTTCAGGCTTCCGGAATACCCTACCGGTATGGTTAAACTACTGGTGTTCGGGCTTCTAAAATACCCTACCGGTATGGTACCCTACCGGTATGCCATACCGGTAGGGTCTGTCGTTCTGCTCTTCTCTCTACAACTCAGACATGCTGTTTTAAGGGTCCCACCAACATACCCCCATGCTTCCCCGACACGTCCAGTACACAAGACATCCCCTCATGCATCTCCTCTTGGAATTTTGGAGGAAAAATCATAAATGTGGAGAGAGGAAAGAGAAGCAGTTGGGTGAGGAGACATTGCCTGCACATATCTTTGCAATGCATTATCATTCCATTGTCATTTCCATTTCAAGTATGAGTAGCTAAATCTTTTAGTTGGTAAAACCAAGGGAAACCTCCAATTGGGAATAAAATTTCAACTCATTCTCATCCTTCCCTTATGGGTTCAATGGTTCGATTTGACGGGGTTCAGAGTGGATAAGTTGGCGAGCCTTTGATATTCCGTAGGCCTAGTCACGGTTTATGCTTAGATTCTCGCTAAACTTGTCCCTAGCTTCCCCCGAATCAATCATTCATTCATGCCCTATTGGAGGAGGAATTGGAGTTGAAAGAGTATTCCTATTGGAGTGACCCCTTGGGTTTGGCAACATTTGGTTCTCATTCCATTTTCACCAAAACACACTCCACTAAACAACTTTCAACCACAAATATTTTTACACTTTCTTTTATTCAAAATCACTTTCACTTTGGTTTACTTCCTTCCTTGTGGAAACGACCTTGGAATACCACCAAGTAAAACACGACCCACAAAAGTCTCCTTGTAATTGGGGAGCATTTTTGTGCATTTACATCTCACATTTGCATCATCCCATTTCCCTTCCTCCATGCCCTTTCTTTTGACACTATCCCAAGGGAACGTGACACTCCCTCCTCATTCGAACACACATCGCACATACATTGAGGGATAACATTTAGGGGTTAAGGGAAAGCAAGGAATTCCATCAATCATTTTTGACGCCATTGTCGGGGAAAGCAAGTGTTAAACCAAGAAGGTGATTTCTGGACTACGGAAGTAAGTCCTGTGATCTTCATCATGGGCTGAGGTACGTGGTTCGTGTACATATCTTTGTTTGTGTATAATTTCATTAGATCTTTTGTTGTATGTTGGGGCGGGACGAGCAAAATCGATTGGTTAGACAATTCACAGACCCTAATATGAATATTGACCAAGACCCACCCGAGGATGCGGGTGACAATTTTGATAATGTTGGTTCCAATCCTAATGTTCAAGAGAATGGGGAAGTACAACAACCTAGAAGGCCTAACCCACGAGTGCACTTTCCCCCACCTAGGAATGAAGGGAACACCATCCCAATTGACCCTCCGACAAGGTCAATCCAGGATTTCCTTCAACCAACCCGATGCACTGAAGTGAACCCCAATCGACTTGCTTTGAGACCCAACAACAATATTGGAGAAATAACCCAAGAAAGCCAAACTCAGGTCTATGGATGGAGAATTTAGACCCATTGAGATCTTGTGTCAAGAACCTAGATTATATTAAAATCTAGACCCATTGAAGAACCTGTCTCAAGAACCCAAATTACAAGAAGGAACGCCACAAAGGTTGTGATTTTCCTTTGATAAGTTCAAAAGTTCATTCAAGAACTAGAGGAGTAAACTCAACTCAACTAACAATCAAAATTCATTGTGTATTGTCACTCATATTGTCCCCTTTTCATTGATTAAACGCCTATTTATAAGGCTGGTCATTACAAGGAAACAAATCCTAATTTAATAAAGAAACAAATCCTAATCTAATAAGGAAACAAATCCTAATCTACTAAGGAAACAAAACCTAATCTAAATAGGAATAACTAAAGTTGGGCTTTAAACAAGTAATCAGCCCAAAATCCCAAAATAATCTAAATCAGCCCATACAGCCACTTAATCAAGTTTGTTGGACTTGAATTACATTAAAATAAACTTGAGGGCTTTCCCCCTTAAATCCCACGCATGCCATGGTAGAAAAGCCTTCAAACACACTCTTCATGCTTGGGCTTGCATAATTAGCCCATATGTCTTGAATCAACCCATTCAATGCTTCCTTCATCTTCATGGCTCTTGATCTTGTAATTGGTCCATCTAGACATGCAAAGGATCTTTAAAAGTAGGCCCACCTTAGCTCTCATCATGCACCACACCCTCATGCATTCTTCTCCCAGTCCAAGCTCATCTCTTCATAGTCAAACCAGGGATGTTGAACTTACTTCTTGAATTTCATGGAATTGAGGGTGAACCCTTATTCACATATAAGGGATTTTGATGAAATAGTTACAACTTTTACCCCTAATTATAATATGGAAGAGATAGCAAGGATGAAATTGTTCCCATTCTCCCTGAGTGATAAGGAAAAAACTTGGCTTCAGTCCTTGAGATCCCGGATCGTAACATCTTGGGAACAAATGATCTCCGTATTTTTGAATAAATTTTTCGGAGAATCCCAACGAACAATTCTACCAATGTTGGGAAAGGTACAAGGAGTTACTACAGTCCATCCCACACCATGACTTTAAACAATGGCAATTGGTGAGTTTCTTCTATGAAGGAATTACACCAGGCCATCGACAGTTTATCAACATGATGTGCAATGGAAAATTTTTGAAAAAAGAGCCCGATGAGGCTTTAGACTATTTTGATACCTTGGCCCAAAATTCACAGTCATGGCACATCACTGACCCTACCGATGTGCCAAGATCTTTGCCTCAAGGGAGTGGCCAACCAAAAGGGGGAGGATTTACAATTTAAAAGACCAGGAAGACATACTTTCACAAATTTCTAAATTTTCTAGGAAAGTAGAGAATATTGAGGTGAATAGGAGACGGGAGGTGTCCCATGTGTCAGGAACTGAGGATGTTTGTTCTATTTGTGAGAGTGTCGAGCACTCCACATTGGAGTGTCCTAGCATTCCGACGCTTAAGGAAGCATACCATGAACAAGTTCATGCCTTCAATCAACCTAGGCAATCATTTTCTCCAAATTCCAACACGTACATTCCGGGGTGGAGCAATCACCCCAATTTTAGTTGGAGGAATGAGAATCCTATCCCTCAGGGTTCTAGTGCATATTCACCTCCCGTGCCTCCTAAGCAAGGTCAATACCACAACCAACACCAAGGCCATGGGCAAGCATCTAGCTCTCAATACCCAAAGTCCAATCCACAAAGGTATTCATCCAATCCAACCCCACAACACTTCTCCCATCAAGGACCATCCAATCCTCCCACCTACTAACCTCCTCATAAGATGAACTTGGAGGATGTGCTCTATAACTTCATTAAAAGCCAAACCACTCCCAATAAAGACATTTTGACCTAACTCACCAAGATTACCAATGTCATTGGGTTGTCTCAACAAGAGAAGGGGAAATTCGTCGCTCAACCCCAAGAAAATCTCAAAGGCCAACATGTGGTTGAATTGGCTGCACCCACCCAAGAGAGTTGTGAGCAACTCAAGGCTGTCACCACTCTTCAAAGTGGAAAAAAAAAAGTGATGAGAACTAAGGTGGGCCTACTCTTAAAGATCTTTTGCATGTCCAAATTGGCCAATTACAAGATCAAGAGCCAAGAAGATCAAGAAAGCAATGTAAGGATTAGTGAAATCCACTTGGGATGAAGCTTGCAAGAGCCCAACACTCAAGATGGGCTTGAAAGAAGGAGAACTAATTTTGATCCACTTAATCCAAACTATGGAAGACATGAAGAGATGACTTAGAGATAAGACATTTTTTTGTTGTTAAGGCTTTCAATTTGTTTTAAAGAATTTTTATTATTAGTTTAGAATAAGTGGGTTTGAGGATGCTTGGCTCACATATGTCTTATTATTTTATTTGAACTAGGGTTTAGAATAAGTACTGTAGCACGGTACTGTTCATGCTACAGTACGTGACACTATTCACTCGAGGGCATTTTTGAGAGAAATGGTCACAAATTTTAGTCTTTAGTTATTCCTATTTAGATTAAGACTTGTTTCCTTATTAGAATAGGATTTGTTTCCTTATTAGATTAGGATTTGTTTCTTTATTAGATTAGGATTTGTTTCCTTGTAATGACTAGCCTTATAAATAGGCTTTTAATCAATGAAAATGGGACAATATGAGAGACAATACATAATGAATTTTGATTGTGAGTTGAGTTGAGTTTACTCCTCTTGTTCTTGAATGAACTTTTGAACTTATCAAAGGTAAATCACAACCTTTGTGGTGTTCCTTCTTGTAATTTGGGTTCTTGAGACAGGTTCTTCAAGGGGTCTAGATTTTAATATAATCTAGGTTCTTGACACAAGATCTCAATGGGTCTAAATTCTCCATCCATAGACTTGGGTTTGACTTTCTTGGGTTGTTTCTCCAATATTGTTGTTGGGTCTCAAAACAAGTCGATTGGGGTTCACATCAAAAGGCCATAGTGCCCAAGGTTTTACCCAAAGCCACATTGCCAATAGAAGAAAAAAATGTGGGTGTGGCCAAAGAAATTGGGGCTGAAAAAGGTGAGACAAGTGAAAATAGAGAAGAAAAGGTGGTTGAAAAAGAAAATGTGACGGATGACCGCATGTTTATTCCTTGTATGCCTACCCTTTTTCCCTATTGTTTAAAGCCACCGATCAAGGTGGCTAATTATACTGACATTTTGGAGATGTTTAAGCAGGTGAAGATCAACATCTCTCTCCTCGACTCCATCAAACGAATACCATCTTGTGCCAAAATTTTGAAGAATCTATGCACGGTGAAAAGGAGATTAAAAGTTTCGAAGAATGCATCCTTAACTGAGCAAATGAGTTCCATATTGAGGACCAACACTACTCCAAAATTCAAAGACCCTCGCTGTCCAACAATTGCCATTACCATCGGGAATTGTCGGGTGGACCAAGCATTGCTTGACTTGGGGGCAAGTGTCAATCTCCTTCCCTATTCGGTGTATCAACAACTTCAACTCGAGGAGTTGAAGCCCACCTCAATTACACTTCAAATGGCGGATCGTAGCATCCGCACACCAAGGGGAGTAATGGAAGATGTTTTGGTTCAAAGTGATAACTTTTACTTCCCTGTTGATTTTATTGTCTTGGATACACATCCCGTTGCTAATTTGAGTTTCCAAATCCCCGTTATTCTTAGACATCCCTTCCTTGCTACATCTAATGGTGTGATTAATTGTAAGAATGGTCTAATGAAATTGGCATTTGGGAACATGACTATGGAGCTCAATGTGTTCAATTTGGCAAAGCAACCGGGGGATGACGAGGAGGTTGATGAGATTAATAAAATTGACACTTTAGTCGGGGAGCATTTGGAGTTAGAGAGGATGTTGAAATTCAAGGAGGAACAAATTTTTGACCTTGAGAAGTTGGAAAAGCAAGAGGAAATTGAAGAGTTGAAAGGGATGGAAAGGTGGATTCCCACATTTGAGGAGTTACCTAAGCAAGAAAAGAAAATTTTTCCGTCGGATGAGCAAAAACCAAACTTTGAGTTAAAGCCATTTCCATCCCATTTGAAGTATGCCTATCTTAGCGAATGAGAAACATTTTCAGTGGTCATTAGCTCTACCTTGAATGTGGAACAAGAAGAAAAGCTCTTAGATGTGTTGAGATAGCACAGAGGAGCAATTGGGTGGACTATTGCGGACATCAAGGGGATAATCCCTATCACTAGCACCCATCGCATTTACCTTGAGGAGAATGCCAAACCCTACCAACAACCTCAAAGGAGATTAAATCCCAACATGAAGGAGGTGGTGAATGAAGAGGTTTTAAAACTACTTGATGTGGGCATCATCTTTTTGATCGATGATAGCAAGTGGGTAAGTCCCACACAAGTAGTACCAAAGAAATCTAGAGTCACGGTAGTGGAAAATGAGGAAAATGAACTCATACCTAAAAGAATCATAACTGGATGGAGGGTTTGCATTGACCACCGGAAGCTTAATGCATGCATAAGGAAAGATCATTTCCCGATGTTGTTTCTTGATCAAGTTTTGGAAAGGGTAGCAGGGCACCTATTCTATTGCTTCCTTGATGGGTACTCTGGCTACAATCAAATTGAGATCACATTGGAGGACCAAGAAAAGACAACCATCACCTGCCCATATGGTACCTTCGCCTATTGCCGTATGTTGTTCATATTATGTAACGCCCCGGGGACTTTTCAACGGTGCATGATGGGGATATTTAGCGATATGGTGGAGAAGATAGTGGAGGTCTTCATGGATGATTTTTCCGTGTTTGAAGATTCATTCGACGGATGTTTAAAAAACTTGGAGAGAGTGTTGGAGAGGTGTAAGGAAAAGAATCTCATGTTGAATTGAGAAAAGTGTCACTTTATGGTGACGGAAGGAATTGTGTTGGGCCACATAGTATCAGCGAGGGGCATTGAAGTTGACAAATCCAAGGTGGAGACCATCTCCAACCTCCCCATGCCGACAACCATCAAGGGAATCCGGTCATTTTTGCGCCATGTAGGTTTTTATCGTCGATTCATTAAGAATTTCAGTGCATTGGCCAAACCCCTGACCCAATTACTGTCTAAGGAAGTCCCCTTTGAGTGTGAGGCATCCTTTAAAAAACTAAAAAGCATGCTTGTCACACCTCCTATCATGCGACCACCCAATTGGGATTTACCTTTCGAGCTCATGTGCGACGCAAGTGATTACGCGGTAGGTGCAGTGCTTGGTCAATGGGTAGACAATCAACCTTATATAATACACTATGCTAGCAAAACACTTAATGAGGTTCAAATGAATTGCACCACAACTAAGAAAGAATTGCTAGCTGTAGTATTTGCTTTAGATAAATTCCTTTCATATATCATTGGTTCGCCTATTATTGTCTTTACTAACCATTCTGCCTTGAAGTACTTGTTATCTAAGCATGATTCAAAACCAAGAATCATTAGGTGGATTCTCCTCCTACAAGAATTTGATTTGACAATTAAAGACAAGAAATGAGTGGAGAATGTTATGGCGGATCACTTATCCCGGCTGGTGGTACAGGAGACTAATGAGCATATTCCTATTCCTAACTCTTTTCCTGATGAACAATTGCTTTCAATCCATTCAGTTTTTCCTTGGTATGCTGATATATGTAATTACCTTGCAACATGACAAATCTCACCGATGTGGAGCTCAGAGTATAAGAGACGATTTATGGCAGATGTGAAGTACTTCTACTTTGACAACCTGTATTTGTTCAAGTACTGTCCTGACCAAGTCATGAGGAGATGCCTACCTGAAAATGAACAACGGGATGTCCGTACATTCTGCCACTCTCAAGCATGTGGTGGCCACTTCTCAGCCAAAAAGACTTCCACCAAAATTCTTCAATCAGGTTTCTACTGGCCTTCTCTCATTAAAGATTGTGTGTAAATTTTGTAAGGCATGTGATAGATTCTAGCGATTGGGTAGTGTGACCCGTCGAAATACGATGCCCTTTTCTCCCATACTTGTCATAGAAATAATTGACTGTTGGGACATCGATTTCATGGGTCCGTTCCCCATGTCTTTTGGTTATCTGTACATCCTTCTGGCAGTGGACTATGTGTTCAAATGGGTGAAGGCGATCCCAACCAAGACTAATGACCACCGGATCGTAGTCAAATTTCTCAAAAAGAATATCTTTTTGAGGTTTGGGATACCTAGGGCAATGATAAGTGATGGTGGATCCCATTTTTGTAATAGGTCATTTGCATCTTTAATGTTCAAATATTGTGTCACTCATAAAGTATCCACTTCCTATCACCCACAAACAAATGGCCAAGCCGATCTGGTCAATAGGGAGATTAAGACAATCCTAGAAAAAACGGTTAAACCTAATAGGAAGGATTGGTCCGAGAGATTGACCGATGCCTTATGGGCCTACTGTACTGCATACAAAACAGTTTTAGGCATGTCTTCCTACCAGCTTGTCTATGGAAAGGCTAGCCATCTGCCTATTGAAATCGAGCACAAGGCATATTGGGCCATTAAGACCTTGAATTTTAACTTGAGAATGACCGGTGAGCAGAGAAAGTTGGAACTGAATGAGTTGGAAGAGATCAGGCAAGATGCGTACGAGAGCACAAAAATTTCAAAAGAACGAGGTAAAATCTTCCATGATAATTCTGTCATGCGGAAATCATTTGAGCCCAGACAAAAAGTGCTCTTGTATAATTCTCGCCTTTCCATTTTCTAAGGAAAACTAAGGTCGCATTGGGATGGCCCCTATCTTGTCAAGGTGGCCTACCCCAATGGAGCGATGGATATCACAAACCCTAAAGATGGCCAGACATTCAAGGTCAATAGCCAAAGACTCAAGCCATTCTTTGAGGGTTTTGAAGAACAAATGGTGGAGGAGGATTTAATTGACCTAGTGTATCCGGAGTTTGTGGAGGATTAGCTAGTTTTTATCCTTTCTAGTGTACAGTTCTTTTTATTTACTTATGTCATTTTTATTTTACGTCACTCACTTTATTTGGTTGTATAGATTGATTTCTCTTAGATCCAAATCTTGGTGCTTTTGTCAAAAGCTCAATTGCGAGGTGTACTCTTATCCTACTCGTCTTTTTACTGCCTTTCATTGCATATTATATTTTTTTGTTGCATTGAGGACAATGCATGATTCTAGTTGGGGGGGGTGACGTGCACCATTTGTATGACACACCAAGGTTGTTGAAAAATTTTGATTTTTGCTTACTTTAGTGAAAAATATGGGAAATTTTTGAAATTTTTGATGAAAAATATCTAAAAGTTGATATTTATTCCTTCATGAAGAGTTTGTGTGTTGGATGATGATGTGAACCCCTATCGACTTGCTTTGAGACCCAACAACAATATTGGAGAAACAACCCAAGAAAGCCAAACTCAGGTCTTTGGATGGAGAATCTAAACCCGTTGAGAACTTGTTTCAAGAACCTAGATTATATTAAAATCTAGACCCATTGAAGAACCCGTCTCAAGAACCCAGATTACAAGTAGGAACGCCACAAAGGTTATGAACTACCTTTGATAAGTTCAAAAATTCAATCAAGAACAAGAGGAGTAAACTCAACTCAACTCACAATCAAAATTCATTATGTATTTTCTCCCTAAATTCAATTGCACTAAATGGCCTTTTATAGGTTACAAAACTTGGCTTCCAAGGAAGGCATGAACAGTAACTTCATCATGAATAGTAACTTGGCATGAACAGTAATTCCAAAATTTTAAAATAAAGGAAATAGCATAATTAATGTAAATTGTAAAGGAAATAACATAATTAATGTAGATTATTCTAGAAGATAATCCTTTCAAGTATATGAGTATTGGTCTTCAAATTCCTTCCATGCCTTGTGGTAAAAATCTCCCAATCTTTGACCCTTCTCCAAGCTTGATTAGTACTTTTCAAAAGAGTGACATGCCAAAGATGGAAAGATATCCCCAAGATCTTCCATATTCATCACAAGATTTGAGGAATAATTCTGGAATCTTTGGAAGCCCATAATGCATGATAGTTCTAGGCCATATTTGGGCCCAAATCTGGCCCAAGAGGTTCGGCCCAATAGGCCTCATGACCCGGCCCATTAGGATAGGGTCCAGCTTGAAGCTCCTCTTCCTTCCTAGGTGGATTGCACCAATCCTTGCATTGTTTTCTTGATCTTCTTGACTCTTAATCTTGTAATTGGCCTATTTGGACTTGCAAAGGATCTTTAAGAGTAGGCCCACATTAGTTCTTGATGATGCACAAATTGGAGCAAGATCAACAGTCAAGAAGGTGTATAGTATCGTGATGATCAATCAATGATTAATAGTTAAGTAATTGAAGAATAACAAAGAAATAATTAAAACAAGAGTTTGTAGTGGTTCGGCCTTTGCCTACATCCACTCTCAATGGCAACAGTGGCCGGTATTTTTTTATTAATGTATAATGGTGCTTTCCTCTGACAGAGGTTCGCTCCGGGAAGCTACAGTGTTTTGGATCAGGGGGAGTGGGAGAGAGCTAAAGATTAAAGTGTAGGAAATGAGTATAGACTTTTTTGGGAGGCGTGCCCTAGATGTGAGGAGGGATTACTATTTATAGACTTAGGGTTTGGAGGTGAGGCGGTGGAGTAGGCAAGGGGTTTCCTATTTTGGTAATTTCTAAATATAATAGGGTATCTCCGTGCTCATCTTTCAATTACTTCGGAGGAAGGCATCCAACCGAATCGGGCTTGAACTGGGGCTTGGGCTTGATGGATCTTTATGTGACTGGCTTTTCAACTGAGGTTGGGCCCTTTCCACAATTTGGACTGTTTGGGCTTAACCCATCATTTGCCCCCCAATGCCCTCTTTCCAATAAATTTGGAGGGTGGAGCATTTATTTGAATTTGAACTTTGACTCAGGAGAACTCCTCTTCCTGATATAACTTTTCTTGTAAAATACCTCAACTTTTTGTTTTTTTTTTTGGGTGTGGCTGGACGCCCACCCATATACATACATATATATATATATATATTATGCTTACAATTGTTGACTTTTTTTTCCTCTTCCTTTGTTTTGCTGGACGACCACGTCACTTTTTTTTTTCCTTTGTTTTGCTGGACGCCCACCTTACTCTTTTCTTTTTCTTTTTCTTCTCCTTTGCCTGCACGCCCGCCCATGTCCTTTCTCCCTTTATTTTTTTTTCTTCTTTCTTCCTTTGTCTGCACACCCGTCCACCTGTTCCTTTAGATTTTTTACTTTTGTTGTTTTCTTCTCTTTTGCTTGGACGCCCGCCCCTTGATTTCCCTTTCTTTTTCTTTATTTCTTTCTTCTCTGTTTGTTCCTGGTCGCCCACCGTCTGCCTGCCTGCCTCTCCTTTTTCCTGTTCGTTCCTTTTATTTTGCTTGGGCTCTATTTTAGTTGGGTCTTCTCCATGGCATTTTCATTTCTCTTCCTTTGCTAGGTGAGTCTTCTCCATGGCTTGATGCATTTCCATTTCTCTTCCTTTGCTAGGTGGGTCTTCTCCATGGCTTGATGCATTTTCATTTCTCTTCCTTTGCTAGGTGAGTCTTCTCCATGGCTTGATGTATTTCCATTCTAGGGCATGCTTCAAGCTTTTTCTATTTTTGGTTGAATTTTTCAAGAGAGCTATTGATTCTTGATTTGGGCCTTTCCCTCTTTGAAAACCCTAGGTAATAAATATGATCTTCTTTCCTTGTTTCTTCCCACTTCATTTACCTGAGTTGAAGCTCAATTCTTGAAAATTTTTTGAGAGCCCAAATGCTACCCATTCCATAGAAATTTGTGAGGGTGAGTGAAGGTGTTCTCCTTGAATTTTTTGCCAACCTAGAGGTAAAATTCTTGAACCCATCATCTAGAGGAATGTCCATTGAGGGAGATGAAGTGCAAAACTCCATTAATAGCTTGGGGGATGGAAACATTGGAGATGGAGACCCACGAATATTGCTTAACCAAGATGAGGAGGGTAGAGCCGAGAAAGAGGTAGGTGAGATGGGCGCCTAGACCTTTGGGCGGCCAAGCAAGGATGCAGCGTAACAGGCGTGCAGACTGGCGGGCAAGAGGCCCAGGGTGAGGCGGCTGGTCTGGGCGCCCAGGCCATTGGTGGGGCTGCCCAGGCCTTTGGTCGTGTATCTATGGTGGCGAGCAAGCAGGTGGAGGCGATGGTGCCTGCTGGGCGAGCGTCACAGTTGGGTGCTCATGTTATTCGGTTTCCACGGGCGAGCACGGAGGCTTCGATGAGGGTGCTGAGTATCACCTTAGGAGCCCCAGGCGAGCGGGCCAGCTCCTTAGGTGAGCAAGATGGCACCTTGGGCAATGGCCCGGGCGAGCAAGGATGGTCAGGCACTCCTGGGTTGTTTTGTTTGGGTGAGCCTACCACGTCAGGCACCTTTCCAGGGACTGTAGGCTGCAAGGAGGCTTTGGGTGTTGTTTCCGGTGATCATGATCTAACTCCACCAAATGCGACTCCTCAAATTCAAATCACTCGAGACCTCCCAAATGATGGCTCCGGCCCTACCTTACGGCCTCGAAAGAAGAAAAACAAGGGTAAATTGACCCTGGATAACGACGATTCTAAAGTGAGTACTCTTTTCAGTTCCCTCAATTCTGATGATGACATCTCTAGGCTTATTTCTGTCTATCATATCCCTCCCACTGTGCTGTGTCGTCGGGCCGAGAAAGGCGTTTCCCTTCGCGTGCATCTTTTGTAGCGAGGATCACTTTCCTGAGTGCCAGGTCCCCTGGTTGGAAGGAATGAGGCTTCATCCTCGAATTGTAGTGCTTGGCCATGCGTCGTTTGTACTATGCGTTGCGGACCACTGCCATCTCCCTTGCCTCCTCCACCCAGTCGAGGTTGATGCGGAGTCCTTCCTCGTTGGTGGTGGGGTCGTGGTGCTGGACCCTTAGAGAGTCCACCCCTATCTCCACAGGAATAACTGGCTCAGTTCCAAAGGATAGGGAGAAAGGGGTCTCCCCCTTAGGAGTTCTTGGTGTTGTTTGGTAGGCCTACAACACTCCCGGTAGCTCGTCAACCCAGAGACCCTTCGCTTTTTCAAGCCTTGTCTTCAAGTTGCGCAATACCGTTCTTACCATGACCTTTGCTTGCCCATTTGCCTGCGGGTGTGTTGGGCTGGAGTGAGGTTGCTTTATCTGGAGGTCGAAGCAGAAGGAGTTGAGGAGCTTGTTGTCGAATTGCTTTCCATTGTCACTGACGATGGCACTGGGTATCCCGAAGTGACAGACCAGGTTTTTCCAGATAAAATCTTTGACCTTGGCGTCTGTGATCTTGGCTAAGGGTTCGGCTTCTGCCCACTTAGTAAAGTAGTCAACTGCCGCCACTATGAACTTGCACTGCCCCCTACTCGAAGGTAGGGGGCCTAGGATGTCGATGCCCCATTTGGAAAAAGGCCATGGACTCATGATTGTTGTCAGCTCCTCTGGTGGTTGCCTGGGCACGGCCGCGAAGCGTTGGCACTTGTCGCATTTTTTGGAGAACTCTTGGGCGTCCCTTACCATAGAAGGCCAGAAGTAGCCTTGTCTGAGCGCTTTGTGAGCAAGGGAGCGCCCTCCTGAGTGATTCCCACAGATCCCCTCGTGGATTTTCCATAGGGCATAGTGGCCTTCATCGGGTGAAAGGCAACGCGGCAACGTAGCAACGGCAGGGAATAGCCCTTTTTGTACAAAGTGTCTTACAAGATGGTAAACTTGGAGGCTCTCATTCTCAGCCTCCTAGCCTCTAAAGAATCATCCAGCAGCACACCTTCTTGGATGTATGTCTTATTGGGGTCATCCAATTTGACTCAGACGATGCACAATTGATATTTGTGGCCTCCATGTCCATTCTGCTTGGTTCTAATTGGTGACCAAGGAATGCTGGTTCTCCTGGTGGGGTTTCCGTGGACGACGCGAGCCTTGCAAGTGCATCGGCAGCCATGTTGTCTTCTCTGGGAATATGGCAGATTTAGAAGTGGTGGAACTTTGTGATCATGTTTTTTGCTATGCCAAGATATTCTTGCATTCTGACTCCCCTGGCTTCAAACTCTCCCTTCACTTGATTAACTACTAGTTGAGAGTCGTTGTAGGCGGTAAGGTGTTGAGCTTCCATCTCAGCTGCCAGTCTTAATACAGAGAGGAGAGCTTCGTATTCCACCTCATTGTTGGAGGCGATAAAGTGAAGCTTCACTGCAGACTTGAGAGTGGTGCCATCTGGCCTGACCAAGACTAAGCCCGCTCCTCCTCCTTCACTGGTTGAGGAACCGTCTACGTAGAGTTTCCAGAGTAGAAGGGGCAAGGTTCGGAAATTGAAGTGGATGACTTGGTACACGGAGGTGTGGTCTGGGCACCATCCTGGGTGCCATAAGGTGTCTGGGAACCCAAGGAGGTTGTCTAGGCGCAAGAGGAGGCTAGCTGGGCGCCAGGGGGATCTGGGCGCCCAAAGTGGCTGACTGGACGCCCAAGGTGGCTGACTGGGCGCCCAAGGAGGCTGGCTGGGCCCCCAAGGTGGCTGACTAGGCACCATCTTGTGTGCTCTGGGCACCTGACATGATGGTTTGGGCGTTTGGGTTGGCTTGGGCACCAAATTTGGGCGCCTGGAGTCCTTGTTAGACTCCGGGGGGTCCCCGTCAGGCATCTGGATATCTTCGAGGCTCCCTTCCTCTGCCGGTGTAAGTTCGACAATGAAATCTGCCAACGTTTGTGCTTTGATAGCTACCTTTGGTCGGTACTTATCGAATTCGCCTAGCTCCACTGCCCATTTAAAAAGTCTGCCTGACACATCTGACTTTCCCAGGATTCTTTTTAGAGGTTGGTTTGTGACGACCATTATACTGTAACTCTAAAAGTAATGCGCTGTCTTACCGTTGTTACTAGGGTGAGTGCTAGTTTTTCTAGCCCCGAATACCTCGTCTTTGCCCCTGGTAGGCCCTGCTCACATAATAAATAGGCTTTTGTATTCCGTTGTCGTTTCTAATGAGCACGGAGCTTACCGCTGATAGGGAGGCAGAAAGGTAAGATAGAGAGCTTCTCATGAGTGGCACGTGACAAGAGGGGTGGTGTAGCTAGGTAGGCCTTGAGTCTTTGGAGGGCCTCCTCCGCCTCAGGTCCCCACTCAAAAGTCTTGCGGAGAATTTTGAAAAAAGGGAGACACTTGTCTGCAGACTTGGAAACGAATCTATTAAGTGCTGCGATCCTCCCATTGAGGCGCTGGAGCTCCTTGGTTGAGGAAGGTGATTTCATGTCGAGGATGGCCTTGATCTTATCGGGGTTCGCCTCGATTCCCCTTTGATTGACCATAAATCCTAAGAATTTACCGGACCCCACGCCGAAGGCGCACTTCTCAGGATTGAGCTTCATGTGATAGGACCTCAGGACATTGAAAGTTTCTTGGAGGTGATCGACGTGGTCTACTGCTGCGAGGCTTTTTACCAGCATATCATCCACATATACTTCCATTGTTCTCCCGATCTGAGACCGAAACATCTTGTTCACCAGCCTTTGGTAGGTCGCTCCTGCGTTCTTTAGCCTGAAGGGCATTACCCTGTAGCAATAGGTCCCCTTCGGAGTAATGAATGATGTTTTCTCCTGGTCTGGGGGATGCATGCTGATCTGGTTGTATCCAGAGTATGCATCTAAGAGAGTGAGCAACTCGTGCCCGGCGGTGGCGTCAATGAGTAGGTCAATCCGCAGCAGTGGATAACTATCTTTTGGGCACGCCTTGTTGATCTCAGAAAAGTCGACGCAGAGACGCCACTTTCCATTAGCCTTAGTTACCATCACTACATTTGAGAGCCACTCAGGATAGGCTACTTCTCTAGCCGCCCTATTTTCTATCAACTTCTCGACCTCCTTTTCCATTACTTGGGCTCTTTCAATGGAGGTGCCCCTTAACTTTTGGCGAATAGGCTTGTAACGCGGGTCGACATTGAGACGGTGTGTGGCCACTTCTGGGTCGATGCCCTCAAGGTCTGCATGTGACCATGCAAAGACGTCCATGTTACGTCTTAAAAAATCTATTAGCGGGCCCACCAGGTTTGTAGAAAGGGAAGAGCTAACGTATACTCTTATGTCTAGGTGCTCTTCATCCAGGACCATAGGGGTGAGCTCCTCAACTGGTTCTCCTCTTTCCATGGTAGAGTCATCCCTTGGATCAAGGACCTCCACTTACAACGTCTCTTGTGACCTTCTAGTCTTCATGGAGGAGACGTAGCATTCCCTTGCTGCTACCTGGTCTCCCTTGACCTCTCCAACTCCGTTAGGGGTTGAAAATCGGAGAATGAGGTGATAGGTGGAGGGCACGACTCTTAATGTATTGAGAGCAGGTCGCCCTAATATGACATTATAAGCCGATGGGCAGTCTATTACCATGAAGTTGACCATGACTGAGGGAGCTTCGGGGCGCCGCTCTAACTGTGACTGGTAGGGTGATGGACCCTAGGGGGATACACCTTCTCCCCTGAAAACCCAATGAGCGGAGATCTGATGGGCTGCAGCCTCTCTCTGCCTAGGTTGAGTTTGTCATAAGCTTCTGTAAACAGGATGTCCGTAGAGCTACCGCTGTCCACTAGGATTCTGTGCACCTGGAAGTTGACAACCATCATGGTGAGCACCAAGGGATCATCATGGGGGTGCTGAATCCCTTCCAGGTCCTTATCTGAGAATGATATGACCTCGTTGGTGCCTTGCTTGGGCGCTTTGGATGGGCGCCCTTCGTCAAGGTGCCTTGCCTTCCTAGCGTGGTCCTTCATAGCAGAAAAGGACTCACCACCTCCTACTAATCCTCCCTAGATAGTGTGGATTTTCCCAACGGGATGTTGTTCTTCCTGATTATGGGGCGGCGATGGCGCCTGTCCTCTACTAGCCACATACTGGCGTAGGTGGCCACGTTGGATGAGATCCTCAATTTGCCTTTTGAGGTCACAGCAATCGTCGGTGTCATGCCCGTGGTCGTGGTGGAAGCAACAATACTTGTTAAGATTTTTGCAATTTGGAGGAGATTTCATCTTCCCCCGCCACTTTACTACGGGGTCATCCTGGATCTGGAGTAGAATATGCCCGACAGCGGCATTGAGGGGAGTGAAGGGTTGTCGGTCCCTTTGGGGAGCAGGACCGAGCCGATCTTTGATGGGTACCCTCTCTGTTCTAACGCTTCGCTTGTTGCTAGTCTCCTTCTTGTAATCCCTCTCTCTTTCCTTCCTCTTTTCTCCAGATCGGGAAGACTCACCTCGCCTGGCCCTTGTGACATCCTCAGCATTCATGTATTTTTGGGCCTTTGCTAACAACTCTGGCATGCTTCTTGGTGGGCATTTCATGACGGAGAAAAGAAAGCTCAACGAGCGGAGGCCTCCCAAGAAGGCAGTCATAGTCACTTTGTCGTCGGGCTCATCAACTTGGAGTACCTCTTCGTTAAAACGAGTGAGGTAGCTCATCAGGCTTTCCTCTCGGTCCTGCTTTATACTAAGCAGGTGGGTGACAGGCTTCTGGTGGCGGTGTCCTCCAATGAAGTGTGACACGAATGACCTGCTAAGCTCAGCGAAGGAGGCAATGGAGCCTGGGGAGAGCTTAGCGAACCATTGTCGGGCGGACCCCTTCAATGTGGTTGGGAACGCCCTGCACATGATTTCATCTGGGACATTGTGCAACTGCATTAGAGTTTTGTAGGTGTCGAGGTGATCTAGTGGGTCCTTTGTTCTGTTAAAGGCCTCCACTAAGGGCATTTTGAACTTCTGAGGGAGTGGGTAGTTGGCCACGTCGGGCTTGAAAGGTGTGTCCGTTCGGCTTACAAGGTAGTCCACGGTCTCTGGTCCTTGTGCCTTCATGGCATTGAAGACGTCACCTAACTGATTTTGGACTTCTTTGATTTTTTCGTCCCAATGATTCGGGGGCTCCTCTGGAACGATCATGGAAATGACTCTCATGCTCCATGCTTTGGTTCTCGCCCCCATCCTCTTAGAGAGGAGGGGCTTCACCATGGGAAGCAGGAGGAGGATGGAATAGAGGTCCCTCATGATGGACTCCCCTGTGTGGGGCGCCCAGGGGGACTCCATAGTGGGCGCCTAGGTATGGAGCAGCGGGGCGTAGAACTCCTTGACCTCCAAGACGTGGAGCTCCTTGAGGTCCTTCAGGCTGTGCTCCGCCGAATTGTGCTCCTTGTGCAGTGAGCATGAGTTGTAGTATCTGTTGGTTTTGGGCCACCAGCTGCTGCATGGTCTCCAACATTTGTTGGAAATTTGGAGCTGGAGCCTCTGGCACATGGTTGGTAGGTGGAGGAACATTCCCCTCCTCTCGTGGTGGATTTTCGTCAAGTTGATTCATCGACCTGGTAGTGATCACCATTGGTTCAGCCATTGGAATGTATGGAATGGAATATTTGGAAGTGAGAATTTCGTCGTTCCCACAAACGGCGCCAAACTGTTGATGCACAAATTGGTGCAAGATCAACAGTCAAGAAGGTGTATAGTATCGTGATGATCAATCAATGATTAATAGTTAAGTAATGGAAGAATAACAAAGAAATAATTAAAACAAGAGTTTATAGTGGTTCGGCCTTTGCCTACATCCACTCTCAATGACAATAGTGGCCGGTATTTTTTATTAATGTATAATGGTGCTCTCCTCCGACAGAGGTTTGCTCCGGGGAGCTACAGTGTTTTGGATCAGGGGGAGTGGGAGAGAGCTAGAGAGTAAAGTGTAGGAAATGAGTGTAGACTTTTTTAGGAGGCGTGCCTTAGATGTGAGGAGGGCTTACTATTTATAGACTTAGGGTTTGGAGGTGAGGTGGTGGAGTAGGCAAGGGGTTTCCTATTTTGGTAATTTTCAAATATAGTAGGGTATCTCCGTGCTCATCTTTCAATTCCTTCGGAGGAAGGCTTCCAACTGGATTAGGCTTGAACTGGGGCTTGGGCTTGATGGATCTTTATGTGACTGGGCTTTTCAACTGAGGTTGGGCCCCTTTCCACAATTTGGACTGTTTGGGCTTAACCCATCCGTTCTCATCATTCCCCCTTTCCTAAAAAAGATTCGTCCTCGAATCTTCATCGACGTCTTAAGGAGAAAGATCAAAAACATTGAAGATAGTAGGAAGAAAAGAAAAAAATTTTGAATTTTCTTTTGTTTTTTTTTGCTTTTTTTTCTTCTGTTTTTTTTTTGGACGATTTTTTTTTCACCTATTGATTTGATCACAAACTAAATAGAAAACAATAGAAAAAAACCCTAACAATAACTCAAAACAAAGAACAATGAATTTTTATTTTTTCTTTGGTAACCTTAGAAGAATGGAACCATAGAATCAATTATGCAAGAAATAAAAGGATAGAGTATGACCTGGTTGAAACCTTGCTCTAATACCAAATGATGTGAACCCCAATTGACTTGCTTTGAGACCCAACAACAATATTGGAAATACAACCCAAGAAAGCCAAATCCAAGTCTATGGATGGAGAATTTAGACATGTTAAGAACTCGTGTCAAGAACCTAGATTATATTAAAATCTAGACCCATTGAAGAACCCATCTCAAGAACCCAAATTACAAGGAGGAACGCCACAAAGGTTGTGATCTACCTTTGATAAGTTCAAAAGTTCAATCAAGAACAAGAGGAGTAAACTCAACTCAACTCACAATCAAAATTCATTATGTTTTGTCTCCCTTTTTTCATTGATTAAATGCCTTTTTATAAGGCTAGTCATTACAAGGATTAGGAAACTTCTTAAAATAACTATCCTAATTAAGAAATATCTCTTACTTGTTGGTAAAGAAATATCTCTTAATTTCCTAAGACTCTTACTTGAAGAAAAGAAAAACAATCAGCCTTTTAATTGGCTGATCACATGTCTAAATAGAAAAAGGAAAGTACTTGGCATTCAAGCCTTACAATTAGACCCCAAAAATAGTGAATAGTGCATGGTACTGTAGCATAAATAGTATGTGCTACAGTAACTTATTCTACACCCTAGTTCAAATAAAATAATAACACATATGTGGGCGAAGCATCCTCAAACCCACTTATTCTAAACTAATAATAAAAATTCTTTAAACAAATTGAAAGCCTTAACAACAAAAGGCCCTATCTCTAAGTGATGTCTTCATGTCTTCCATAGTTTGGATCAAGTGGATCAAAATTGGTTCTCCTTCTTTCAAGGTCATCTTGAGTGTTAGGCTCTTGCTAGCTTCATCCCAAGTGGATTTCACCAATCTTTGCATTGCTTTCTTGATCTTCTTTAATTGGCCTATTTGGACATGCAAAGAATCTTCAAGAGTAGGCTCACCTTAGTTCTCATCATTCTCCCTTTCCTAAAAAAGATTCGTCCTTGAATCTTGATCGACGTCTTAAGGAGAAAGATCATAAACATTTAAGGTAAAAAAATCCAATGTGTTCCTCTTTTTTTTTGCTCTTCTTTTTTTTTTCTCTTCTGTTTTTTTGTTTTTTTTTTGGACATTTCTTTTGTAACCCTAGAATCAATAATGCAAGAAATAAAAAGGATAGAATAAGACCTGGTTGGAAACCTTGCTCTGATACCAAATGATGTGAACCCCAATCGACTTGCTTTGAGACCCAACAACAATATTGGAGAAACAACCCAAGAAAGCGAAACTCAGGTCTTTGGATGGAGAATCTAAACCCATTGAGAACTTGTTTCAAGAACCTAGATTATATTAAAATCTAGACCCATTGAAGAACCCGTCTCAAGAACCTAAATTACAAGTAGGAACGCCATAAAGGTTATGAACTACCTTTGATAAGTTCAAAAATTCAATCAAAAATAAGAGGAGTAAACTCAAATGATGAGAACTAAGGTGGGCCTACTCTTGAAGATCTTTTGCATGTCCAAATGGGCCAATTAAAGAAGATCAAGAAAGCAATGCAAAGATTGGTGAAATCCACTTGGGATGAAGCTAGCAAGAGCCCAACACTCAAGATGGGCTTGAAAGAAGGAGAACCAATTTTGATCCACTAGATCCAAACTATGGAAGACATGAAGACATGACCTAGAGATAGGGCCTTTTGTTGTTAAGGCTTTCAATTTGTTTAAAGAATTTTTATTATTAGTTTAGAACAAGTGGGTTTGAGGATGCTTCGCCCACATATGTGTTATTATTTTATTTGAACTAGGGTGTAGAATAAGTTACTGTAGCACGTACTGCTCATGCTACAGTAACTGTGCACTATTCACTATTTTTGGGGTCTAATTGGAAGGCTTGAATGCCAAGTACTTTCCTTTTTCTATTTAGACATGTGATCAGCCAATTAAAAGGCTGACTGTCTTTCTTTTCTTCAAGTAAGAGTATTAGGAAATTAAGAGATATTTCTTTACCAACAAGTAAGAGATATTTCTTAATTAGGATAGTTATTTTATGAAGTTTTCTAATCCTTGTAATGATCAGCCTTATAAATAGGCGTTTAATCAATGAAAAAAGGGAGACAATACATAATGAATTTTGATTGTGAGTTGAGTTGAGTTTACTCCTCTTGTTCTTGATTGAACTTTGAACTTATCAAAGGTAGATCACAACCTTTGTGGCGTTCCTCCTTGTAATTTGGGTTCTTGAGACGGGTTCTTCAATGGGTCTAGATTTTAATATAATCTAGGTTCTTGACACGAGTTCTCAACGGGTCTAAATTCTCCATCCATAGACCTGGGTTTGGCTTTCTTGGGTTGTATTTCCAATATTGTTGTAGAGTCTCAAAGCAAGTCAATTGGGGTTCACATCAAATGACATGTGGATCTTTGTTGTGAACTTTGTGCACATGAGCATTCTATGGAAGTTGATCCTATGCATGAGTATTCACATATGTATTGATTTTTGAACTCATCTTTATGTGACTCTTGAATGTGTAATTTCGGCAATTTACGGATTGGATTCATGTTTTAAGCTTGACATAAGTAGCGGAGATGAGTAAGGACCCATGAGAGCTTTAGTGCCAAATCTTTTTTGGAGAAAAATTACCATTACTCAAAGAACTATTTTTCAATGTCAAATTTGTTTAATAGTCTCATTATGTTTGTTTCGATTCGATGCATTTGGTTAGTAGACTGATTTGTCGTGATCATATAATGTCACCCCATACGGACCTAGAAGTGATCTTAGGACATCTTTGAAATGTCAAGCATTTGCCTTTTTCTTGTGAAAAAAATTTATCCTTAGTGTCGTGATTGAGCATTAATTATAAATTCGTTTTCATGCCATGCAAGTGACCAAGCCAATGAAAATAAGAAATGGCTACCCTACCTTGGTTTTTCCTAAAGTGGATATGAGAGATTGCAAAAGAAGGAACTGTGGTGTGAAAATGAAAATAAATGGGATGAATGAGGTTGAAACTCAATGAGTTGAATAGAAAAGAATGAAAAATACAAAAAAAGGGAGAAAAATGGGTGAAAGAAGAGAAGAAAAAGAAAAAGAAAAAGAAAAAAGAAAAGAAACAAAAGAAACAAAGGGAGTGGTGATGATATGAGCATCAAAATCCCATAAAAAGGAAAGTGCTTTTCTAAAATAAAAATATCTCGCTCGGAACAACTCTCTTTGTTACCCCATTTCCGTCATATATTTTTTACCTAAATATCACCCCAAGGCCCCATTATAACCGATAAAGTCCTAAGTGATCTAGAGAAGCATGGGAGGTGCGTAAATTCAAAGAAAAAGATGAGTTACGTTTTACTATCCTATGCACGAGCATTCTATCCATGAGACTATGCCAAGGCCGCTTCACTTTCATAAATGAACATCGTCTTCGGATTACATGTGAGCACTTTATTTTGAACACAAGACTCTATCTCACATGTACACATGGAGTGCATACTAGGATAACTTGAGTGTATTTCATTGCTTAAGAATGACCCTTGGTGAGGTTTTGAATTGAAGCTGAATTTGGCTAGCTAATCGAATGTGAATTTTGTTGCGTAAATGCTAAAATTACTTGTTTAATTCACACACACACAAGTTGAAAATTAATTTGTAGGTGCATACTTTAACCTAGTATCTAAGACTATGGGGGTTGCTCATGTATGTTTAGTTCAGTCATTTGGGAAATGTGTTAGATAACTCATGCTTGTGGAATGAGGGAATATTGCTCAAGTTTTAGATATTTGGTATGAATTAGAATGCCTCGATTAGGAATATTATGATGTGTATTTTGGGTGTTCATTTTGATAATTAAGAATAGGAATCCATTCCTTTTATGTTGCATGCACCAAAGGTTCAAATCACTATGCAATTTCAGTAATAATGTGGGCATTATGGTTCGGATTGTGGTTTATAAGTGGAGTACATAATTTGGGATGTAGTAGAGGTCATAATTATTGGGGTAAAATGCTAGGTGGATGTTGATTTGGAATGGTGTGGAGAGTTGGGCTCAGCAAGATCACTTTGGCAGAACAAAGCAGAACCATATCGGTATGCCATACCGGTAGGGTTAAGATACTGGTGTTCAGGGTTCCGGAATGCCATAGCGGAATGATACCCTACCGGTATGGTCTATTAAAAATGAAAAAAAAATCAAGGCTTTTTAATTTAAAACCCTCGGTTATACTTCATTTCCCACACCTCATTTCAGCCTTAGCTCCTCTCGTCCTCACTCGAAACCATCCCAAGCCCCCAAATTCCTTCTGCCCTCCTTCAATCTTAGATCCCCTCATTTCTTTAAGCTTGAATCCCCCACATTTGATAGTTGGAACCCTAGGCGCTGAATTTCCCTAATCATCTAAAACCCTCATTTCTCTCTAAGTGAATCCTAATGGCTCGACATTTAGTGGGTTGACTTGATACTATAGACCCATTTAAGGGTTTTCTCTCACTTATCCTAGCCCTCGTCGCAATGGGGGCACTGTTGTTGCTCATGGTCCGATCCAAAAGGCCAAGAGTAGGTCCCACACCACATGAGGAGCCTAGTAGCCGCAAGAGAAGCGGTGAGGGGACAAGTGAGGACCTTAACGAGCAAAGGAAGAGGGGTAGGAAGGAGGCACGACGCTAGTGGATTGAGGAGAAATGAGTGAACTGTGAGCGACATTTGGATTACCTCACTCTTACTCCAAGGCATGAGGCAGTGAAGATCATTCAAGCACATGGTATGAGTTTTTAGCCTGTTGAGGGCTTTAATTTGGTGTTGTGTAGAGAGTTTTACCAATCACTTAGAGTGGTTGAGGGTAGCGGTGAAGTGTTGAGAGCAACTGTTAGAAGCAAGGGGTTTTCGGTTAGCCCCGACGTCATTGCCTCTTTATTGGGAAACTATAAGAGACAACCCCTTTCCCGCCAGCCTACCCTCACAGTAACACTAAACCCAAGACCAAGGAGGAGTATGTTGCACTGATGTATGAAGATCCTTCTAAATTTAGGGGAACTATTATGAATGAAGGGCTCAAACTTGTGTATGGGCTGTTGAATAAGCTTCTCCACTACAATGTACTCCCAAGGGCTGCAGAAAAGACGCCAAACATGGAGAAGTTGGCCCTTTTGGACACTGTTGTGTCAGGCCAGACTGTTGACTTTACCCTCATTATATAGGAGGTTATGAAGGATTTTGCGATGACAGAAAAGCCTATGCCCAAATTGCCATTTGGGAGTCTGGTAACCCTGATGTGCAATCATTTCAAGGTAAAGGGTGTTGTGTCTGACAAGCTCACTCCTCCCGAGACTAGGGCTATTGGCAGGGCTAGTAGCAAGAAGAGAAAAACAATGACCTGGGGGAAGGGAGCCCAATTGGATTCCAATGAGGAAGACCTAGTACCATCTGCACCCACTAGGCCATTCACAGTTGTCCTTGCATGTTCTACGGACCAGTGTCTTGATGAATCAGGAGTATCAGTGCAGGGAATGACAGCCATGCTGAGGGAGATGTTCATGCATACCTTCCCAGGGAGGCCCATTCCAGAGGGAACCTCTCAGCCAGCCACTGCCCCCTCTAGTGGGGATGAAAAGGATGACTAGAGGGAAGCTCAGGAGCTGGAGAATCAGGAAATCAAAAAATAAAAAAAAACAATAGCAAAAACCCTACCGGTATGGTACCCAATCAGAATGCCATACCGGTATGGTTAAGCTACTGGTGTTTGGGCTTCTGGAATGCCCTACCGGTATGGTACCCTAACGGAATGCCATACCGGTATGGTTAAGCTACTGGTGTTCGGGCTTCTAGAATACCCTACCGATATGGTACCCCACCGATATGCCATACCGGCAGGGTCTGTCGTTTTGCTCTTCTCTCTGCAACTCAGACATGCTGCTTTGAGGGTCTCACCAGCATACCCCCCATGCTTCCCTGACACGTCCAGTACACAAGACATCCCCTCATGCATCTCCTCTTGGACTTTTGGAGGAAAAATCATAAATGTGGAGAGTGAAGAGAGAAGCAGCTGGGTGAGGAGACATTGCCTGCACAGCCTGCACCAGCCCACCTTTTTTTATGGTCCTATGTTGGGAATCATATCAAGGGATCTAGGGGCCATCTCTCATACACGTTTTTTAGGGGAGAAGTGGAAGATACATGGGAGAATAGAGAAAAATAGAGAAAAGAGCTGAGGGTAGAAGATAATGAATAGTGTGTTTAGTGTGAGAAATTGAGAGTTTTATGTTTTTTTCATGGCATTGTCTTGGAATCTCCTGTAAGAACCTTCAGAACTTCATTTAATGCAATTAATGTTATTCTCATTCAAGTCATTGCTAGTTTAATGTGCTCTTTAAGTTTCTACCATTAATGCACCAAAGTCTTTCATTTTCTTAGTTTTAGAAATGGGTATTAATTCCCTTCACTTGTTGCTCATTGTTTCTTGTACTTGGTAGCTTTAGAACTTCATATCTTTGCAATGCATTATCATTCCATTGTCATTTCCATTTCAAGTATGAGTAGCTAAGGGCCTGTTTGGTAAGTGTTTTTGTCTTGTGTTTTATGTTTTTGTTTTTAATTTTTATCAAAAATGAAAACAAAAACATGTTTGGGTAATGTTTTTGTTTTTGTTTTATATTAATTTTTTGGAAACAAAGACAAAAAAATGGGAACAAAAAAAAGATGTTTTAAAAAACATAAAAAACGGAGACAACACGCGCAAAAGGGGTGGGAATTAATGAGATCCGGATTTCGACTCCTCTTAACAGCAAAACAAGCAATTTTTTTGTTGAAATATAAAAACCCATTACACTGCCCTCTCCTCCCCATCGCTTCTCTTTCTCTCTCCTCTCTTCCTCATCTCTTCTTTCTCTGTATCAGACCATCGCTGCCTCCATTTCTGCCTACATTGCTACCTCCTCTCTTCTTTCTCTGTATGAAACCCAGTGAACCCACCTCAATCACTGCCTCTCTCTCTCCTCTCTCATTCTTCTAAGTGAAACCTATAAGCTGTGTATATATATGCACAAATCGCTGCCTCAAGACGAATCGCCACCTCCATCGCTGCCTCTCACCGACGAAGAGGTAAGCCCATTCTCTTTCTCTCTCTTTCTCCCTTTCTCATCTCATCTCTTCACTCTCTCTATATATACGCACAAATCTGTGTATATATATATGTATATACACACATAGATATGTGTATATATACAGAGATTTATGCATATATGCACAGATCTGTACATATATGCACCGATCTCTGTGTGTTGTGTTTATTCCGTGTCCTGTATGTGTGTGTTCTGTGTGCTTAGTGTGTGTATGTGTTCTGTGTTCTTGGTGTGTGTGTGTGTGTGTTCTGTGTTGTGTTTGTGATTGAATTGAGGTTGAGATTGTGATTGTGATTAAATTGTCATTTATTTTAGGAATGAATTGAGGGTGAGAGAGATAAGTCTGTGTGAGAGTGTGTTTGACTTTCCCTCAAAGTAGGAAGTCTGAGCAGTAGAAGGAGGAGCAGAACGACAGACTCTACTGGTAGGATCTACCGGTAGGGTTTACTCCAGTAGCTTAACCCTACCGGTAGGGTCTACAGGTAGGTTAGGGGTTATATTTTGGATACTATAATATATGAATGTGATTACTGACTTATGTAATATAACTATCTTTCTTTAGATGTTCTTTTGATAAATTAGTGGATATTTTGGTTTAAGGAATGTTTGAATTTGTATTTTGATGTAATATAACGTCTATTTGTATTTTATTTAGGTTGTCTGATTTTGGGATTGATCGTAGTAAAGTGCAGGTTAAGGCCTTTTGGGTGAGTTGAGTTCCTCATTTAGGTGTTCTTGCAATATTAATTTGGGCAGGTGTATAGGGAGGCAAATTTCATGGCTAATTTTTTAAAAAATTTGGCCGTGCAAGATTGGTACTTTGTTGAATGTCTTTAATTCATGATTGTAAATTATTTTTCATGAAATAAAATGTTGATTTGTTTGAAAATAAAAAATGAGGTATTATAAAGCATATTTTAGGATAAAACTTGAGGTAGTTACCAAACATGTTTTTGTTTTCATTGTTTACCACAAAACAGAGACAAAAAATTGTCTCTGTTTTGATTGTTTTGAAGACACGAAAACAAAAACGTTACCAAACGACCCCTAAATCTTTTAGTTAGTAAAACCAAGGAAAACCTCCAATTGGGAATACAATTTCAACTCATTCTCTTCCTTCCCTTATGAGTTCAATGGTTCTGTTTGACGGAGTTCAGAGTGGATAAGTTAGTGAGTCTTTGATATTCCGTAGTCCTAGTCATAGTTTATGCTTAGATTCGCACCAAACTTGTCCTTAGCTTCTCCCGAATCAATCGTTCATTCATGCCCATAGGAGGAAGGATTGGAGTTGAAAGAGTATTCCTATTGGAGTGACCCCTTTGGTTTGCCAACATTTGGGTCTCATTCCATTTTCACCAAAACACACTCCACTAAACAACTTTCAACCACAAAGATTTTTACACTTTCTTTTATTCAAAATCACTTTCACTTTGGTTTACTTCCT
This sequence comes from Ilex asprella, assembly GCA_023539305.1. NCBI lineage: Eukaryota > Viridiplantae > Streptophyta > Magnoliopsida > Aquifoliales > Aquifoliaceae > Ilex > Ilex asprella. The sequence goes on from CM042187.1 coordinate 27,184,183, forward strand.
TCCCTGTGAAAATGACCTTGGAATACCACTAAGTAAAACACGACCCACAAAAGTCTCCTTGCGATTGGGGAGTATTTTTGTGCATTCACATCTCACATTTACATCATCCCATTTCCCTTCCTCCTTGCCCTTTCTTTTGACACTATCCCAAGGAAGCGTAACACTCGCTCCTTATTCGAACACACATCACACATACATTGAGGGATAGCATTTAGGGGTTAAGGGAAAGCAAGGAATTCCATCAATCAACAATGCCTACAGTGTATCAAGAATTTACAGCCATGTCCTCACCCCAACCCATTCAAACCGAACCAACATACACTAAGACTGGGAAAAAAAGTTGAAAAGGTATACCCAAGAGGAGGTCTCCCTTAGATTAGCCAACTTAAAATCTAGCTACTCATGAAACCAAGAAAGAAATGCATAACGTAAAAACATTGTAAGAAATGAAGCTTGGAACTTAACTTGAAGCAAGAAATCTTAAACTAAGAAGAAAAATATTTAAAACCCATTTTAAAAGCATGACATGAAGAAAAATTAACACAACAATGATGAAATGAAGAGCATGTAAGTAAACTTGGAATACACTTGAAATAGCTAAGATTAAAGTGCAAGAAATGAAGATTACAAGAGATTCAAAGCTTACTACAACTAAAATGGAGAAGAAAATGAAAAAACATAAATTTATCTATGTAACTATTCATCATCTTCTTCTTTGGAGCTCACTAAAACTACTCTTAAGCTTAGGTAGCCACTTTCTAAGCTTAGATAGTCACCCCTTTCAAAGCTTGTGGAATGCATAATATATGGTGAAGAGATGATGCATTTTTGTCCATGAGGCTCCACTAGCCTGTGTGGAGGCCTCCCATCAATGGGAGGTGAGTTGATTGGCTTTGGACAGGCTAGGAAGAGCATAGCCAGCACCCATCATGGCTGCCCCTTCTCTCCCATCTTCTTTAATGCCATTGCATCCAAAGTCTTCAACTAGGGTGTAGAATGTATGTATATGTGTAAGGGATGTCAAGGGACAAGTGAGAGAATCAATGGTGGGACTCCCAAGTGAAAGAAATTGAGTTATAGGCATTTTGGCACTTCCGGGAAAAATCTCCGTTAGGTTGCCTGCTTAGGGCAAGTTTATGCAGAATTGTCAGAACCTTTAATCCAATCGTCCAATTGAGCTGCAATTCTAATACAACACATATGAAATCCAGTTATACAACTTTCATGTTTTTCACTTTTTCAGATTCAAAGTGGATCATGGTCAAAAATGACGAAAACCGAGGTACTACAACCAAATGGTGCGGGTGCGGGTGCCTATGTTATCAAGCACCGATATCTCCTTGATTTCTTTCACTTTTAAGCCTCCAAATTCTCATGTAATGTGTCCATGTCTTCACCATTCCTCCACACTAAGTTGAAACGTTCCAAAATACATGATTTATGCTATATTTACCTACAACATCGAAAATTCAACATTATTTATAAATTCGGCTAACTCTAAGTACTTATATGCAAAGCAAAGTAAAAATACATGTAATGTGGCCGTTAAATATGAAATATTTTGTGCTTATCACACCCCCCAACTTAAGATTTTTTATTCCCTAGCAAACAGAACGTAAAAATTAAGCAATCAAAACTAAAACTATACTAATTCTGCTATTGCATTTAACACATGCAACAAGCTTTTAAAACCCTAGGTGATCCCTAGTGGACGAGTTTTGTCTCGTGAAAGTTTCCAGTGAAGGCATCTACAAACTTCTTTTCCTTTTATCCAATATTTAAAGCATATGCCCTTGTCTTAACTAGCACTAGGATGTCAACAATAGCTTGCTCAACACACCCGAACTGATCACACATAAAACACAACATAGCCTTAAATATTATTTTAGAGTATCCACTTACACATTTATTTTCAAACTCGTGTGTGTGTGAAATAGATATGTAATTAATACATTTACACAATGGAGTTCACATTCACTTTGGCTATCCAAATTAACCTTTGATGTAAAACTCACCAAGGATTTTCTGATGAGAACTAAGGTGGGCCTACTCATAAAGATCTTTTGCATGTTCAAATTGGTCAATTACAAGATCAAGAGCCAAGAAGATCAAAGAAAGCAATGTAAGGATTAGTGAAATCCACTTGGGATGAAGCTTGCAAAAGCCCAACACTCAAGATGGGCTTGAAAGAAGAAGAACTAATTTTGATCCACTTAATCCAAACTATGGAAGACATGAAGAGATGACTTAGAGATAGGGTATTTTTTGTTGTTAAGGCTTTCAATTTGTTTTAAAGAATTTTTATTATTAGTTTAGAATAAGTGGATTTGAGGATGCTTGGCCCACATATGTCTTATTATTTTATTTGAACTAGGGTTTAGAATAAGTACTGTAGCACGGTACTGTTCATGCTACAGTATCATGACACTATTCACTCAAGGGTATTTTTGAGAGAAAGGGTCACAAATTTTAGTCTTTAGTTATTCCTATTTAGATTAGGACTTGTTTCCTTATTAGAATAGGATTTGTTTCCTTATTAGATTAGGATTTATTTCTTTATTAGATTAGGATTTGTTTCTTTGTAATGACTAGCCTTATAAATAGGCTTTTAATCAATGAAAAAGGGGAGTCAATATGGGAGACAATACATAATGAATTTTAATTGTGAGTTGAGTTGAGTTTACTCCTCTTGTTCTTGAATGAACTTTTGAACTTATTAAAGGTAAATCACAACCTTTGTGGCATTCCTTCTTGTAATTTGGGTTCTTGAGACAGGTTCTTCAATGGGTCTAGATTTTAATATAATCTAGGTTCTTGACACGAGTTCTCAATGGGTTTAAATTCTCTATTCATAGACCTGAGTTTGGCTTTCTTGGGTTATTTCTCCAATACTGTTGTTGGGTCTCAAAGCAAGTCGATTGGGGTTCACATCATTTTCTCTCAATAATGAATCACACTATGATTATCCTGGCATGCTCTCCATGTGTATATGTAAGATAGAATCTTGTGCTCAAAACAAAATATACTCACATATAATCCAAAAGTGAAGTACATGCATAAAAATGAAACAAACTTGGCATAATCTCATGAAAGGAATCCTAGGGCATTGGATAGAAAAATCAACCTTTTTTTTTCTTTAAAAGTGTGTCTTCCTCATGCTTCTCTTGATTATTTAGGACTTTCACGGGTTGTAATGAGGCCTTGGGATGATATTGAAGCAAATGAAATGAAGGGTATAGGATATCAAAGAGGGTAGTTCCAAGTTAATGAAATTCTTTTCAAAAAAAAGTCTCCCTTTTCATGGGATTTTCAGTCTAACACCATCACTACAATCTTTGTTTCTTTTTCTTCTTTTCCTTAACATCTTCCTTTTTTCTTTGATCATTCTTTCTTACTTCACCCCTTTTTTCTTGGATTCATCATTCTTTTTCATTCAACATATGAATTCCACATTCATCATCACTTTTGTTTGGTTTCCACACCACAATTCCTTCTCTTTAATGTTCAATCATAGTCAACTCTCGGAACAACCAAGGTGTGTTAATTCTAATCATTTTGCACTAACTTGGTCAATTGTGTGGTATGAAAACAAAATTTTCATTTAAGGCTCAATCATGGCACTAGAGATAAATTTTTCCAAGAAAATGGCTAAGGCTCAAAGAAATCAAAATGGCCTAAGATCATCTCTAGATAAGCATGGGGAGCATTATGTATTTCAAGACAAGTCAATCAACTACCCAAATACACTCCAACCAAAACAAGCATAATGAGATTATTGAACAAATTTGAAATTTGAAAAATTATTCCTTGAGTAAATGTAAGTTCCCTCCAAACAAGGATTGGCATTAAAGCTCATATTGGTTCTTACTCATCTCCACTATTCATGTTAAGTGCTAAATGTGAACTCAATCTGTAAATTACCAAAATTATAAGTTCATGGTGCACTTATGGTTTAGTTCAAAAGCAAAAAAATATGTGATACTCTTAGTAATAGGATAAACTTCTGTAATGTGCTCATGTATTCAAAGTTCAAAATGAAGATCAAGTAATCACAAATCCCATAACAATTAGTGTAGGGGAATACAGTTCAATATTGGATATTTTTAGTGTCAAGGAACAAGTGGGAGACCCAATGGTGGGATCCCCAAAGTTGCAGAATCTGGTGTGTTTCAACAAAACCTATCGGTAGGTTTCACTTCAGTGAGCAAAACCTATTGTTATGTTTGTGGTAGGTGCAAGTCTAGTAGCCAAATCCTACTGCTAGGTTTTTATTTATTTTGCTAAATTCTTGGTTCCTTCACCTTCAAAGCTACCGTCTAGCCACCACCTCATCTCTAATCAACTCAAGCCGCATTTAAACCCTTTTTCACCAAAATTGTTCAAAATTTTTAAAATTTTCACATTTTTCATTATTCTATAAAAAAAGTGGTGAAAAATGTAAATGGTGCACTTCACCCCCCCAACTTGAACCATGCATTGTCTGTGCACAAAGAATCATGCAATAAGAAAAATAAAAGTATCATGGGAAATAAGATAACCACTTTTTTTTCTTTTTCATTAGACACATAAAAGGGAAAACAAAAAAGTTTGTTTGCACCGCTAACTTAAACTCGCACATGATATTGAATAAGATTTGTTACGATGATGCTTAAAATGAAATGAGTTCAAATTAGGAAGAGGTAAACAACTTCATGCTAAAATCTATGCTACAACATTATGAAAATAAAAATAAAACAATAAAAGAAATCTAACTACAATGTACATGAAAACAAACAAAAAAAGACTCATGACAATCTAGCTTCAATTCGGATATGAGCTTGCACCCATTGATTTATTTTATTTTAATTTTTTTTGTTGTGTAAATGCCCTTCCTAACCAATCTATCCAACAATACAAAGGATAATGGCTCAAAAATCTCAATTAAACAGAGGTGTAGGCAAATTTATGCAATTCTAACAATGGAGTACACAATTTCTCTCTAAAATTTTCTACACTCAACTCCTTTTCAATGCCCTCCGCAAGTTGAGAAATGTGAATCTCAACACCATTCTTTGATGGAAAATGACCTTGGACTCATTAGCCTCATGTGAGATAATAATTTCATTAAACTTTACACAATCTAGAGTGGTGGAAGATTCAACATTAATATGAATTTCCTTGAGATGATCATCCTTAAGTTGAGAAATGTGAATCTCAACACCACTTTTAGATGAGAAAATGACCTTTGGCTCATTAGCCTCATGTGAGATAATATATACATTAAAATTTTCACAATCAAGAGTGGTGGGAGATTCAACATCAATTTGCTTTCCATAGAAATGATCATCCTCAACACATTAACTATGCTCAAGATGTTGTTCTTCATGCATAGCAATTATAGCATTAGTCAATGTATTAAGTTGTTGGGTTATTTGGGCATTAAATTCTATTTAGTATAGCATAAACTCGTAAAAGGTATTTTCCCATTTTGGTTTATTTGAGTCCTCATATGTTGGATAGTGGCAAAATTCATTTAGTGGTGTGAGATCGGATAAAAAATTATAAGGTTCATTATCCCAACCGTAACTCGAATAACTCGTTGCAACATAATGATTGGGGTAAAAATTTAAGAAGGCCAAAACTGAATTTGAAACTTCGCATGCAAAGTCTTGAACCGGATAATTTATCGGGCACTCACTAGTCATGTGCCCATACTCATCACAATTCTCACACAAAATTTTAAAATATGGGGTATTTAACGCATTTTCAAAAAGATTAGAAAACATAATACAAAACACTAACTATAACAAACTATTTACAAATAAGAAGACATACCTTGGCCTATGATGAAAACCACGTGACTTACCTACGCCGTCCCAAATCACCTTTGAACTTTGATGAGAACTAAGGTGGGCCTACTTTTAAAGATCCTTTGCATGTCTAGATGGACCAATTACAAGATCAAGAGCCATGAAGATGAAGGAAGCATTGAATGGGCTGATTCAAGACATATGGGCTGATTATGCAAGCCCAAGCATGAAGAGCGTGTTTGAGGCTTTTCTACCATGACATGCGTGGGCTTTAAGGGGAAAAGCCCTCAAGTTTATTTTAATGTAATTCAAGTCCAACAAACTTGATTAAGTGGCTGTATGGGCTGATTTAGATTATTTTGGGATTTTGGGCTGATTACTTGTTTAAAGCCCAACTTTAGTTATTCCAATTTAGATTAGGATTTGTTTCCTTAGTAGATTAGGATTTGTTTCCTTATTAGATTAGGATTTGTTTCTTTATTAAATTAGGATTTGTTTCCTTGTAATGACCAGCCTTATAATCAATGAAAATAGGAGAGACGATACATAATGAATTTTGATTGAGTTGAGTTGAGTTTACTCCTCTTGTTCTTGAATGAACTTTTGAACTTATCAAAGGTAAATCACAACCTTTGTGGCGTTCCTTCTTGTAATTTGTGTTCTTGAGATAGGTTCTTCAATGGGTCTAGATTTTAATATAATTTAGGCTTTTGACACAAGATCTCTCGACGCTTAACCTTCCCTGGCAACAATGCTAAAAATTCTTGTTGGTTTTTGTTGTTGTCCCCTAAACTTCGGACATCACCCTCAAATGTGTATATAACTTATGCGTAAAGGGAGTGTCACTCTCCCTCGAAATGATGTGAGAAAAGGGGCAACAAAATTGTGAGATTGAAATGCACAAAATGTGTGTGTGCAAAATTGCTCTCCAAGCGCAGAGAAAATCTTGCAATTTTGTGTTTTACTTGAAAAAGTATTCCAAGATCGTCTCCTTAGGGAATGAAGGGAATTGTGTGCAGGTGATTTTGTCCAAATTAAAAAGTGTAAAATCTTTTGAGTTTGTTTTGGTGAGTGAATTTTTTAGTAAAAATAAAATGGAAACAAGTGTTGGCTAATCCGAAGGGGTCATTCCAATGGGAGTGCCAAATCAACTCAAGACTTTCCTCTAATGGTGTCTAGTCGGAACTAAAATGGAGGTGAGGATTCAAGCATACCCCATGACAATTCCTACGGTGTATCAAGAACTCACAACCATGTCCTTACCCCAACCTAGTCAAACCGAACCAGCATACACTACGAGGGGGAAACAAAATTAGTTGAAATGGCATACCCAACAGGAGGTCTCCTTTGGATTAGCCAACTTAGAATCTAGCAACTCATGAAAGCAAGAAGTAAATTCATAATGTAAAGACATTGTAAGAAATGAAGCTTGGAACTTAACTTAAAGCAAGAAATCTTAAACAAAGAAGAAAAATATTCAAAACCCATTATGACATGAAGAAAAATTAACACCACAATGGTGAAATGAAGAACATGTAAGTAAACCTGGAATACACTTGAAATAGCTAAGATTAAAGTGCAAGAAATGAAGATTACAAGAGATTCAAAGCTTACTACAACTGAAATGGAGAAGAAAATACAAAAACATAAATTTCTCTATGTAACTATTCATCATCTTCTTCCTAGGAGCTCTCTAAAACTACTCCTAAGCTTAGGTAGCCACTTTCTAAGCTTAGATAGCCACCCCTTTCAAAGCTTGTAGAACGCTGAAGATATAGAGAAGAGATGATGCATTTCATCCATGAGGCTCCACTAGCCTGTGTGCATGCCTCCCATTAATGGGAGGTGAGTTAACCTCATTAATGTCATTGCCTCTAAAGTCTTCAACTAGGGTGTAGGAGGCATGTATATGTGCAAGGGATGTCAGGTGACAAGTGGGAGAATCTATGGTGGGACTCCCAAGTGAAAGAACTTGAGTTGCAGGTGTTCTGGCACTTCTAGGTAAAACCAACTAGTAGGTTTTCATCATTCTACTAATAGGTTTTGGTTACTGGAGTAAAAACTACCGGCAGGTCTTCTCGGTAGGTTTCCAACTACGGACCAATTTTTGTAGAATTGTCAAAACTTTGGATCTAACTATCTGATTGATCTGAAATTTGGACACAATAGTTATGACATCCAGATCTACTTTTTTCATGCTTTTCACTTTTTTAGATTCAAAGTGGATCATGGTCAAAAAGGAGAAAAACCGAGAAACTACAACCAAATGGTGTGGGTTCTGGTGCCTATGTTACCAAGCACGAATACCTCCTTGATTTCTTTCACTTTTAAGCCTCAAAATCCTCATGTAACGTGTTCATGTCTTCGCCACTCCTCCACACTTAGTTGCAAGGTTCCAAAATACATGATTTACGCTATATTTACCTGCAACATCGAAATTTCAACATTATTCATAAATTCGAATAACTCCAAGTATTTATATGCAAAGCTAAGTAAAAATGCATGTAAAGAGACCGTTAAATATACTATATTTTGTGCTCATCACATATGCATCTCTACGAATTTCTCTAATTCATTCAACTTCAACTTCCTATTTTCTCCGGCTATTCTCATATTGAAGTTCAAGGTTTTAATAGCCCAATATGCCTTGTGCTCCATCTCTACCAGAAAATGACTAGCCTTGCCATAGACTAGCTTATAGGGAGAGATACCTAGGATGGTCTTGTAAGCGGTGCGGTAAGCCCACAATGCATCGGTCAACCTGAGTGACCAATCCTTCTGATTTGGGTTCAGTGTTTTCTCTAGTAAGTTTTTGATCTCCCTATTGGCCAACCCGGCTTAGCCATTAGTTTGTGGGTGATACGTGGTGGACACATTATGTGTTACACCATTTTTATGCATTAAAGATGCTAATGACCTATTACAAAAATGAGACTCACCGTCACTTATCATTGCACGAGGTACCCCAAACCTTTAAAATATGTTTCCATTTAAAAACATTACCACAACTTGATGGTCATTGGTCTTGGTTAGGATGGTCTCTACCCACTTGGGCACATAATCCACTACCAGTAGGATATAGAGGTAGCCAATGGACATAGGGAATGGACCCATAAAGTTGATGCCCCAACAATCGAATATTTCAATGACTAGTACGGGGGAAAGGGCAATTGTATTCCTACGGGTCACACTACCCAACCTTTGGAAACTATCACATTCTTTATAAAATGAAACACAACCTTTAATTAAAGAAGGCCAATAAAAACATGATTGTAAAACCTTAGCCGATGTTTTCTTTGAAGAGAAATGGCCACCACATGCGTCAGAACGGAAGAAGGAAAGGACATCCCGTTGTTCATTTTTCAGGTTTGCATCTGCTCATCACTTGATCTGGGAAATACTTGAACAGATATGAGTTGTCGAAGTAGAAGTACTTCACATCCACCATGAATCTTTGTTTGTCCTCTAGGCTCCAAAGTGGTGGTATTTTTCCTGTGGCAAGAAAACTCCAAATGTCAGCATACCACGTCCAAACAAAATGAATAGAAAACAAAAGCTCATCAGGAAAAGAGTCAACGATAAGGATATGATTTTTGGCGTCTTGTTCTACAAGTCATGATAAATGGTCCGCCACCACATTCTCAACTCCCTTTTGTCTTTAATGATCAAATTGAATTCTTGAAGGATGAGGATCCACCTAATAAGTCTCAATTTCGCGTCCTACTTAGACAAAAGATACTTCAAAGCAGAGTGATCAGTGTAGACCACAATAGGTGAACCAAATATGTAAGACCTAAATTTGTCTAATCGACACACTACAGCTAGCAACTCTTTTTTCGGTGGTAGTGTAATTCATTTGTACTTCATTTTAGAGTTTTACTAGTATAGTATATTACATATGGCCTTTTTTCTTGTCTTTGACCAAACACTGAGGTGTAGTGTAATCACTCGTGTCGCATATGAGCTCAAATTGTAGTTCTCATTTGGGTGGTCACATGATTGAAGGTGAAGTGAACATGCTTTTGAGTTTTTCAAAAGATACCTCACAATCGTCCGACCAAACAAAGGGAACATCTTTTGCTAACAAATTGGTCAAAGATCTTGCCAATGCACTAAAATCTTTTATGAATCTACAATAAAAAACAGCATGGCCAAGAGAAACTACCTGATATCCTTGACAACCTTTGGAGTGGGGAGGTTGAAACCCCTCAAAGAATGGTTTAAGTCTTTGGCAATTGAACTTGAATGTCTTGTCATCCTCAGGATTTTCTATGTCCACGGCTCCATGTGGGTAGGCTACCTTGACAATGTAGGGGTCATCCCAACAAGATCAAAGTTTTTCTTGGAAAATAGAGAGGCGGGAATTATACAATAGCACTTTTTGGTTTGGATCGAATGTTTTCCTTACAATGGATTTGTCATGAAATATTTTTGCCCTTTCTTTGTGAATTCTAGAGCTCCCATATGCATCTCGATGGATTTCTTCCAACTCATTTTTCTCCAACTTACTATGACTCCTTGCTTGTCTTGAATTGAAGTTCAAAGTATTTATGGCCCAATATGCCTTGTGCTCCATCTCCACTAGCAAGTGACAAGCCTTGCCATAGACTTACCTATAGGCACGACATATCAAGAATGGTCTTATAAGCGGTGCAATAAGCCCATAAGACATCAGTCTATCTAAGTGACTAATTCCTTCGGTTAGGGTTAATTGTCTTCTCAAGTATGTTCTTGATCTCTCTATTGGCCAACTAGGCTTGTCCATTGCTCTGTGGGTGATATGCGGTGGAAGCCTTGTGTATAATGCCATACTTATGCATCAATGATGCAAATGGCCTATTGCATAAATGTAAACCACTATCACTTATCACAGCTCGAGGCATTCCAAACTTAGACAAAATATTTTCTTTTAAAAACTTTACCATAACCCGATGGTCATTGGTCTTGGTCAGGATTGCCTCTACCCACTATGACACATAATCAACTGCTAGGAGTATGTAAAGGTAGCCATAGGAAACGGGGAATGGACCAATGAAATTGATGCCTCAAAAATCAAAAATTTCAATAACAAAAATGGGAGCAAAGGGCATCATGTTCATACAGGTCACACTCCCTAGCCTTTGACGCCTATCACATTATTTGCAAAATAAAACACAATCTTTAAACAATGTCAGCCAGTAAAAACCACTTTGTATGATCTTAGTTGAGGTTTTCTTTGAAGAGAAGTGTCAGCCACCTGTTTCGAAATGGCAGAAAAAAAGGGCATCCCATTGTTCATTGTCTGGTACGCATCTCTGCACCACTTGGTTAGGGAAATATTTGAACATTTATGGGTTATCGAAGTAAAAGTACTTCACCGCTGCCATGAATTTTCTCTTATCTTTCGGCCTCCAGTGTGAGGGCATTTGTCCTATGGCAAGAAAATTAAAAATATTAGTGTACAATTGCTCATCTGGGAAAAAGTTAGGGATAGGGATGTGCTATTTGGTGTCTTAGACAACAAGTTGTGACAATTAGTCTGCCACCACATTCTCAACTCCTTTCCTGTATTTAATGATCAAATAAAATTCTTGAAGGAGGAGAATCCACCAAATGAGTCTTCATTTGGCATCTAACTTAGACAATAAATACTTCAAAGTAGAGTGATGAGTATAGACTACTATAGGCGAGCCAATGATGTACGACCTGCATTTGTCTAAGGCAAATACTACAACTAGCAACTCTTTTTCAGTAGTAGTATAGTTCATTTGAGATTTATTCAAGGTTTTGCTAGCGTAGTATATGACTTTAGGTTTTTTATCTTCCCTTTGACATAGCATTGTATCGACTGTGTATTCACTCAGGTCGAACATGAGCTCAAATGGGAGTTCCCAATTGGGTGGTTGTATGATCGGAGGTGAGATTACCATACTTTTAAGTTTTTAAAAAGATACCTCACAAGCATCAAAACACCCAAATGGAACATCCTTTACTAGCAAATTCATCAAGGGTCTAGCCAATGCATTAAAATCTTTAATGAAACGAGGGTAACAACCTGATTGTTCCACCTCTATTCCATGATGTCCGTGACTATCTTGGGAGTAGGTAGACTGGAAATTGCTTCCACTTTAGATTGTACCACCTCTATTCCCTTTGCAAACACAATGTGACCCAGCACGATCCCTTGAGTTACCATGAAATGACACATCTCCTAGTTAAGCTCCAAGTTCTTTTCTCACATCATTCTAATACTCTCTCCAAATTTTCCGAACATCTTTCAAAAGAGTCCCCAACACATGAGAATTCATCCATGAAAAATTTCATAAACTTTTCCACCATGCCACTAAATATCCCCATCATACAGCTTTGAAAAGTCCCTAGGGCATTGCATAGCCCAAATGGCATTCGGTGATAGGCATATGTTCCAAAGGGGCAAGTGAATGTGGTCTTCTCTTGGTCTTTTAGGGCGGTCTCTATTTGATTATAGTCGAAGTAGCCATCTAAGAAGCAATAGAATAGATGTCCTTACACTTTCCAACACTTGACCAAGGAATGGTAGCAAAAAATGATCCTTACAAGTGCATGAGTTAAGCTTCTGGTTGTCTATGTAAACTCTCCAACCAATGACCACCCAAGTTGGGATCAACTTATTTTTCTCATTGGACACCATCGTTACTCCCGATTTCTTTGGGACTACTTGTGTGGGACTAAGCTACTTACTGTCAGCAATTGCAAAGATGATTCCTACATCAAGTAACTTGAGGACTTTATCTCTAACAACATTCTTCATAATTAGATTGATTCTCCTTTGTGGTTGTCGGGATGGTTTGGCGTCCTTTTCAAGATATATTCTGTGGGTGCAAATGAGAGGGCTAATTTTCTTGATGTCGGCTATAGTCCAACTAATAGTCATTTATGCTTTCTCAAGACTCTCAATAGTTCTTCTTGTTGCTCCGGCTCTAATGAAGAGCTTATCACCATTGGAAATGTTTGTTTCTCCCCTAAAAATGTATATTTCTGTGTGGATGGTAATGGCTTCAACTCCAAAGTAGGTGGTTAGACAGTGGATGAAAAAAATTTCTTCTCTATCACAGAAAAATAATTGTTTGATGTAGTGTTTGCTTTAGATAAATTTCAATCATATTTAGTTGGATCTTCAATTGTCGTGTTTACTGATCATGATGTGAAACCCCCCAAGAATAACGAGAACCAACAACGAAAAGGA
>CM042187.1:27237175-27257011 GCA_023539305.1 Ilex asprella
AACTTAAATTAATTGTTATTATATTTGTGGAACAATTATGGTGGATTAATATTCATACTTTCTTGTGTTTTATTATAATTGTTGTTATAGTTGCTTTTGATTTTACTGCTATTGATTTATTGTGTTGTTAAATTGGTGGATGTTATTTAATTAAATTATTAAAATAATCCAAAAATTAATAGTTACAAAAGTATTTATCCGTCTTCCTACCCGACTTCCTACCCAATTAATCGGGTAGGAGGGCGGATAGGAATACTAAAGCTGTCGGGTAGGGTAGGCCAAGAAAAAGTTCTTCCGCAAAGTATCGGGTAGGAATGCGGAAGAACATATTTCTTACCCGTAGGTTAGGGTGAACACCCCTACCTGTTTTAGCACTTCCTAACTTTAACAGAACTTTTGAAATTGAGTGTGACGCCTCAGGATTGGGTATTGGAGCTGTTTAAATGCAGGAGAAGCAACCTATTGCCTTCTTTAGTGAAAAGCTAAGTGGAGCGGCCTTGAACTACCCTACCTATGATAAGGAATTATACGCTCTTCTCCGTGCTTTGGAGACATGGCAACACTACTTGTGGCCGAAGGAATTCGTGATACACACTGACCATGAGTCTCTAAAGCATCTCAAGGGACAAGGTAAGTTGAACAAAAGATATGCAAGATGGATGGAGTTCATAGAAACTTTTCCCTATGTCATTCGATACAAGCAAGGTAAGGAGAATATAGTGGCCAATGCATTATCTCGAAGGTATGCTCTTCTTACTTCTTTGAGTACCAAATTGCTTAGTTTTGAGCAAGTGAAAGAAATGTACATCAATGACACTGATTTTTTGGATTTGTACAAAGCATGTGAGAAAACCCCATTTGGTAAGTTTTACATGCATGATGGTTACTTGTTCAGGGAAAATAAATTGTGTGTCCCTAATTGTTCCATGCGTGAGTTGCTTGTGCGAGAGGCACGTGGGGGTGGTTTGATGGGACATTTTGGAGTTGCTAAAACCCTAGAGGTACTACATGAACACTTCTTTTGGCCTAAGATGAAAAGAGATGTTTTTAGAATCTGTAGTAGATGCATTACGTGTAAAAAGGCCAAATCTCGGGTTATGCCTCATGGGTTGTATACTCCCTTGTCGGTTCCTAGTGAGCCTTGGGTTGATGTGTCTATGGACTTTGTTTTAGGCTTACCTAGGACTAAAAGGGGTCGAGACTCCATATTTGTTGTAGTGGATCGTTTTAACAAAATGGCACACTTTATTGCATGTCATAAGACCGACGATGCTACAAACATAGCTGACTTGTTCTTTAGAGAAATTGTGCGACTCCATGGTATGCCTAGGAGTATTGTGTCAGATAGAGATGTCAAGTTCCTTAGCTATTTTTGGAAGGTTTTGTGGTCAAAATTGGGAACTAAGTTGTTATTTTCAACTACTTGTCACCCACAAACCGATGGACAAACTGAGGTTGTTAATAGAACTTTGACTCAACTTTTGCGCACTGTTATTCAAAAGAATTTGAAAACATGGGAGGTATGTTTACCATTTATAGAGTTTGCATATAATAGGAGTGTGCATTCTACTACATCTTATTCTCCCTTTGAAATTGTTTATGAGTTTAATCCACTAACTCCTTTGGACTTGTTGCCTTTACCTGTGGAAGAAAGGCGTAGCTTGGATGGAAAGAGAAAGGCTGAATTGGTGAGAGGCCTACACGAAAAAGTTCGCCTTCAAATTGAAGCAAAGAACAAGCAATATGCTTCTCAAGCTAACAAAGGAAGGAGACCTGTGAGTTTTGAGCCCGGTGATTGGGTGTGGGTACATATGAGAAAGGAACGATTTCCAGCCCAAAGAAGATCTAAATTATTACCTAGGGGAGATGGTCCTTTCCAAATCCGAGAGAAGATAAATGACAATGCATATAAAGTGGATCTTCCAGGTGAGTATAATGTCTCTCCTACTTTTAATGTTTATGATCTTTCCCATTTTGGTGTAGGTGACGATTCGAGGACGAATCCTTTCGAGGAGAGGGGGAATGATGAGTCCCAAGCTAGAGATCCTTTGCATGTACCGGGGGGTTCAATTACTAGAGCTTGGGCCAAGAAGATCAAAGTGGCAATGCAAGGGTTTATTCAAGCAAGCATGGCTGAATACTCAACGAACTCAAGTAGCTCCATCTTATCAAAGATGGGCTTAAAAGAAGTGGAAGCATGTGAAGTATAATTGTTACAAGCTAAGAACAAAGAGGAGCTTGAAACTAGACCCTTTCCTAATGGGCCGGATCACAAGGCCCATTGGGCCGACCCTCTTGGGCCAGATTTTGGCCCAAATATGGCCTAGAATTATCATGCAATATAGGCTGTCAAAGAGTCCAGAATTATTTCTCAAATCTTGTGCTATTATCTCTCCAAATCTTGTGATGATTATGGGAAGATCTTGGGGATATTTTTCCAAATCTTGTGAAGATCTTGGGGATATGCTTGGAGAAGGGTCAAAGATTGGGAGATTCTTATCACAATCATGGAAGTAATTTGAAGACCAAATACTACTATTCTAGGAAGGATTATCTTCTAGAATAATCTACATTAGTAATGTTATTACCTTTATTTAATTTTCATAGTTACTGTTCATGTCTTCCTTGGAGGCCAAGTTTAATCTACAATAATTATGTTATTTTCTATATTTTAGATTTTAGGAATTATTGTTCATGTCTTCCTTGGAGGCCAAGTTTTGTAGCCTATAAAAAGGTCATTTAGTGCAATGAATAAAACAGCAATTATTTTGAGAGCAATAGCTTTGTGAGTTGAGAGTTTTCTCCTCTTGTTCTTTT
The DNA here is from genome assembly GCA_023539305.1 of Ilex asprella. NCBI lineage: Eukaryota > Viridiplantae > Streptophyta > Magnoliopsida > Aquifoliales > Aquifoliaceae > Ilex > Ilex asprella. The sequence goes on from CM042187.1 coordinate 27,239,993, forward strand.
GTGAGCACTCGGCTTATCAAAGGCTTGCAATCTTTGTGGCACCTCTTTGCAACCAAGGTTTCTCGGGGCAAGTTCTCGTTGGGTCTTGGGTTTCGAACCAAGGTTTTCTTGAGACAAGTTCTCATTGGGTCTTGGGAAGTTTTTCCTTTTCCACTTGAACTTTGGCTTTATTGGGTTTGAATCAATTTGTTCGTGGGTTCAAGGAGCTTATCTCCACGGGTTCACATCACTTCCATGGACAAAAATACAAGCATTATAGGACATTATTCAGTAATATAGAGAAAGATAGAGAGATAGGCACGAGGAGAAAGATATAGTTTTAGATAGAGACATTAGATTTTTGCATTTTCTTCTACCCATTTCTCTTGTAATCTTCTGCAAGAGTCTTGTAAGCTTCATTTATTACCTTTAATGTCATTTAATTCAAGCACATTGCAAGATTAGTTACACATTTCAGATTCTACCATTGTTGTATTGAGTTTTTCATTTCCAAGCTTTTAAAATGGGTATTAAATGCACTTCTTTATAGTTTAAGTTTTTTTGCATTAATCCAAGTTCAAATCTTCATTTCTTCGTAATGTCTTTTTACTTCATGTATGTTTTAGCATTAAACATGAGTAGCTAAGCTTTAAGTTCGCTAATCCAAGGGAGAATTCCTCTTGAATATGCTAAATCAACTCTTTTTCATTCCTCCTCGTAGTGAAAGACAATTTGGTTTGACTAGGTTAAGTGTGGACGTGGTGGTGAGTTCTTGATACACCGTAGACTTGTCACAGGGTATGCTTGAATCCTCACCTCCATTTTAGTCCCTCGCTTCCTACGAATCAATCCAACATCTAGGCACCATTGGAAGAATGTATTGAGTTGATTTGATATTCCCATTGGAATGACCTCTTTAGATTAGCCAACACTTGTTTCCATTTCATTTTCATCAAGAACACAACTCACCAAAACATATATTCAAAAGATTTTTACTTGACTTACAAAGTAAAAAATCTTACTTGACTCCCAATTAAAAGTGCTCACAATTAATTTTTACACAATTAACTCTCTGCACTTAGGGAGCACTTTTATACACACACATTTCATTCCCACACCTGTTTTCCCATTTCTTGCATGATATCCGATGGAGAGTGACACTCACCTAACCGTATAAGCCACATACACATTTCTAAAATCATGGTCAAAAATTAAGAACGATGGAATAAGTCAAGAAGATAACAGGGGGCATGTTGAAGTCAAAGTAAAAAAAATAAAGGAACTCGACAATAGTGGAAAAATGATCATAGCCTTGCAAGCACCAGAAAATGAAGAAGCTCATAAAGTGCCCCATCCCTCTAGGGAGAAGTGTAAAGGGCCCAAAGAAGGCAAGAAGTTAACCTACGGATGGATGAATGGGCAAACGAAGACCTACCTCCAACGAGCCCTAAAAAATACAAACCTCCCTCCGAAGGAGAAGGTTGCAAGGTTCGTCAAGGGAAGGAATCCGATTGGTCAAGCTAGCAAGAAGGAGGTATTGCCTCCTGAATTCTTCCACCTCTGCCATAGTGATGGTAGTAGGGAGTAAAAAATGTAGAATACCATGTGACCTCCATCATGGCCCGAGCACACTACTTAAACAAAGGAGTAGGAGAGAAAGCCATTACACTGTAAAGTAAACAAAGGATTCTTTGTTTTTTGCTCCTTGGTTGCTTGGTGTATTGCTTTGATAATTACATTTGCCTCCCCTGCTAATATAACTTGCACACTTTCATCCTCCTAACTCTGCGTAATTTCGCACAAAACCCTGCAAAATGTCAAGTTTCATGCATTAACCCTAATTTATGCACTTATCCTAATTTCACTTAACTTGATTATTTTAACCAAATTCATTAACACAATTAACCTAATAACCTAACTCATTAACGCATTATTTTGGGCTAATCTAAGGCCAATAGCTGGCTATGTATCAATATATGTCCATTGGAAGCGTCATTTATTCAGGGTTGCCATACTAACTTTTGATTTGATTTATAGGTTTTTGTCTAGTTCTTGACGCTGTGGAGACTATTCGGGTGGCCAAGGCGGAGGCTTTGCTCTAAATTCCTTTTTGGATTTGGTGAATGAGGAGAACCTTGCAAAGAGGAGCTTGGACCCTAGGTGGACGCGCAACTTGCCCACGTCACGGAGCTGCTGCCTATAGACTCTTCTGACACAATAAACCCTAAACTCATTATGGCAACCTTTACTGACGAGAGGATGAGGAAGAGAAGGAATCCATCAAATCCTTCTAAGCCTACCCCAGGGAAAAACTAAGGCTGACAGGTGCCTCTTTGGAGTAGATGTGTGAGGATTTAGCTTCTTTTAAGGGAGACTTATCCTCTTCCTTATCCCCCAAACCGTCTAACAGCAAACCTCCATCCAAAAAGGTCAAGCCTTCGGAGGTGATCCTGCTCCTCTCCAACCACCTTTGTCCGAGGGAAAGAAGTGGGAAGCCAGTTCTCCTTAAATGCTTACCTAGGGAAGTGGGTTTGTTCGCAATCCTGAGGCAGCTGTGAATGCCCTGGCTGAGCTGGTCTCAAACTCAGACACTAAGATGGCCATGCAGGTTATTTTTAAGAGGAAGACCAAGAATGTCATCCAGGGCATGGCTAAGGTATTGTTCATTTTCTCCTGTCTTGCTCGATTATTCTATTTTGGATCCTTTTGCCTTCCAATTGCATTGATCGTGTCTTCTTGCCAATCTCTGGCATGAATGACGATGATGGAATTCCATCAAGACCATCTCGCGACTCAAATGGTTACAAATGAGCGTGAACTGAAGGTTGTATAGGTTGTCACTGATGTTGCTGAGGCGGGGAAAGGCATAACTAAAGGAAAGGTAGCTATTTTGGTTGTCGAAGTGGCAGAGTTAAAGAGGATCTATGACGACTTGAATACCAATTATCAAGACTCTGCAAAGCTAAAAGACACCGAGCTGAAGGCCAAAGAAGATGAGTTGAAGGAGAAAGTGGCCGAGGTGGGGCCCCTGAAGGGTAGGATTGATGAGCTCCTTAAAGAGTGTGTTTCTGCCTTTGTGAAGGGGTTTATGAACTTTCAAGGTCAAGTCGAGAAGGCATATCCTGACTTGGACCTAAACTCCATGATGCCACAACGCGAGGCATTAAAGCCCACGGATGCGGCTGCAGGTACTACTACCAAGTCAATTGATGTGGGTGAGGGTGCCTCTACTAAACCTATGGATGAGGAGGCTGCTACAGAGGTGGCTGGTGATGCTGGGGAGCCCGTCGCATGAATTTTTTTCCTAGCCACCATTGTCTTTCCTTCATTACAATCAACTTTTTGTACTTAACTTTTCCTTCTCGTGTACTGTCCTTATCTTTTCAATAAAAGACTTAGCATATTTTCTTGCCTATTTGCTCCTTGTTTCTTGTTTTTTCCTTTTCTCACTTTTTTTCTCTTTTTTTTTTGTTGGTAGTGTAGCTTACAATGGGCTGCACCCATCCTGGCCCATTGTCGAGTTGGTGTCCCGTGTTGTACTGTGATTACGCTGTTTTGCTGAAAATCATCTCGACCTTTGTAGAGTCGAGCTGCCCCTTTCACGAGATGTCTTGGCTTGGCAGGGCTATTTTGGATTTTTTCCATTCCTTTTCGTGTACTCCAAACTTGACAGTTTTGTTTAGTTGGGAACGTGCACCGCCAGTTGTGATGGAGTCTCCTAAAAAAGTAATGCCCATTTATCCCACGTTTGCCATGTGTCTGTGGTATTAAATACGATAGATGCGCATTAATGGCACCTTGCAGATGTGACGTGTGCCGCACGACTCTTATAAATAGTGCTTTTAGCCTACAAACCTTTTACCTTGGTGCTGGAGTCTTTCTTCCTTACTCATGTAACAAGAGGTCCCTGATTAATGTAACGTCCATTAATGTAACAAGAGGTCCCTGATTGGCCAGCCATGCCTAAACCCCCTTAAGGGCCCTTCCAATGCCTCTAAATAGGCCAACTCAAATTCAGTTCCAAACATTCGATAGAGGGAAGTTCAGAGCCTTGTCAGAGAGAATCACTGGGAATAGAGAGAGAGAAACAGTAAAGTGAAGCCCTGTTAAACCACTTCTGGCTAGCTTTTCTGTTACTTTAACATTTTGTTTATTCCTTTTTGCTTGGAGGGTTGAACCTCTCTCACTTTTGTGCCCTAACCTGTAATAAGAGTGATAGTGTTTCAACTATCCCATAGGGAAGGATTGTTTTGTATTTTGTTTTATTTGTAATGAAACTATATCATACATCTTGCTCATTTATAACAATGGGTGTGAATAGTCATTTTATACCCTTCAATGAAAAGTGAGCACATGTACAATATTGTTTAAGTTATGGAAATATAGATAGATCTGTGTTTTAATGTTATATACCTCCCTTAAGTGATGGATGGTTACATTTATAATATGCTCATGGTTATGAACATCGAGTGGTACCTAATGTTATATACCATACTATCTATACTAATTATTTACTTAATGCATGATACAGTGATGTACATGATTGGGCTTTATGTAACAGTCGATAGTTAGGTTATAGACGGGTTAAGTCTCAGCATAGTCAATGCTTTGGATTCGATGCATAAACCGAACTCTCGTCACCAATGAATCATCAATCTGCCTATTGAATAACTGTAGTATTCCTCTTGAATAGCTTGCCTTCTAGTTTACTAGAGTTATTTAACTGATGCATGGTGTAGAGATTTACCGGCTAACCTAATTAGTTGTTGTGTTTTGTGTCAATATACATTAGGTCTATCGATTGACTCTCCAGTAAAATGGGAGTTAATATGTTGTAAGGTGGCATTTCAAATAACTAAAAAAATATAATGCATGTGAAATCCCCGCATTGATGGGTACTCTTTCAATTATTGCATTTCCACAGTTTAATTAAGTGTTTATTTTAATTGTTCTAAGCTCACACCACAACCTATTTCCTCATAGTTTGTATCTGTAACAACTTTACCATTTCTGTTTTAAATTCCAATATTTAGCTCCCTGTGGGTTTGACCTCAGACTTAAACCAAGAATTATATTGCAATTTGACCACTTATATTTGGGTGAATGACTCTATTCAGATCAGATCAAACTTTTTGGCACCGTTGCCGGGGAGTTACGGTGATTTCAAATCAAATGGGAAAGTTGTCTAGTTTGTATTATATGTATATTCATTGTTTCTTGCATTTTCATTGTTTATGTTTGTTAAGTCATATCTTTTCATTGTAAATCAGTCTAATCTTTCATCTCCATCATCTTCATCTTCGTCACAAGCATCATTTGATTTAAGCATGGCTCACAATAATCAACAAGAATAAGAGGTAGTTCAGAATGTCCATCATTAAGAGAATATTTGCATCCCGCACGCACTAGTGTCCCGTCATGTTTTGCTTTTCGCACAAATGATCCAAATTTCAACATTAAGGCAGGGATATACAACTATTACCACAATTTCATGGTCTGGAGTCTGAAAATTCGTACTTGCATGCTAAAGAGTTTGAGGAAGTAGATGGTGCTTTGTAAGATAATTCTGAATGGCCCAGTTGAAACTTTTTTCTTTCTCTTTGAAGGACAAAGCTAAACAGTGGCTAACTTCTTTAAAAGCTCAATCTATTCAGAGTTGACAAGTTTTACAAACTGAATTTAAAAAAAAAAAAAAAATCATGTGCATCGCACTAATGCATTGAGACATCATTCATGAATTTTTCTATAAAAAAGGGGAAGCTTTTTATCAATGTTGGGAGAGATATAAGGATCTTTTTAAAGCTTACCCACATCATACATTTGAGAGTTGGACTCTCGTAGGATTTTTCTATGACGTCCTCTATCTACACATCGTCAGTTTGTTGAAATGATGGCCCATGGTGAATTTATGATTAAGAGTCTCGAATAGGCATTTGAGTTCTTTGATACCATTTCTGAGAGTTCCCAAATGTGCGACTCGACCTCTCCAAATATTGTGGATACCAAGCCATCTACATCCCAAGAAGGAAAGTATGTGTTAAAAGAATAAGAGGACCTAAGGGCCAGGATGGCTATCTTGTCCCGAAAGCTTGAAGCCCTAGAAATGAAAAAAATGAAAGAAGTGTTTGTAGTATCTATCACTGAGCAGTCATGCTAAATCTATGCATTGTTAGGAAATCCCACGGGGGATTGTCCCACTATTCCAATATTCAGAGAGGTCTTGATGGAGCAATCCAATGGCATTTCAAATTTTAACAAGACCCATTCCGATCCTTATTCTGAAACCTATAACCCAGGTGGCAAAATCACCCAAATTTTAATTGAAAAAACACATAACTTGTGAGTCAGCCACTAGGTCCACCCTCAAGTCAACAACAGACTTCGCAGTCATGTCAGCCTTATCAACCCCCACATAAAAGGAGTCTAGAGGACATGATGAACCAGTTCATTCAGAGTCAAATGAGTTTCAATACTCAAACGACCCATGCATTTAATAATTTTAAAGCTCAAACTTCACAGAGTATTGAAGATATCAAGAGTCATCTAGCCAAATTGACCCAATCTTTGAGTACATCAAAGAATGAAAAATTCTCATCTCAACCAAAACCCCCACAGAGTCAAAACCAAGCTAATGTTGTGTTTTCCGAACCCTCTCCGAGTCAGGTGCAAGCAATTACCACATTGAGAAATGGTAAGTTGATTGACAAAATAATTAAAAAATTGCTAATTCCTGAGCCAAAAGCCAAGTGAATTCCAGTGAATGAACCAATTGAGCGTAAACCTGTGACTAAAAGGAACTAGAACCGCCAAATAAAAAAGAACCTTCCAATCCTATTTCATTTCCTTTTTCTCAAAAGAGTCAAGAAATCTAAATCTCCAACCAATCATTTTGAAATCTTTGAGTTGTTTAAACAAGTAAAGAATTACATCCTCTTGTTGGATGCAATCAAAAAAGTTTCATCCTACGCCAAGTTTTTGAAAGACATGTGCACAGTAAAAAGAAATATCAATGTACAAAAAAGAGAATTTTTAGCTGAGCAGGTTAATGCTATCATCCAACACATGGCCCCTTTTAAGTACAAATATCTTGGAAGTCCTATAGTGTCATGCATAATTGAAATTTTCTAGATTGAGGAAGCTTTGCTTGATCTTGAAGCCAGTGTCAATTTGCTTCCATATTCAGTCTATAAACAGTTAGGGTTGGGTGAGTTGAACCCACCAATGTCACATTGAAATTGGCAAATTGATTTGTGAAAACCCCTCGAGTAGTTGTGGAGCATGTTCTTGGTCAAGTTGATAAATTCTATTTTCCCGTGGATTTCATTGTTTTAGATACACAACCAGTTCTGCATGCCTCTACATGCATTCTTGTCATCCTAGGTCGACATTCTTTGTTACATCAAATGCATTGATTAATTGTAGGATCGAAATCTTGAAACTTTCATTCGGAAACATGATCTTGGAATTGAATGTGTTTAACATTGCAAAACATCCTAGGGAAGAGGAAGTGATGCATGAAGTGAATTGTGTTGAGTTTCTAACTTAAAATCGGTTTGAAAAAAGCTTGTACAAAGAAGGAGTCACATGCATTAGATTCTATACAAAATGATGAGTTTGTAGATATGTTAATCATTGAAGCATGGAGTCCAAATTTTTAAAAATTAATGCCTATTGAACCCAAGTCTGTAAAGCCCAGTGTTGAAGTTATTAAGCCAGAATTGAAATGTCTCTCAACTAACTTGAAATATGTCTTCTTGGTGGAGGAGGGAACTCATCAAGTAATAATATCTTTAAAGTTGTCAGAAATCCAAGAAAAGAAGTGAACAAAGGTCATAAAAAATCATAAAAGTGCTATTAATTGATCACTAGCAAATACTTAGAACATATACTTAGAAGAAGATTTTACCCATCCCCACAGCAGCAAAGAAGATTGAACCCACATTTGACAAAAATACTCAGGGTTGAAGTACTTAAACTGTTAAATGTTAATATTATATATCCTATATCTGATAGTAAATGAGTCAGCCCCACATAGGTAGTGCCTAAAAAATCAAGTGTTACTATTATTCAAAATGAAGAAAATGAATTAGTCCCTATGCGTACAGTCGCTAGTTAGGGTATGTGTATTGACTATCGGAAGTTAAATTCTCTCATCACAAAAAATCATTTTCCTTTACCTTGTCTAGACTAAGTCTTAGAAAGAATAGCTGGTCATGCATATTATTGTTTCATAGATGGATATTACAACCATAACCAAATTGAAATTGCAATTGATGATCAAGAGAAAACCACTTCTACATGTCCTTTTGGCACTTTTGATTATAAAAAAAATGCCTTTTGGATTGTGTAATGCACCAGCCTCCTTTAAACGTTGCATGTTAAGCATTTACAGTGATATGGTGAAGTGATTTTTAGAAGTCATCATGGATGATTTTTCAGTGTATGGTGATTCATTTGAATTATGTTTAGAAAATTGTGAAAAAAATCTTACCCAATGTGAGCAAAAAAATCTTGCTTTGAATTGAAAAAAATGTCATTTCACGGTCACACAGGATACTATTTTAGGTCATGTAGTTTCTGCAAAGAGAATTGAAGTTGATAAGTCTAAAATTGATTTGATAGCCAATCTCCCTCCACCCAAGACTATAAAAGATGTCCAATCCTTTCTAGATCATACAAGATTCTACAAAAGATTCATTATGGATTTCAGTTCAATATCCAGGCCTATGTGTAATCTTTTATGTCTTAATGTACCATTTGATTGGAATGATGCATGTCAATTAGCTTTTATAAACTGAAAAGCATGTTTATTTCTACACCAATTATGCAACCTCCTGGTCTTCACCTTTTGAATTAATGTGTGATGCAAGTGATTATGCAGTAGGAGTTGTTTTAGGTTAGAGAAAAGATAAGAAATTCTATGTGATATACTATGCAAGCAAGACTTTGAATGATGCACAAATAAATTATTCTACCACGGAAAAAGAATTGATCGTTGTTGTATTTGTTTTAGATAAATTTCGTTTATATATGGTTGAATCCTTAATCGTTGTGTTTATTGATTATGCAACTTTGAAATACTTGTTCACTAAGAAGGATGCTAAACCACGTCTCCTACGTTGGATACTATTGCTTTAAGAATTTGATCTTATCATCATGGCTAAGAAAGGAGTTGAAAATGTAGTAGTTGATCATTTGTTAAGGTTGACTTATGATACCAAGGAGGATTCCATGCCAATTAAAGAAACTTTTCCGGATGAGCAGCTATTTGCAGTAACAAAAGTATCATGGTATGCAGATATACTCAATTATTTAGTCATAAGTGCTATTCTTTTTCATTATACCTGGACCGACAGAAATAATTTTTGGGGAGAGGTACACAATTTCTTTGGGGAAGATCCCTGTGTGTTTAAATTGTAAAGATCAAATAATAAGGTGTTGTGTACCTAATCATAAAATTGGTCAAGTCATCTCATTTTGCCATTCTAAAGCTTGCGGAGGGCATTTTTCTTCAAAGAAAATCGCTGCTAAAATTTTGTAGTGTTAATTTTATTGGCCCAATCTTTCTAAAGATGTACATGTCTTTTGTCTAAACTGTGACAGATATCAAAAAATGAAAAATATATCAAAAAGAAACATTATGTCTTTAAATCCTATTTTAGTCATTGAATTTTTTTTATTGCCAGGGTATCGATGTTATGAGAACATTTTTTCAATCCTGTGGTTATCTGTATATTTTGGTTGCTATTGATTATGCGTCTAAATGGGTAGAGCCAATCCCATGTCAAAATAATGATAACTACACAGTGATCAAGTTTTTTAAAAAAATATTTTGTCCAGATTTAGAATTCTTTGAGCCCTTATCAGTGACGAGAGAACATATTTTTGCAATAAAGTTTTTAAAAACCTCATGAAAAAATATTTGATTTCTCACAAGATATTTGCCCCTTATCATCCCCAAACAAGTGGATAAGTTGAATTCACCAATATGGAGATAAAATATATTTTAGAAAGAAATAGTAAATCCAAACTGCAAGGATTGGTCTTGAGACTGACTAATGCGCTTTAAGCTTACTGTACTACATACAAAACTATTTTGGGAATGTCTCCTTATTGGTTAGTTTACAATAAACCATGTCACTTGCCTATGGAATTGGAACATCAAATATAATGGGCAATCAAAATGATGAATTTTGATATTAACGAAACAAGTGCCCCCACAAACTTCAGATTAATGAATTAGAAGAATTGAGAAATGAAGCATATGAGAATGCAACGATTGCTAAATCCATAATGAAACTTTTTCATGATAAGAATATTGTGCAAAAGTCTTTTGAACCTTCTCAGAAAGTGTTGTTATATAATTCAAGACTCCGTCTATTTTCTCGTAAATTAAGATCACGATGGACATGCCCCTACATTGTTAAGCAAGTTTTTGAACATGGTACAATTGAAATTGAGAACCCATTATCCAGAAATATTTTTAAAGTAAATGGTCAAAGGCTTAAGCCATATCATGATGGATTTGTTCAAGATGTGAGTTCCATTTAGTTAATGGAACCAATGTATGTGCTTTGAAAAGTTTTTATAAGTGTTTGATTGTAAATAGTAGTACTAATCGTTTGTTGTTTGTCTTACAGATTAGGTTTTGCACTAAGGATTTGTCTCACCTCTAGATCTTATTAGCAGTTGTCTATACTTCTATTTCATTATGCTATACATTGAGGGCAATGTGAAATTTAGGTTGGGGGAGGGAACAATCCATATTCTTCTTAGCTATTGATAAACGTTCAAGAATCGGATAATGAGTCAATTTTTGAGTCAAATTTCAAGCCAATTTTCAAAAATCTTCACAATTTTCTAAATTTTCAAAGATGGATGAGCAATTGTTTTGGTTTAGTCTGAGCGTGCTACGTATTTTTCCAAAAGATATACTTTCTTTGATCATAGGAAAAGCAAGGGTTGTTAGAAAATTAGAGATCCTCAATACCAAGCAAAACGCTTGTGCGGAAAAAGTTCAGTTGCCAAAAGCCAACGAGTGTGCTTCTGACGTCTTAACTAGATTAAGTATGGGCAAAGTAAGGATTATCCTGAGATGCCATCTTATTCCAGTCTCATGTTTTCAAGATTCGTGAGACGGGAGATTAATTAGTTCAATGATGCCTTTAATTTAGAAGATTCTGATTAAATTGATTTTAATAAAGGAATTAATGAATTTAGCTTTGTATAAATGTAAATAGATTATTAGTAAAATAAAGTAGAATGTTAGTAAATTGTGGAATTAAATTGATGTTGTAAACTGCAAGATAGTAACTGAAGCAGGAAAATTAGGAGAAGACCAGCAGTCAGCAAACTGCAACACAAACAAAAAAAAAAAACCAGAAGGATCCCACCATCCAGACGGTGGTAGTGGCGTTTAGACGGTACTGCCTATATAAAAGTGCAGAGGCGTGAAACTGTATAGTTCCAGCTTTTCCCTCGCAGCAGAATACGAAAATCAATAGCCTTATTGCACCTTCTTTCCTCAGATTCGCTTTACTCATCAACTTTCTTTCAATTCCCTTCTGATTTAACACTTACCCATACTCTTTTATAGGTTCTTACCAATCAAAATTTGTTGAAAGCTCATATGAACCAAGAAATCATAGAAAAATGATCCAAGAATGAGAAAAAGAGGCTCTTCGAGCCGGGCAAGGAGAGGATTATCTTCGCCATCCGAAGCACCCCCGCAAAATCAGGAGCAACCCCAAGGACAAGATATCTTCAGCACTACAATGTTAGAACCATTGAACAACAATTCTGGTATGACAATTATTTTCTCTCCAAAATTATTATTGTTGATCGGCCTGTCATCTATGAATATTTGGTCCGTGGGTTTTACAATAATGCAAAAGAAACTAGGCCTAGACAATTTAGAGTTTTTGTTAGGGGCACAGTATTTCAAATTACACCGGCCACCATAGAAAATTTCTTGAAACCGATCTCCAAGTATCAAAACCCACAATATCCTTATACTAAATTACCTAACATAACTGGGATTGGGATTAAGTTGACAGGGAACCCGGAATATGTATGGGGTAGGCCGAACAAATACATTAAGCAATGAGATTTAACTGACAAATATCAGATTTTGAACTTGATAACTGTGAACAGTTTGTTGCACAAGTCCCAGAAAAATCAGATATACACCGAAATAGTCTATTTTGTCTATGCTTTTGGATTGGGACATACAATTGATCTACCCAACTTGATCATGGACCAAATGATGTTAACTATGAAAGTAAAGAAACCCTCACTCCCATTTGCTATAACAGTGACTGATTCATGTAAGGAGAAAGGAGTGATTGTGGACCATTGGACAAGGCGTCATTGTGAAAGAGCCATGGAGGGCAACCCAAGGAGTAGCCTGAGGTACCACTCACACCATATGCAGCTCCAATTCAGGGAGAGGAAGATTTTCATCCACCAGATGAGCCTCAGCCACGGGAGAAGCAGCCATACATTCCAGTTGATGGCAAGTCCGACCTCCAGATATTGCTAGAGTTGGATACCAATATTACTCAGCTAGGGACCAGCATCACCCAGCTCGATCAATGCATGGCTGACTACGAGCAGAACCAGAATGAGATTTTGATGCTACTAAGAGAACAGTATGGTGGTGGTCCGTCAACTTCGTGATCTAAGACACTAGAGAATTCGCATACTACACCTTTCATGAACTTTTTAATTATGCATTTCATTTCAGTTTTTATGTTTTGAATGTTATTTTTTGAATTTGGCTTTTTAATTAATCTAGTTGACTTTTTTGGTTAAATTTTGTTAAGTTAGGATGTGTATTTCATGTGATTCACAATGAGAATAGGTTATTATTCTTATTCTTTGCAAGGAAACCCTTAACCTGATTATGCGGGATTTTCATATGTTAATTGTCCATTATCATAATATTTTCATAGAAACTCATTCTTTTGAGCACGTTCCTTATTTTAAAAACTTTTTGAAATATCACACTCATTTCTTAAGCTTACATGTATAGTGGAGATGTAAAACCTGTTGTAAATTTTGAGTCAATCCTCATTAGAAAGATATTTCACATTTACCCAAGTAAGAATTTTCGATTCAGTGATAAATTTCTTTGAATAATCTCATTAGTTTGGATTTGATTAGCACTCATTGAATAACTTGGTTAACATTTTCCTTAAATTTTTAATTCGGAATTATGCAAGTGTATGAATTCTGAAAAATGATCTTATGTCATTTTTGATGTAATTTTGAGTCTTAGCCATTTCTTTTACAAAAATTATATCCCTAGTTAGTCGTGATTGAGCCTAAAAGTATAATTTCTTTTTCATGAAACCCATAAGTTAACCGAGCCACATAAAAATATAATTGATCAACTCTTGCTATCAAATTTTCTTGTACCCTCTCCTAAGGAAGTGCTCTACGAAAAAGGGAGAAAAAGAAGAAGATGGTGACTACTGTTGAAAGAAAGAAAAATTATGTGGAAGAAAGCAAAAAAAAAAAGCAAGAGCAAAGAAGCGGAGAAAGAAAATAGCCAAGAAAGTGAAAAATGAGAAAGAAAATGGAGTGTGACAAGAAAGTGAAAAATGAGAAAGAGAAAGGATACCATGTATGTGTGAAATTTTGGAAAAATAGGAAAGAGGTGTGCCACACTAATCAAGTAAGTAAAGTCTTTGAATATCTTTGACGTCATTTCTTAACCCATTACCCATGGCCACGTTAAAACCCTATTAAAGTCCTTTTTTATTCTAGAAGTCATGCAAGTGTATTATTTCCACCTATTCAAAAAAGGGAGAATGTTGATAATGTGCTTGATGTAGTGCTAATATTCCTTCATTAGATTATGCCAAAATCTAGTATTATTCAAATAACTGTTCTTTTGATACACTAAATGTGATATTACTTTGCTTTGTTAACAATATTCTTATCACATGTAATTTTTTAGTGATAGTCACTATAACGAGAGTGTGTTCTTTGTCAAGTGATTTTCAAGAAAGGATTGATATCAAGGCTAATTCTTTTACAGCAAAGTGAAGGGTGGTGATATTTCTTAAGTAAGTTTTGGAATAAAGGAATCCTTGCACACACACACGAGTTTTGTTTAAAATATATGGAATAATGCTACAACTAATGTGTGTTACTCTTATAGTGATCAAGGAAAGAATGTATCCTAGCAACACAGAGGAATGGCGATTTAATTTTATCTATGAAAAATATGAATTATTGTATCCAAACATTTGAAATTTGTAGGTAGCTTCACTGAAATCCTTCACGAGACAAAACTCGTCTACTAGGGATTACTTAGGGGTTTAACGCTTATTGCATATGTTAAGCGCAATCGTGGAATTTACAAAAGTGATTTTGTTTTGTTATTTATTTTTATTACTAGGAACTAGTAATGTTTTGGTTGGGAGTGTGATTAACCCTAAATAATGCGTTAATGAATTAAGTTATTAGGTTAATTGTGTTAAGGAATTAAAATCATCAAGTTAAGTTAAATTAGGGTTAGTACGTAAATTAAGGTTAATGTGTAAAACTTAATATTTTTTAGGGTTTTGTGTGAAATTATGCAAAGTTAAGAGGATGGAAGTGTACAAGTTAACTCAACAGGGGAGGCAAATGTATCAAAGCAATACACCAAGCAACCAAGGAGCAAAAACCAAAGAATCCTCACCGTCTGGACGGTAGGCAAACCGCCTCAACCTTCTGCCTTCCTCCTATTGGTCCATTGATTCACCAAGAGGTCCCTGATTGGTCATCCATGCCTAAACCGCCTTAAGGGCCCCCTCCAACACATATAAATAGGCCAGCTCAACTTCAATTTCAAACATTCAGCAGAGGAAAGTTCAAAGCTTTGTCAGACAGAGTCAGAGAGTTAGTGAGAAATGAGAAGTGAGAGAGAGAAACAATACAGTGAAGCCCTGTTGAACCACTTCCACCCAGCTTTTCTTTTACTTCTACATTTTTTTTTATTCCTTTTTACTTGGAGGGTCACTTTTGGGCCCTAACCAATTATAAGATTGACAGTGTTTCAACTATTCCTCGAGGAAGGATTGTTTTGTATTTTGTTTTATTTGTAATGGAACTATATCGCATCTCTTGCTCGTTTGTAGCAATGGGGCGTGAGTAGTCCTTTTATACCCTTCGGTGAATGGTGAACACATGTACAATATTATTTAAGTTATGAAAATGCCAATGTTCTATCTATACTTTAATGTTATATACCTCCCTTAAGTGATGGATGGTTACATTTATAATGGTTATGAACATCGAGCGGTACCTAATGCTATATACCATACTATCTATACTAATTATGTACTTCATGCATGATACAGTGATGTACATGATTAGGCTTTATGTAACAGTCGATAGATTGGTTATAGACGGGTTAAGTCTCGACATAGCCAATGGTTTTGATTCAATGCAAAACCAAAATCTTGTCATCAATGAATCATCAACCTGTTGGTTGAATAATTGTAGTATTCCTCCTGAATGGCTTGCCTTCTAATTTACTAGGATTTTTTAACTGATGCATGGTGCAGAGACTTATCGGCTAACCTAATCAGTTGATGTGCTATGGTTTATATACATCAGACCTACCAATTGACTTTCCAGTAAAATGGGAGTTAATATGTTGTAAGGTGGCATTTCAAATAACTAAAACAATATAATGCATGTGGAATCCCCGCACTAATGGGGTACTCTTTCAATTATTGCATTTCCACAGTTTGATTAAGTGTTTACTTTAATTGTTCTAAGCTCACACCACAACCTATTTCCTTATATTTTGCATCTGTAACAACTTCATCGTTTCTGTTTTGAATTCCAATATTTAGCTCCATGTGGGTTCAACATTGGACTTAAACCAAGAATTATATTTCAATTTGATCACTTTTACTTTGGTGTACGAAACTATTCAGGTCAGATCAGCCTTAAGAGTGTTCCTAGGGACTCCCCAGAACTAAGAAATGCGAGGAAAATCACCAAGTACTCATGACAATTCCCAGGAATCGCCTTCGACAAAAAAGAACTTCGGCTTCCACCCTTTGTTAGAAGATGGGAGCCCTGAAATCAGACTCTTTGCCTTCACCCTCTTGGCAAAGTAGAAGAAACCCAACGAAGGTGAAGATATGAGCTGGAAAATAGAGGTGAATTTGCAAATTATGGGTGGAGAAATGTTTCCACTCTTAAACCAGTGTATAAGGAAGCAGACCAGCAAGTCCCAGCCATTCAAAGATGTGACACCCTAAAACCTAGGGTCCTTTGTCAACCCGTTGATCACCCATTAACCCGCAGAATATCACATCATTATTCCCCATTTATCGGGATCTATAATTTAAAAAAATTCGAGTCGAGTCTCCTTTGTACGGGGAGGTCCACCCAAAACACAACATGTGCAATCATACAACATTAACCACATCGGGTCTATTTATCCGTACTTGTGTTCCCCCTAAAACTGGGGGTCATATGTTAATGTATGTAGCGTAACATTGATTTGTAGCAGTGTGACATTGGTTTATTTCAGGGTGAATTTGGTTTGTAGAAGTGTGGCATTGGCTGGTATCAGTGTGACATAGGCTGGTATCAATGTGATATTTGGCTTTTATCAGTGTGACATTGTCTTGTAGCACTGTGACATTAGTGTATCATGCAAATGCTGCACCTCACCCCCCCACCCCAAGTTGATTTATGCATTATCCTTAATACAACAAAAAAGATATGATATGCAATGAAGGACTTTTAAAAGATAAGTAGGGTTAGAAAACACCTCGTATGGAGCTTTTGACAAAAACTCTATAATCTGCACATCACAATAATGAAAACTACACAAGGATGAAAGTAAGTAAACAACATAACTTGTCGGTGTGGGGAGGCTGAAAATTGCATCAACCTTGGATTTGTTGACTTCGATCCCCTTCGCCAAAACGATGTGCCCGGGCACTATTGTCACACCCCGATTCGAGGGATATGACCTGCCATGGACCATAGGGCTTATCCCATGGAACATGTAAGCCTTTCATC
>CM042187.1:27257021-27286189 GCA_023539305.1 Ilex asprella
ATAATGGTAAGGACTTGTTCGATATCTGGGAACCATACCAAATGTCAGAAGATCTCAAGGTTGGATCCAACATCGTACTTAGGGTCACCACAACTATCCTTTGTGTCACCATGAAATGGCACTTCTCCTAGTTGAGGATCAAAATTTTCTCCTCACATCTTTCAAATACTTTTACTAGGTTCTCCAAACAACCCTCAAATGAATCCCCAAATATGGAAAAATCGTCTATGAAGACTTCCACAATTTTCTCTACCATGTCACTGAAGATTCCCATCACACATCTTTGAAATGTCCCTAGGGCATTACAAAATTCAAATGGAATTTGGCAATAAACGAAGGTGTCGAAGGGACATGTGAATGTAGTCTTCTCTTGGTCCTTTAAAGCGATCTTAATTTGATTGTAACTGGAGTAGCCATCCAAGAAACAATAAAACAAGTGTTCAGCTAATCTTTCCAATACTTGGTCGAGAAATGGCAAAAGGAAGTGATCCTTTCTTGTGCAAGAATTGAGTTTCCAATAGTCAATCCACACTCTCCATCTAGTGACTACTTTTGTTGAAATCAACTCATTGTCCTCATTTGCAACCACCTTGACCCCCGATTTCTTTGGTACCACTAGAGTGAGACTAACCCATTTATTGTCGACAATCGGAAAGATGATGCCCACATCAAGTAGTTTGAGAACCTCGTCCCTCACCACATCCTTCATGATCGGATTCAACCTTCTTTGTAGTTGTCAGGACGGCTTGGAGTCTTCTTCTAGATAGATGTGGTGTGTGCAAATGAGGGGGTTTATCCCCTTGATATCGGTAATTGTCCAACCAATTTCTCCCTTATGCCTCTTCAACCCTTTCAATGGATCTGCTTCTTACTTTGGCTCCAATGAAGAACTAATGACCACCGAAAAGGTATTGTGCTCCTCCAAGAATGAATATTTGAGGATTGATGGAAAAGGCTTCAACTCCAAGTTTGGAGTTTGTATAGTGGATGGAAAAAATTTTTTCTCTTGATGTGGAAGTTTCTCAAATGTAGGGGTCTATTTTTCTACCCCTTGTAAACTTTTCGGCTCCTCTTGATCAACATTATCCTCCTCCCCTAACTTCAAAGTGCTCAATAGCTCCAAGTGATTCTCCACCAAGGTATCAATCCTATTGACTTCATGTACTTCTTCATCGTCCTCTGGTTGTTTTCACAAACTGAATACATTGAGGTCTATTGTCATATTCCCAAATACAAGCTTCATAAGACCGTTCTTGCAATTAATCACAGCATTAGATGGAGCAAGAAAATGTCTACCTAGTATGACAAGAATTTATGAACTAAGATTAACAGCCGGATGAGTATCAAGTACAATAAAATCAACAGAAAAATAGAAATTATCAACTTGGACTAAGACATCCTCAACTACTCCCCTTGGTGTTATAATGCTACGATCCGCCAATTAAAGAGTGATCGGAGTTGACTTCAACTCTTCAAGTTGGAGTTGTTGGTACACCGAATAGGGTAGAAGATTGACTCTTGGCCCCAAGTCGAGAAGTGTTTGCTCCATCCGGCAATTTCCTATTGTGATCGCAATGGTTGAGCAACCAGAGTCTTTGAACTTTGGCGGTGTGTTGGTCCTCAAGATTAAGCTCACTTGCTCAGTGAGGAATGTCTTCTTGTGAACATTCAACTTCCTCTTCACGGTACACAAATCTTTCAAGATCTTGGCACGTGAAGGGATTTGCTTGATAGAATCGAGGAGCGGGATGTTGATCTTAACCTGCTTGGACATCTCAATAAAGTCAAAATAATTAGCCACCTTTACGGGTGGAGTCAAACAATTAGGAAAAGGGATCGAAATGGGACATGCATGCACATTCACATCAACATTTTTTTCTTTCTCACTCACCTCACCCCCTCAGAGTCATCCTTAGTCACTTTCTCTTTTTCCAATTTGGCATTAGGAGAGACTTTTGGCAAAATAGTTTGGTCAATTTGTTTGCCACTCCTAAGGGTGGTGACAGCCTTGAGTTGCTCACAACTCTCTTTAGTGGGCTCGGATGACTCAATCATGTGTTGGCCCCTAGGGTTTTCTTGAGGTTGAACGGGAAATTTCCCTTTCTCTTGTTGTGACAATCCTATGGCATTGGTCAAATTTGTGATTTGAGTTTGAATGTCATTAAAAGCGGAGCCAGAATGATTGTTGATGGTGGTTTGCCTTTGGATGAATTGGTGCACCACATCCTCCAAATTTTTTTTATGAGGTGGTTGGTATGTGGGTTAATTGGATGGCCCTTGTAAACCAAAACTTTGTGGAGGCAAGTTTCCTGAAAACCCTTGTGGATTGGACTAGGGGTATTGAGCAAGACAAAGGACCTTGAGCATGGTATTGGTTTTTCATGGGAGGCATAGGAGGAGAATATGAACTAGACCCGTGAGGAGTGGGATTCTCATTCTTCCAACTGAAGTTCAGGTGATTACTCCAACCCAGATTGTATGTATTAGAGTGTAGGGAGAATGATTGCCTACTTTTATTGAAGGCATTGACTTGCTCATGGTAAACTTCTTTAAGTGCTGAAATGTTTGGGCATTCCGAGATGGAATGCTCAACACTCTCACAAACAGAGCAAAACGTCTCGGTCTTGAAATGTTGGACATCTCATGTCTCCTATTGACCTCAAGACTCCACTTTCTGAGACAATTTGGTGATTTTGGAAAACAAGTCTTCCATATCCCTTAAATCGTACATCCTTCCCCCTCTTGGATGATTACTACCCGGAGAAGACCTCGGTATGTCAGTGGGATTCGTGATATCCCAAGATTGTGCATTTTGTGCCAATGTACTAAAGTAATCTAGGACCTCATCAAGATCCTTGTTTAAAAACTCCCCATTTTACATCATGTCTATAAACTGTCGATGGCTCGGTACAATCCCTTCGTAGAAAAAACTTACCAATTGTCATGATTCAAAACCATGGTGTGGAATGAATTGTAGTAATTTCTTGAAGTGATCCCAACATTGATAAAATTGCTTATTGGGCTTTTCTGAAAAAATTTTAATTTCTTTTTAAGAGTTGTGGTCTTGGGCACCAGAAAGAATTTGTTCAAAAATTCGAAAAGCATTTGTGCCCAAGAGATTATGGACCGAGGCTTCAAGTAATTTATCCACATTTTGGCTTTGTCTTTAAGGGAAAAAGGAAACAATTTCAGGCGAGCTATGTCTTACATGGCATGATTAGTGAGGAAGGTTGCAACTATTTCCTCAAACTCTTTAATGTGCAAATAAGGATTCTCTCTTTCAATTCCGTGGAATTGAGGAAGTAGTTGTAACATTTTCGGTTTAACTAGGAAGGCATGAGCTTAGACAGGTAAAAGAAAGCATGAGTGAGTGCTACTCTAAGTGGGTTGGAGATAATCCCGTATTGACCTCGTCGGAGGATCAATTGGGATATGATTTCCTTCATTCCTATGATGGTAAAATGCATTCTAGGGTTTGGCATTCTAAGGTCTTGCACTCCCTTGCCTCTTGGGACATTAGCACCAACATCCTCAAAATTATCACCGGCATCCTTGGGTGGGTCTTGGTCAAGATTCATGTTAAGTTATAGGGGTTGTCTAACCAATCTATTTTGGTCGTCCTGTCACCACATGCAAAAGTAATAACTACAAATGAAATTAAAAATACACAAAAGTATATACAAGGAGCAACGTACCTCGCCCCATGGTGAGAATCACAGGACTTACCTCCGTTGTCCGCAAATTACCTTCTCATTAAATGCTTTGCCTTCCCTAGAAACGATGCCAAAAATGATTGATGGCGTTGACCCTAATCTCCAAACATGATTCCAGTAATGTTTATGTGGCTTATACGGTTAGGTGAGTGTCACTCTCCCTCGGATGTCGTGAAAGAAATGGAAAAAATGTGTGTGGATGAACAGAATGTGTGTGTATGTGTGTGTGTGTGTGTGTGTGTGCGTGTGCAAAAGTGCTCTCTAAATGAAGAGAGACTTTCGAGTGGCATGCTTTACTTGGAAAGGGTATTCCAAGGTCGTCTCCTCAAGAAAAGAATGTTAAATTGTGTGAAGGTGATTTCATAAAAATGAAAAAATGTAAAATCTTTTGAGTTTGTGTTTTGATGAGTGAAGTTTTGATTTAAAATGAAATGGAAATAGGGTTGGCTAATCCAAAGAGGTATTCCAATGGGAATGACAAATCAACTCAAAATATTTTTCCAATGGTGCCTAGGAATTCGATTGATTCATAAGAAGAGAGGGACTAATGTGGTGTAGGCTCAAGTATACGCCGTGACAAGTCTACGGTGTATCAAGAGCTCACAACCACGTCTTCACTCAACCTAGTTAAACCGAACACTTTATACTACGATGAAGAATGGAGGAAAGTTGATTTAGCATACCCAAAAGGAAATCTCTTTGGATTAGCCAACTTCAAGCTTAGCTACTCATAGTTAATGCAAAGACATACATGATGTGAAGAGACATTATGAAGAGATGAAGATTGAAACTTGTATTAATACAAGAAAAGTTAAGCTACAAAAAGTGCATTTAATACCCATTTAAAAAGTTTGAGAGGAAAAACTTAAATACAAGCATGGAAGAATCTAGAATATGTAACTGAACTTGAAATAAACTTGCAATAAATAAGATTAGAGTGCAATAAATGAAGATTACAAGAGTATTCTAGCTTACAACAAGTGAAATGGGTAAAAGAAATGCAAAAATCCAACTTTTCTCTCTAAAACTAAGTCTTCTTCCTTGAGTTTCTCTCTCTACAATGCTAAATAATTGGTCTACAATGGTGCAACTCCTTCATTTTCGTCCATGAGGCCCTATAGCATGTGTGTGTAGGTCTCCCATCAATGGGGAGCTGAGTTAATGGCTTGGACAGGCTAGGACAAGCCTAGCCTGTATCTTCCCAGGATTTCACCTTCTCTCTCTTCCTCATTAATGCATTGGCCTCCAAAATTCAACCTTAAGTGTAGGGAAGTATGTATGTATGTAGAATATGTCAGGGGACAAGTGGAAAAATCATAGGTGGGACCCCCAAGTGGTAGAGCTTGAGTTACAGGAGTCTGGCATTTCTGGGCAAAACCTCCCGAAAGGTTTTGGCAGAAGTAAAGGAAAAAGTTGTCCAGTATGCGTAACCTTCCGGAAGGTCGATACAACCATTTCGGAAGGTCTTCTCCCAGTGTGAAAAACCTTCCAGAAAGTTTTTGTAGGTAGAAGTTGTCCAGTGTGCAAACCTTCCAGAAGGTTTATGACCAAACCTTTCAAGAGGTTTTCTCCTGATTTATCTTTTTGTTGATTTCTTCACCTTCCATGCCTCCCTTTAAGCCACCCCTTATCTCCATTGACTTTGAGCACTACGATGGGGGCTTAACTCAAGCCATTTCCAACTCTTTACCTACAATCACACAACAACATCATTAATTGTTTGCTTAATCACATTTTCTCCCATTTCCACCGCAAAAGCAAGTTTAAAATGGTATAAAAGCATACATAATGTGCAATATTTTATGCTAATCAGCAAGTGGGTCACAAAATTCATTGTGACATGCTCTCACTTCCACTCAACCACCTCCAAAGGTTGGAGCAACATTGCTGGTCTCTTGTGCTCTGTCTTGACCTATTGACATGTGAATCATCAATTAACAAAATCTCAGACATGCCTCTTCATCCCACTAAAGCAGTACTGGCTGCGAATATCATGATACATTTTTATGTCACCTAGATGCACATCAAAACGGGAGCAATGGAACTCCCTAAGGATCTTCTCTCTTAGATCCACAAACTGGGGAACCACAAACCTTCCCTTGAACCGAAGACTGCCATCCGCATGAATGGCCCAACCCTTATACCTATACCCGTCTGTATCCGATCCCTGATAGACAATATCTTTATGTCTTGTCCATGGGACTCAATCATTCTACTTAGTAAGGAAGGCGTAGTCACCAAACTCCCCAAAGTGTCTTGAGCCTGACCCTTGTAATGTTGCCCGAACTATCTCGTAGTCTTGAGCATCTACTACTCCCAGGAAGTCACACTGGCCAAGACTCCTCGTAACTTCCGACTAAGTGCATCAGCCACCATATTTGTCTTACTGAGATGGTAATACAAAGTGAAGTCATAGTCCTCTAGATACTCCATCCACCTACGCTGCCTCATATTGAGGTCCTGCTGCGTGAAGATGTACTTCAAACTTTTGTGGTCCGAAAATACCTCAAATTGCTCACCGTATAAATAGTGGCACCACGCCTTCAAGGCAAAGACGATAGCCACCAACTCCATATTGTGTGTGGGGTAGTTATACTCATGGTTCTTCAACTGTCGATAACCGTAAGCCACTACCCTCCCGTAAGCCCGTCCTTGGAGGCATCATAGTGAACTCGAAATGTCCGTATCGTGTCCTAAACACCGTCTTATGGATATCTACCTCCCTAATCCTTAACTGACAGTAGCCCATGCGTAGATCTATCTTGGAGTAGACCTGGGCCCCTCTCAGTTGATCAAACAAATCATCATTTTGTGGCAAAGGGTATCTATTCTTGATAGTATCCCTATTCAACTACCGGTAGTCTATGCATAGCCGAAGGGTCTTGTCTTTCTTCTTGGCAAACAACATCGGAGCACCCTAAGGTGAGGTAATCGGTCTAATAAATCCTTGTCCATTAATTCTTGCCATTAAACCTTGATTTCTTACAACTCTACAAGTGTCATTCTATGTGGAGTCATAGAAATGGTCAATTATCAATGTGCAACTCAATAGTGAAGTTTTTCATCCCTATGTGGAGGTAATCTTGGTAGTTCATCCAAAAAAATGTCCTCATACTCGCAAACCACTCGAGGTACACTCAACTCTTGTTTCGTCTCGTCTCGTCCTCCAAGATAAGGCTTACTAGCCAACCCATCAATTGTCCGTGCCAACGAGAATCATACACTACTTGTGGTAAAATATCATGTTTCTCCCCTTAAAATTTGAAACAAACACCATTTGGTGTGTAAGCGGTAACCCTCTTTCGATCACAATCAATGACGACTTGATGTGCTGCCAACCAATTCATCCAAAGGATGACATCAAACTCCAACATGTCTATGACCCTAAGGTCCACGATGAGTAGAATCCCCCATATTTCTAACTCCCAACCCTGACATATCTGATCAATGCGTACCCTAGCCCCTAGGGTTGAATTTACCCTTAAGGACTCCTCTAGGATTGCGATTTCTAAATCTATATCATGCATAAAAATGTGAAATGACGGTGCATAACACGCCCAAATCAAATAACACATGTGCCTAGAAACAAGGAAGTAAGAAATGTCTCATGGGTTGCCGATCGGCTCGTTCTACGGTGCAACATTGAAGACCGTCTCCTAGGTCCCCGAAGTTGCTTCCTGAAAGTCATGTCCTTGGCCTTGGCCCACATCTTGGCTCATCTGACCCGATTACGCAGTCTTCACACGTGAAGTACTAAGGGCTTGTGCAACACCCTATGGTTAGAACTGATTTCTCTGGCCCATGGTGGAATAGGGAGGAACATTGTGGGCTTGTGGGAGCCCTATTGACGACTGGGATTGAGGCGTCTCGGAACTCTATGAGTTCTGCCTCAGTGGACAATCTTTCTTCAAGTGGTTCCTCTATCGACAATAGTAACATGTATGTTGGACTCCTTGAATTTCTTCCCTCCTTGGGACAACCGCCTCAGGGCTTGGCCTTGATGGCCATTGCCCTGCCCCTGTGATCCTTGTAGGTTGGATGTCCTCTATTTTTTCCATGAACGTTGGTGGCCCATGGAACTTAAACTCTTTTGGATGGCTTGAGCCCCTTGGCTCATATTAACGCTTGTCTGCGCTAGGTTAGTAGCCATCGTACCCATAGCCTCTATAAAGGCTTGTTGTTTAAAGATTGGTGGTGGTTGTTGTTGTTCTGCCCACTGCCTTGGCGTCCTCTTCCTCTATTTGTCATCTATACACAAGTCAAATAGCAATAAAGCACTAACTTAGTATCCCAAGGTAGAAATCAAATTCAAAACATTGAGATTTCTCTTCTTGTCTCACTAGTAGAGCGCATGTCACCCACTAATAGACATATATACCCTGAATTGTCCCATTCTTTTTTCTTTCGACCCCCAAGGTTATGTTCTCTAACACTAATGTCTTTTTTTCATACACACTTAACCATGCATATTATTCACATAACACATAACATGTAACATTTAAAGCTCATAACATGTAATGCTCAATGGATGCAATGGTCTAAACCCAAACCCCGCAAGCCCTAGCTAAATCGTGAACCTAAGCTCTAATACCAAACCACTCGTGGATACCGTTTA
Organism: Ilex asprella; assembly: GCA_023539305.1. NCBI lineage: Eukaryota > Viridiplantae > Streptophyta > Magnoliopsida > Aquifoliales > Aquifoliaceae > Ilex > Ilex asprella. The sequence continues at coordinate 27,265,350 of CM042187.1, forward strand.
ATTCAATATCACGTTGTTATGCCCCATTTATCAGAATTCATAATTTAACAAAATTGGGGTAGAGTCTCATTTGTACGGAGAGTTCCACCCAAAACACAACATGTGTAATCATTCAACATTGACCGTATCGGGTCCATTTACCCATACTTGTGATGCTCCTAAAATTGGAAGTCCTATGTCAATGTATACAGTTTGACATTGACTTGTAGTAGTGTGACATTGGTTTATAGTAGTGTGAATTTAGTTTGTAGCAGTGTGGTATTAGCTGGTATCAGTGTGGCATAGGCTGGTATTAGTGTGACATTGGCTTATATCAGTGTTACATTAACTTGTAGCACTATGACATTGTCGTGTACCACTGTACCAATGTGACATGTACCGCTGTGCCAATGCAATATTGTCGAATGACTATTTTATAAAACAAAATTATAAAATCCGGGTAAAATTGATTTTTTTCAAAAACAAAAAAAAATGGTAATTTGTCACTACAATGCGTATTTAAAATACTCATGTTTCCAAGGCTCGGATGACACGACAAACTTCACCGTTGGATTTGTCTCGCAAAACTGAGTCACCAAAATAATTTTCGTTGAATTTCGAGATAGTCAGATTTTGCCCGTATTTCGAGGCGACTGGATATTTAAAATATTTTAAAATTTCTTTACAATTGAATTAAAGTTCAAATAAAATTAATTTAAACTTAAACTGGGATAAAATAAATCGTTTCGGGACAAAAACGGACCCGAACAAATGGAGGACACGTGGCTCGACGTGGGCCGAGTATTAAAATTATAAATAGGGTAAAATATCTGATATTTCAGCAGAAATATCTCTGAAAATTCTGCCAAAAACATGTGAGGGAAGAGGGAGAAGAAAAGAGGGAAATCCAAAACTTCTTTCATCGATTCACGGAGTTCCGTCGGTTTGGAATTCTTCGAACTAAGAATCAAAGTCGATCTCCTTGACGAGGGTTACGCAACCAAACCAAGAACAAAAGATTTCACCAAAGATCCAAAGAGGGGATTTTGGAAAATCAAGACTTTGAGGTTGGTGTTGGTGTTCTTGAAGGTTCTATCCTTTGTTTTACGCTCCAAGAGGTAGGGTTCCTTTCTACTTAGGTTTATTTTCATCCTATGGTGTCCATAGGAAATGGGTGGGTAGTTCTGAGTGCTTTAACACTTGCCTATTATAGTTGGTTTATGAAAATTGGTAGGCTCAATTCTAGTGTGAATTGGTAGTTAGAAATTCTAGTTTGTGATTTCTAGGATGTTTTGATAATTGAGTATGTAAAAATCATAAATTCTGATTTTTTTAGAGTTATGTGATAAATTTAGACATGTTATGTGATTATATGATTTAGTGTCTTGAAGGTGTTTGATAAAATGCCTATATGAAATAAAGTGTGTTAATTGCATGAAATTTGTGGCAACATGCTTGAATGATGTGGTAAAAAGAAATCATATGCTTAAGATATGAATTACAATGAGAAATGAAATATTGATATGTTCTTATGATATGTTGATATTATGACAAAGTTTGGTAGTTATATGCATAAGATATAAATTGTCATAAAACATGTGGACATGTGGTTGAATTGCTCATTTTGCATTAATGCATATTGGGCATGATATTGACATCACATTCATGGGCATGAGTCCTGAGTGTGGGTGTGTGAGTGCATGGTTGATCAAACACTATACTTGGTGGTTGATATGTGGTCTTGGGAAGGCTGGATCAAAGATCCCCTTTGAGTCACATGGTTGTATGAAAAACTTGTGTCGGGTATTGCAAGAAGGGCTAGATTCTCTCTCGGGTGCAAAACCCGACTACTTGGTTCATACACTCCGTCAGTGCAAGCCCAAAAAGTGTAAAAAGGTACATGGAGTCGACAGTGTGATTTCAAAATCCGTTGTCTAACAAAGACATAAGATTTTGTTTTAAAAAAATGCCCATTCAATGGGTAAAATCCAACAGTGATTTGGTTTTATAAATACACAACTTTTATTTCAAACAATCGTTAGATGTATTTTCGTTAATTGATAGATTCATTCCACATGTGTAGTGCATTGTGTGGAGGGAGTCGGTGAGGATTCGAGTTGAAGTTGCATGAGTGAGTCTCATCTCAATTCATAGCATGACATGGAAGTTCCTACCATGATTGCAACTCTTGATTGAAAAGAGTATTTCTTATAATTGTTGCATGTGCACATTCATATGCATTTAGGGTGGGAAGTAGCCTCTGTAGGAGATACTATATTGAACGTTACTCACCCTATACAAGAAAACATTTCAGGTGCGGGATACACACCAGTGGATGACTCTCATTTGGAGCCTCAAGGGTAAAGAGAGGTTGAATTGTGGCTTTTAACCTTAGTTTTGGTAAAACTTTTGTTACAACTATATTTTGGGCATGTAATATATGTAAAAGAATTGTAATCAAACTTATATGGACTACTTTTAATATAACCTTACATGTTTTATATGAGTATGGATAAATGGACCCGCTGTGGTCAATGTTTACTCATAAATGGACCCGGTGCAATTAATGTTGTATATTGGACCTCAGATGGGTCATGTGATTGTATATTGCACAGGTTGTATTTTTGAGTAGAGCTTCTCGTACAAAGGAGACTATGCCCGAATTTCGTTAAATTATGGATCCCGATAAATAAGGCATATTGACGTGATATCGAATTATACGATATCCACGGGTATTCCACGGGTTGACGAGTGATCAACGGACCCCCGGATTTTGGGGCGTCACAAAAATCATGTGTCTTTGTCGGATTTTACACTTCGAATGACTATTTTATAAAACAAAATCATGTGTCTTTGTTGGGTATCGAATTTGGGAATCACACCGCACGGTTCCATACACCGTTACACTTTTTTGGAATTGCACCGCCGAAAAGTGTATGAACCAAGTAATTGGGTCTTGCACCCAAAGGAGAATCTAGCCCTAATTACTATACCCGACACAAGTTTTTCATACAACTATGCAATTCAGCCAGACCTGGGTCCAACTTTTCCAAGCCCACTTATCAACCACCAAGAATGACGGTTGATCAACTATGCACACACACCCACATAATGCAATGTCTTCATGCATGGGCAACATAATGTACCATTGCGATATCAATCTCATGTCCAATATGTATAAGGGTCATATGAACAACCTCAACCACATTTCAACATATACGATGGATAGTTACATCATAAGCATATAATTTTCATAATTCATCACAATGTCAATATATCATAAAGCATGTATCAACATTTACATTTAACAACAATTTTTCTCAAATATGTTATCACATATTCTCATACAATTAACACACTTTATTTCACATAGGCATTTTATCAAACACCTTCAAGACACCAAATTATGTAATCACATAAAATTCCCAAATTCATCACATAACTCAAGAAATCACATTTAATGAATTCTACATACCCCCATTATCCAAACTCCAAGAAATCACAACCTACCAATTCATACAAGCATTAAATTTATCCATTTTCATTTCTCATTTCATCAAATCACAACCATAGGCAAGTGTTAAATACATCTAACAACCTAGCTATTTCAGACAATCATCCTAGGTTAGAAATAAGTCTAGTAAGGATGAAAACCCTACCTCTTGAAGCGTAAGACAATGCTAGGAAGCTCCAAGAACCCAAATCTCGCACAAAACCAAACTTTCTCCAAAATCCCATCTTTGAACTTCAGTAAGACCTGTCCTTTTCAGTACGTAGGTGTAGCCCTTGTCGCGTAGATCAACTTTAATACTTGGCCCGAAGGATTCCGACTGACGGAACTTCGTAGATCGTAGAGAAAAGTCATGAATCTTGATTTTTCTCCTCATTTCCCTCTCTTCCTCTTCCAACATGAAATCCACCAGAGTTATGGGCAGAAAATCAAATTTTTCTCTCCTATTTATACCATTTAATGTTTGGTCCATGTCGCGCCATGAGTTCCCTATTCTTGGGTTCATTTTCGCTCCGAAACGATTAAATTTCAGCTCGATTTAAGTTCAAAAAAAATTTTATATGATTTTTTTAAAATTATTTTAAAATTTTTGAAATTTTATTTTCGGTGTCATTTTTTAGGTCACCCCACACCCGATCACCTCGAAGAAGACAAAAAAATCCGACTATATCAGAATTTGACAAAAAATTGACAGGATAATTAGATTTCGCGAGATAAATCCAATGGTGATGTCCGTTTCATCATCCAAGTTCTAGAAAAATTCGAGTTTTCGACCAGTACGGTAGCGACAATTTACCGTTTTTGCCTTTTATAAAAAGTTCAAATTTCTCCAAATTTTACAAGAGACACCTGGGCTGGGTAGAAATTATAGAAAGGAAAGATGTCTCGGATGAAAGAATGAACAGGAAACCGAAGGCCATCACGAAAAGCCAACTCAAAAAAACCCTAAATTAGAGCTGAAATGACACCTTTATGACTTGGGGCTAAGGGCAATTGATAATGATGGATTTTGGCTTGGGTTGTCCATTCAAAGCCTAAAACACCTGATGGCCCCCCTGGTTACATTACAGCCTAAATGGCCCATTCACAACATGCCCACCCTACCATAAAAGTGGGCCACAATCCAAGGAAGGGAGTCCAATGGTGTCCAGATCGGTATATGTCTGCTCAATCATATCAAGCTCGGCGGAGTCAACCAACCCAAGAACTAGGAGCTCAATACCCGATAGATCCCAAGCCACTCCCATCGCACCACTTGTCCAGGGGACAGCTTCTGGAGCCCCTAACGAACAAACACTCCCTAGTAAATGGAATATTTGTTTGTATACCGTTTTGAGGATCGTAGGCACAACATGCATCAGAGTGGCAAACACCACTGTAGCAGAAATGAAGAAGGGACCACTAAAACAGCCAAGAAAAGGAAGGAATCATAAAAAGCCCAAGATGGCCACGTGTATAAATAGAATACAAAAGCATTGTATAAAGGGGTTCATAATCTTATTTTTGCAATATACTGTGTAAAAAAAAAGGCTCGCGACCAAGTAACCCACTATAACCACTGTTTTCTTCCTCAAGCAATACAAATCTCTAAGAGCAAAGACCTCAATTACAGTGGATGTAGTCTTAGTCTTTCGGCTAGGGTGAACTACTTATATTTCGTTCTTTGATCTAACATCAGCACTTGCTTTCTTATTATCCCAATATCAATGAAGCCTCCACTGGGCCGCAAACGGTCCTTGTACTACACTTAGGTATGGTAATTTCGAGCACCATCAATTTTTTTAATGGCAAAACTGATATAAGAGATGTAATGTTGATGATATGAGAAGTTGAAATTTTGATGAGAGCAATTATTATAGTTAAGTCGGTAGCGCCTCGAATGGGTGGGGTAGTGTGGAAAATGGATATAAGATCCACAAGATAGAGTAGTGCTACTTCAGAATACCTAGAGGGTGTCCCATTAATTATACTAATTTATGACGGTTTCTATTGATATGTACCTTTTGCAAAAAAAACTATCCTTGAGCAGAAACATTGCTAATTATTGGGACAATAGAGACAGGAGCCAAGACAGAAAATAGAACTGATCAGAAGAATCATTCAACGTTCACAAAAGATTGCAACGGCCCAACCACTGAAATCAATGCTAATTTTCCACATCCATTGCACAAAATATGCTGTATACACCATATATGGTAGTATTGCGTATATATCCCCTCTTTTCGATATTAGAATCGCTTTTTTTCTCTGAGTAAAGTTTAATTTTGAAAAATTAAATACTTGTTAATGTAACATTTCTGCTGGATTATGACAACTAGGTTACTTAATTAAATGAGTGACCAACGACTAATAGTTTGATCATATATATGAAAAAATACTATAGTATCTTTTATGCATTTTATTTCATTTGTTATGAAGGGTTAGAATTAACTTTTCTTTTTTGTTTGTTTTTATTTATGTATGCTATATTTATCAAAATTTGACCGTTTTGTATTTTATGAATTTTTAAGTATCGAATATAATATAGTAAATTTAAATATATTATTTTATTTTTATTGATTAGAAGAAAAAAATTAATTTTTTTAGTACAGTGCCCACCTTAGACATAATTTCTAACTCCGCCCCTGCCTGTGGCAATTGGCGGCTCCACTTAAAGCTCATTACTCACAGCCAAAATTAATTGGCATGGTAAAGTTTGAACTTCAAGGCAACAAATGGCAACACACGCCACCTTGTCACGTCCGCGAGCAGTAGGCAAGTTGTTCAAACTAGTGTACTACTCATACGCAAAAACCCACCTCGAATATGGAAGAAATAGTCAATTTAACAGTGATAGCATGTTTGTATCGTTATAAAGTATTATTATCAAATAAAAAATTAAAAAATGGTGCTTACATGTGATAGTTACTATATTATAGGGATAGGCAATTGCTGAATCGTGTGAGGCTCATTCATCCATTTGTTAGTCTCTTATTAGATTGTAATATCATGTAGGAATGGTGTGATATTATTATTACATTAAATATTTTTTTTTTGGATAAAAAACATATATGTGCATCACATATCGGAAACTAGGAATGTAGAATGTGTCCATACCATTTTTGTAACGACTTTTTCAAAAAAAAAATTCTTTTTTACTTTTTAGTATCGTTTGTTTTTGTATATTTGTTTTCTTTTAGTTTTTTCCTTATCGACTTTACCTCTCTGTTCAAAGGTTAATGGCATATAAAATAATGCAGCCATATATAAGTCCATTTTTTTCATACCAGGATTCGAAAAAATTCTTTTATAACATAATAATCAAATATGATTCTACTTTTATGAGGAATATACTTGTTCTTAATGGTAATGCTTTTTTTAATAATTTTTTAATTAAGAAAGCAAACTTGAACAAAAACAAAGCATATATGATTAGTAAAAGTGATTTACATAAATTGTACTACATGTATAATACGCTCTATAAATGCAAATGTATCAACCGAATATATGTGATTAAGCTTCAAAGAAATGGGCATGCCCAAAAAAAAAGGTCAAAAACAAGGAAACAACAACGAACACTCAAAAAAAATTTACTTTAAAAAGCATAAAAGCATAAAAAAATTACTTTAAAATATTATGAAATCATACCTTTTCTTTTCTTTCTTTTTTCTGCTAATTTTAGTTTAAGAGCTTGGTTTTTGTGGCAATACACAAAAATTTAAGCGTTTTTAAAATCAAAAATTATAAATTGAATAAATTTGGAATATGCAGCTCAAATGGTATTATAAAATCTAATACCCAATCAAGTATTTAAATTAGGGGTTGAGGAAGGTTCTTATTGTTTGAGCCACAATTTTAGTTCAAATATTTAGTCAGATTAGCATGACTATTTTAAAATATGGTGGATACTTCATAAAATTAATAAAAGTATTGAGACACTAATGCCATCTCTCGTTTCATCGGGCTCGTTTGGTTCACGCTTTTGTTTCGTGTTTTTGTTTTTATTTTTTGAGAAAAACAAAAACCAAAACGTGTTTAGATTTGTGTTTTTGTTTTATATAAAATAAGTCATTTTAAAAACAAGGCCCAAAAATAAGAAATTAAAAAAAAAATTCTAAGAAACAAGATACACAAAAACAACACACGCAAGGATTGGGAGAATTAATGAGATCCAAACTTCGAGTCTTCTTAGCAACAAAACACAGCTTTTATTTTGTTGAAGTATAAAAACGCACTTCATCGTCTCTCTCTCCTTTCCATCGCCTCTCTCGTGGGTGTGTGTGTGTGTGTGAATTCTGGAGGGTTGTGTGTGACTTTTGGGTGGGTAAGTGTGATTTTGTTGTGTATGGATGTGAAAGAGAAATAAAACGGGGGGAGAGAAAGGGATGTCTATGTGGGTCTGTGTGTGGGTTTGGGTGTTTTTTTTCAGTTTAATTTTTGCTGGCAACAATTTGATTTTTTTTATTTACAATGGAATGTATTGTTATGTTATAGCAATGGGATATTGAGTTAATTTTTTAATATAAAACTCAATATTGGAACATACAAATGACTTTAAAACATATTTGTTGTTTTCGGTATTTATCACAAAATAAAATAAAAATTATTTCTATATTTTATTTTTAAAAAAACATAAAAATAAAAACATTATCAAACAAGTCAAGTTTCTCAAAATCCAATCCAATAGCGCCGGCCATACAGCGTCCACGCGTTTGGGGGTTCTCGCCTTGTCAGCTTTTTTTTTTTTTTAATGAATTAGCCATGTTTGCTTTTTGAAATGGATACTAGACAACCTTTCGATTCTGTACCTTAAAGCGCACTTCAATAATAGTGCGTGTTCTCTATCATGCCACAATCCATACTATATTCTTCATGACAACGTCCTCTCTCTCTCTCTCTCTCTCTCATATATATATATATATATATATATATATATATATTCACACACAAATATATGAGTTGACTTGAGTACCAAATTTTTTTTGGTATTATACTTCTATGGATAAATTATACTCACACTCCCTAATATTTAGTTTTATTACACAGACGTCCCCTCATATTTTAAAAATTACACAACTCCCTGAACATTTAAAACTTATAACAATCACGCCTCCTCCAACTAGCAGATGTTAGAATGGTTCACGGTCAAATCTGATGTCATCAATAATAATTTATAGAATACCAAAAATACCTTCAAAATTAAGTTTAAAAATTCAAATATCTATCCTTCTTACCCTAGAATTTATTACAACTCTCATTTATTATTTCTCTATTTTATATTTCATAATCTATCAAATTCATAAATTAAATAGTAGAATTTTGTGTTTATTATATAACATATTAATGTAAATTTTATTTATCAATCAGATTTGCCCCAAATCCACCATTACAGTTAACCACCCCCCATCGCCGCCTCCACACCACAAAAACCACCACCACCTCCTCCTCCTCTTCTCTCTCTCTCTCTCTCCACATGCATACATAGAACACTACCCCTTCCAAGTAACGGAGTAACCCTACCACCTCCATCTTCATTTCATCTCCACAACCACACAACACACAAACCAGCACCATAGTCCAGTAAAACCCCACCAAATACTTCTCCTCCACTTCTATTTCCACCTTCTCACAACCACACCACCCACACAAACCCAACAACCACAACTGTCAAAATCGAACTCAAAAACTGCTATTGTCATTTCAATTTTTGGGAATTTTAAACTTTGAATCTTTTTAATTTCTCTCTCTATCTCTCTCGATGTTCTTTGCTTGGGTGGGTTAACATTTTGGATGAAGTGGCTACGGTGTTGTAGTAGCGAGGGAGGGCTGGTAATTTTCACCGATTCTTCTGCGATTTCGGGCTAGTATGTGAAGGAGAGAGAGAAGACCGATAATTTTGAGTTGGTTCTTCGCCTTAAAAGAGAGAGAGAGAGATGATGGAGAATATTAGGATTGGGGTTAGGGATAGGGCTTGGGGTTTATGTTTGAGTTTGTGTTAAAATAAGGGACAAAATAGTCTTTTTATTAAGATAGTTAACTTCGTCTAACTATTAGAGTATCAGTGTAATTTTTGAAATGTGAGGGAAATTGAGTGTAATAAAACCAAATGTTAGGGGATGTGAGTGTAATTTACCCTACTTCAATTTATTATATTTGTAGTAGCTTTTATCACATTTATAGGTGTTTTTATTACTCTTGTAGTACAAAAAAAATAATAAGGAAAAATTGTGAAAAAGTAAACCATGTAATACTTATTTGTGGAAAAATACTTCAATATAAAACATATGTATATAAGTATTTTTGTTTGTAAATGTTTGTTGAGGATGTACACTTTTGTTGAATTATAATTTTTTCTCTTACGAAATTGTCATTTTCCTTTATTGATGGGACACAAATATGACAGTTATATTTTAGATTCAGTTTTCATTTTTTAATGCTATATTATTTTTGAATTTTGAATTTCCTCTTCCTCCTTCATTTAACAGACGATTTCCTTATCCATTCCTTAACCCATGTTTTATACGGTCTGCAAAAGTTTTATTCAAGCATCCATATGTTAGTCTGCTTGAGTTAATTACTTATTTCTTAATAGGATTGTTTTTGCCTCATACTGTTACCGGGTTTTGACACATCTTTCACAAACTTGCAGTAGAAGACGTTCGTCAGGCATGTCTTCCACATTGTTGTAATTTTTTTAAAAAAAATAAATTATAATGACGAATATATGTTCCACGTTATTTTTTTCACAGAATTTTGATGGATAATATGATCATTTTGTTATGTCGTTATAAGAATGAGTCATTAATTATCCGCGTTTCAAGATATTCACTGTTTGAGGATGTGTTAAATCGAGTGTGTGATACATGAGAGTTGTTGCGGGATTTGTCAGTACGATTGTCATGTTCACTGCCTGAAATCCCAAATTGTTTCTTGAAGAATGATGAAGACTTCAAAAATAAGTTTAAAATATCACGTTCTCTTAACGTCAATCATGCTCCTGTGAGGATAACCGTAAAAAATGATGATTCAAATGGGGGTGTTCTTAATAATTTAATTAAAGATTTATCAGTTGTACTTTTGTATTTGTCACAGTGTGATAATCCATGTCATAGGATTCACAACTCATGTCAAAGCCAGACCATGCAATGTCACAATGTTACGAACCTAATGTAACACTGATGTAACCCACATTCAATATGAAAGCAGACAATGACATAGTCAGACCATCCAATGATACATTGTTATCAATCAATGACACACAGCTGCAACCCAAAATCAACATGATAAGCAAACAATGACACACTGCTATCAGTCAATGAATCATTGCTTCCAGCCAAACACCACCCTCACTCAAACCAATGTCAGCATATTTTAACCTTCAAATGATACTGATACAACCAATGACACACTGATATCATCGAAAATTTCACACTGATACAACAGAAATATAAATATGTTGTTAGTCAATTACCTAATGCCATACACAAATCAAATCCTCAATGTGACAATTCAATGTCACACTGTTACAAATCAAATTAACAAAAGTGACAGTGCAATGTCATACTGTTACAATCCAAAGTTACACTGTTATAATCCAAAATCACATTGTTACAACCCAAAGTCACATAAGTAATACCAAAATCAAACAGAATCATCATAGTAACAATATTACATCAAAATCTCAATGACACTGTTCACTAATCAGATTTACACTTCAAATGTGTAATAACAGGTTGAAGAACTAATCATGTACCCCCAATTTTGTCAAATTTTACCTTCCCCAATGTCGACAAGTTCTTTTCAAGCACTATTCAATGATCTCAACAGTCCTTCCTCACCCCAATGTGTGCTTTCTTAATCACCGTTTACAAAATGGTGTGGTCGTCACCGTCTGCAACAGAGACTTTCACCATTTCACAGTGAACCCAATTTTTTATTTAAAAAAAACCATTTTGAATGGTGAACACATAAAAAAAATTGAAAATGGGTTGAACGAAAAACTAATTTTGAACATCATGTCTTGAACGGAAGTTTTCAACATTGTCAAAGTGAACCCATCAAATTTGAATAGTGAACACATCAAAAAAAAAATTGAAAATGGGTTGAACGAAAGTTTTCAACATTGCTATAGTGAACCCATCAAAATTGAACAATGAACACATCCAAAAAAAAATTTGAGAATGGGTTGAATGAAAAAACCCATTTTTGAACATCATGTCTTGAACGGAAGTTTTCAAAATTGAATAGTAAAAACCAAAAAAAAAAAAAAATATATGAACATCATGTCTTGAATGAAATAGAGGGTTTAGGAAGTTTTCACAGACCTTTATCTCCACATTGAAAGCCTTTTTCTTCACTGATTCCTTCTTCACCGTCCACTAGTACCCTTTCACTTACTCACAAAGAAACCCATCCGAAGAACAAAAAAAAAAAAGAATTGATTTTAAACATCATGTTTTGAAAAGACGGAGGTTTTAGGAAGTTATGTCATCAATTTTTGAAGAGCCCACATTTTCAGCAATATTAAAGCAGTTATGGGTAATAGTCCATTCCCGTTGTTTCGGCTTTGGAGGGAAAATTTTAGGAGACTATTCACCTTCTTTCGAATGGGTTATTTTAGACATTTGTTATGTATTGTGTACTTTTGACCAATATTTTTAAAAGTGGTACTTTTTGCCCTATAATTTCTAAAAAAAGTACCAGCCCCCTTAAAACCCAAATAATAAATATAGTTACTACAATAGGGATAAAAGCATCCACAAATATATTAAAAATACTCACGCATAGTAAAACATCTACAAAAGTGGTAATTTTTTTTATATGGAATAAAGTGATAAAAATAGTTGTCACAAATGTGGAAAAAAAAAATACCAACAATGGTAATAAAAAAATACCCATAAAAATTATAAATCACCCACAAAAATAATAAAAAATATTATTCTCTCTCATCATCTCATCTCAATTGTCATGATTGTTGTGTAGTGCAGCTGCTATTGACACCCAACGGAAGGCACCCCACCTAAGTACTTGCCCTAAATACCCATCAAAATCTCACTAGTGATTGGAATCAATTGTTATTTTTGTTGGACAAAAATAGTTTCTTAGGTGTAAAAATGAATTTTTTGTCGACTTTAAGACTAAATTAAAATGGAACCAATTCATTATTTCGAATAAACTTTTGTGGATTCATATTCTACTCCATGAGGAGAACAATGTAGTATATTCACTTACTCAAATCGAGTAAGAAATAAATGAGAAAATATGCTCCAAAGTGACCCTCTTGAAATGTGAAAATAGAAGTTGTGTAATGTGAGATTTGACACCAATCCCACATTGGTTGAGAAAGAAGTTCTAAATAGGCATATATAAGACAAATTTTCTCTATGATATTGGGCCCCAAGGGGTACCACAATTTTATGGGCGAAGTGAGTGCCTACATGCTAACGGTTCTACCACACACACACACGTGCACTCGCCACCCGCCTGCCACACCACGACTCGGTCGGGCCTGGCTCGGGCTTGGGCTTGGGCTTGGGCTCGGGTACGGGTGTGGTTGTGGTTGTGGTTGTGACCAAGTCCTATCTTTTTGGAGAAAATTTATTTAATTAATTGAACAAAGATTTATTAAACTGAATTTTAATTTTCGGTATCAGTTGGATTGCACTGGTTCGAATTTTTTGCTTCCCTCCAGTCCGAAATTTGAGTTGGGTCTGTTCATACATAACAGTTACACAAGTGGTGTCTTATGCCTACATGTGATTGTTGAGTTGCATCCGTTCATATGGTGACTTTCCGAATCAGTCACCATTCTCTCTATAAATAACTCAGTCACATAATCATTTTTCATCCAATAAATTCATATTCATTTGTAGTCATTTAAGGCAATCTCATACATCATTAAGGTGGTATGCATTTGGAGAGTACAAAACACAATTTCTAGTTCACTGAACGAGTAGATTGGAGTGAGAATAAGTGGTTCACAATATATGATATTTTGAAGAAACTTGAAAAATTTTGTGAAAAATTGCATGTTTTGTTTATGTGTTTAATTTAAACACTTACAACAAACTGCTACAATTACACCAAACAGTGACTTTGTTTATGCATATGACTTAAAACAGTGACACCATACAATAACAGTAACAGTAACTTCAAACAGTGACACTAAACAGTAACACAGATTATCTCTGTTTTAGTAACACGTTTTAAAAAATGTAAGTTTTTCCTAAATTTGAATATTTTGTAATCTTTGTTTATCAGAAATGACTGCAAATGATAATAATATTTTTACTACTATAAATCATGGTGTGTCTGTGTTGCTTATTGTTGTACCTACTCATGTGTCTCATGGTGAGAAACCTGAAAAGTTCAATGAGAACGATTTCAAGATATAACAACAAAAAATGTTATTCTATCTCACTATGTTGAATATTGCAAAATTTCTTCATGACGATGCTCCTATTTGTAGTGAGAATAAGACCAACTACCAAGTTGTTGCTGAGGTAGATGCATGGAAGCATTCTGGTTTTCTGTGCAAATACTATATCGTCAATGGATTGGATAACACATTATATAATGTGTATAGTCCAATCAAGACAGGTAGAGAGTTATGGAAATCCTTGGATAAAAAATACAAGGCAGAGGATGCCGGAATGAAGAAATTCGTTGTGAGCAGATTCCTTGACTACAAAATGGTGGTTTCCAAAACTATCATAATTCAAGTTCAAAATCTTCAAGTGATCCTACATGAGATTCATGCTTAATGGATGATGTTTAGTGAATCTTTCCAAGTGGTTGCAATTATTTAGAAATTACCGCCAAATTGAAAGGACTTCAAAAATTATTTGAAGCACAAACACAAAGAAATGAAAGTTGAGGACTTAATCGCGAGATTGAGGGTTGAGGAGGACAATTAAGTCTCCGAATATAAAGTTGGTAATCATTTCATGTAGTCAAAAACACATGTGATTGAAGAATGACATAAAACCAACAAGAAAAGAAAGTATATTGGCCAACCAAGGGTGGTGATTCCAAAAGGTTCAAAGACAACTGCTTTGTGTGCAATAAACCAGGACATTGTACAAAGGATTGTCGAAACTGTAAAACACAAGAGAACCACAAGAGGAAGGCTACCTAAGCCAATATAACTAAGGTAGAAAAGCTTTCTGAAAATGTTTCTAACATGATTTCTTCTGTTTCAGTATCCGAAGTGAACTTGGTGGAAAATACCAATAAATGGTGGATGGACACCGAGGTCACTAGACACATATGTTCGGATAAGAAGATGTTCATTTCATATGAAGCAATTAATGATAGAGAAAAACTCTTCATGGGGAATTCGTCTACTTCCAAAGTTGAAGGCAAATGAAAGGATATATTGAGGATAACTTTCGAAAAAAAACTTACTCTCAATGATCTGTTACATGTTTCAGAAATTCGAAAGAATCTTGTGTCTGGATCGTTATTTAGTAAGAAGGGTTTTAAGTTGGTTTTTTAGTCCGACAAATTTGTACTCACCAAGAGTAGGATTTATGTAAGCAAGGGATATATGAGTGATGGGCTCTTTAAGATGAATGTAATGACAATTGTATCTAATTTAATAATAAGAATACATCTTTTGCTTATATGCTTGAGTCTTCCAATGTATGGTATGGTAGATTATGACATGTTAAATTTGATACTTTGCATAAATTAATGAATTTAGAATTGTTGTCTAAATTCAATATTGATGCAAATCATAAATGTGAGACATGTGTTGAATCGAAATTAACTAGATCATCATTTTCATAATATTGAAAGAAGTACTGAACATCTAGAGTTAATTCATAGTAATACATGTGATTTAAAATATGTTCAAATTAGAGATGGAAAGAAGTACTTTGTTATATTTATTGATGATTGAACAAGATATTGTTATGTATATTTGCTAAGAAGCAGAGACGAAGCATTGAAAAAATTTATGCATTATAAGAATGAGGTTGAGAATCAACTTGGAAAAAAGATTAAGGCAATAAGAAGTGATCGAGGTGGTGAATATGGCGCACCTTTCGATAGGTTCTGTCAAAAACATGGTATTATTCACCAAACTTCTACGCCTTATATACCTTAGCAAAATGGGATTGCTGGCCGTAAAAATAGAACATTTAAAGAGATTATGAATGTTATGTTAATTAGTTCGGGATTACCTCAGAACTTGTGGGGGAAGCGTTGCTTTCAGCAAACTATATTTTGAATAAATTACCCCACGAAAAGTTAAACAAAACTCCTTATAAATTATGGAAAGATCAAAGTCCTTCCTACAAATATTTAAAAGTGTGGGGGTGTTTGGCTAAGGTGATGGTTCTTATTCCCAAAAGAATTCAAATAGAAACTAAGACTATTGATTGTATATTTATTGGTTATACAATAAATAGTAGTGCATATCATTTTCTCGTTCATAAATCTGATATTCCTGATATACATGTCAATACAATCATTGAGTCAAGAAATGCATCATTATTTGAAAATGTCTTTCCTAGAAAAAATGCAAGTGATGGGAGTTCTCTTAAAAGAACTCATGATACTGCGACTAGTAATATAGATCATGAGTCTATAAATGAAAAAAGTGAAGAGACACTTAAACGCAGTAAGAGGGCAAGGACTTCCAAGTCCTATAGTCCAAATTTTTTAACATATTTATTAGAAAATCAGCCTCAAAGCTTCAATGAAGCGATATCAACTCCTGAAGCACCTATGTGAAAAGAAGTTGTAAACAGTGAAATTAAATCTATCATGCAAAATCACACATGCGAGTAGGTAAATCTTCTTCCGGGGAGTAAACCATTAGGGGTGTAAATAGATTTTCAAAAGGAAAATGAAAACTGATTGATCAATTGATAAGTACAAGTCTAGACTTATAGCTAAAGGTTACAAATAAAAGGAAAGTCTTGATTACTTTGATACATATTCTCCTGTCATGAGAATAACACTTATTTGTATGCTCATAGCCAGCGTTACATAATCTTGAGATACATCAAATGGATGTGAAAACAGTTTTCCTAAATGGTGACTTCTATGAGGTAATTTATATGGACTAACTCGATGAGTTCGTTTCTTTGGGACAATAGAAGAAGGTGTGTAGACTTGTTAAATCACTTTATGGTTTAAAGTAACCATTAAAAAATGGCATAAGAAATTTGACAAGATAATAATGTCAAATGGTTTCACAATTAATGAATGTGATAAATATGTCTATGTCAAAGACACATAATGGATATGTCATTGTTTGTCTATATGTGGATAATATGCTTATTTTTAAGTAGTAATAATAATATTATTACAACCATCAAAAAAATGTTGTCCGATAAATTTGACATGAAGGATTTGAGTGTTGCAGATGTTATACTAGGAATTAAAATTGCTAGAACACTGGGAGGACTTATATTATCTCAATGACATGAGAAGTTTGACAAAGATGAAAGCAATATTGGTAGAACACCAGTTGATATAAATCTTCATTTGTCTAAAAATACTGGTCAAAGCATATCACAATTGGAATACTCTTGTATCATTGGCAGTCTAATGTATGTCATGAACTGTACTAGACCGGATATAGTATACTCAGTTAGTAAATTGAGTAGATATATGAATAATCTGGGAGTAGACCATTGGAAGGCAATTATCAAAGTTCTTAGATACCTAAGATATACTCTAAATTTTGGATTGCACTACACAATATATCCAACTGTACTTGAAGGGTCTAGTGATGCAAACTGAATATCTAATATAATGGACACAAAATCCACAAGTGTTTATGTTTTATACTTAGTGGTGAAACTGTATCTTGAAAATCCTCTAAACAAATATGTATTGCCAGATCCACAATAGAATTTGAATTTATTGCTTTAGATAAAGTAGGATAGGAAGCTGAGGGGCTTCACCAATTTCTAGAGGATATTCCAATATGGCCTAAACTTGTTCTAGCATATTGTATACATTGCGATAGCTAATTTGCAATTGGTATAGCATAGAGTGACATATATAATGGTAAGTCTAAACATATACATCATAGAAATAATATTGTTAGGCAATTGCTCTCAAATGAGATTATTTCTATTGATTATATAAAATCAAAGGATAATCTAGCGAATCCGCTTACTAAAGGTTCGACGAGAGAGCAAGTAAATTGCACATCGATGGGAATGGGACTAAAGTCTATGACACAAGAGTCACCTTAATGGCAACCCAACTTAGTTGATTGGAGATTCCAAGATCTAGGTTCAAAGAGACAACCAAATTATAGATTATTCAAAAGAAGCACTAATGAGATAAACTCTTCTACCTATTCCTATGATAAACTAGTGCTGCCTGTAGAATTTATTAGGATAAGCTATGCTTTTAATGACTTTTATACCTTGAAAAATTCAAGTGAAATATTGTAGAATATTCCTAAAAAGAGTCACCTATATGAGCGTGAAGGGGCCACTTTTGTGAGAATTTATAAAGACTAAATTCTCTAAAGCACTCATGAAAAACCAAGAGTTGTTCAGGGCCAAAATGAACACAATCATGAGAACCAATTGTGTTAGAAAATAGACTGTGTAAAGTCTATTCAATCTGATTTATCAAACAGCAAAATAGTTCAAGACATCGTGTTCACTATTTAACCAGTAAGTCCAATGGGCTTTCACTAGGGAAAGTTCAAGGCCAAAAGCTACCTATCTCGATGCACGATCTTTCCAAAGATTTACTCTCTATAGTGTGTCAACATTATTATTTGCATACTAACAACTAATTTTTTATTCATGTGGGGGATGGTTTGACTAAAACAATTTTACAAACTAGTTTCTTAAGTGTAAAAACTGAATTTTTGGTCGACTTTGAGCCTAAATTAAAGTCGGGCATTGTTCGTTGTTTCGAATAAACTTTCGTGGGTTTGTATTACCATGAGTAGAATAATGTAATATATTCACCTGTTCAAATTGAGTAAGAAATTAATGAGAAAATAGGCTCTAAAATGACCCTCTTAAATGTGAAAATAAACGTTGTACAATGTGAGATTTGACACCAATCTCACATTAGTTAAGGAAGAAGTTCTAGAGGGGCATAAATAAGGCAAATTTGCTCTATGGGATTGGGCCCCAAGGGTACCACAATTTTATGAGCAAAGCGAGCGAGCGAGCGAGCGACTACATGCTATCAGTTCTACCACACACAAGTGTGCGCGCCGCCCGCTCACCACGCTACAACCTGGCCGAGCCGGGCCAGGCTCTGGCTCGGGAGGGGGTGGTTGTGGTTGTGATCAAGTCCTATCTTTTTGGAGAAAATTCATTTAATTAATTGGGCGTGAATTTCTTAATCCAAAATTTAATTTACGGTATCCGTTTGATCGCACTGGTTCGGATTTTTTGCTTCTCTCCGGTTCAAAATTTGAGTTGTGTCTGTTCACACATAATAGTTACACAAGTGGTGTCTTCTAGTTGCATGCGACTGCTGGGTTGCATTCGTTCATATGGTGACTGTCCAGATCAGTTACCATTCTCTCTATAAATAACTCAATCACATAATCATTTTGCATCCAATAAATTCATACATTTGTTGTCATTTAAGGAAATCTCATACATCACTAAGACAGTCTGCATTTAGAAAGTAAACAGCACAATTTCTGGTTCGTTGAACGAGTAGATTGGAGTGCTACTTCTACTCGTGTGAAGATCATTGTATCTTGGGAGGGAGATGCTTTATATTCCATAAGTACCGTGTGTGGGAGCAAAATATGTTTCAAAGACATAATGTCAAACATTAGTCTTAATCTACCTAAAGTTCAATAACAGTTCATGTTCTACAATAGGGTTAATATTTATATTGTTTAAACAAACAATTACGTATAACTATTTTCGTAAGATTGTTGTAACTGTTTTGTTAATTCTTCTATAACTGTTTCAATTTTTTGTGTAACTGTTTCGCATTTGATTGTTACTATTTTGTTATACTTTATATGTTTCAAATCAGAATTTTCAATAAGTGATTTTACAATATTTAAAATACCACAAAACAGGAATTTTACTGTAATTTTTTTTAATTTTTTAGATTGAAATTCTTACAAATAAAGAACATGGTTAAAAAAGGGTCGAATACGTGTCCAGCGTATTCTCTCAAATGCCTAAATCAGTCGGGGGTTCAACTCAAAGAGAAGTGAACATTGTAAATTTAGTTCAAACTGTGTTTACCTATGACCGTAATTCTTAAACTATTTATACTTGGGACAATTATGACAGGAAGCCTTGTGGCTTGTGGGTAACATAAAGTCTCCAAGTCTTGCAACTTCCAATCAAAATTCCCTTCTGAGATTGTTACATGAATGACTTTTTCTCTCATAGAGCGCGTATTCAGTACGGAAAAGGCTATGGTACCATTTTCAGTACTGTACCAAAATTTACAACCATTTAAAGTTAAGTTATAATGCTTTTGAGGTGTAAATTATAACCTTTAAAGATCATGATAGATTGGAATTGATAACGAAGTTACAACTTTTAAAGGTCAAGTTACAACTCATAAGTGAGAAGTTATAACTGCTTAGGGAAAATTCATGATAGATCATATGTATCTGTGATCGATCCTGGTCCCTTTGATCGATCATAAACTTCACTTGAGCAGTTGTAACTTCTCCATTTTAAATTGTAACTTTAAAATACTAAATGGCATTACGGTACCGTAGACTGTCCCATTCAGTACACTTGGACCTCAGGATCCCTAACATTAATAGGGTCTATTGGGCATCAATTGAGCCTCGCCCATCACCAAGTGGAGCATACTTTGCAATTTTTTGACCAAGTTGTCGAGCATTTATTTTGACGTCCCCAAGATGTTACTCAATATTTCTCACGTCAGCAACGAACATGTCTTCTGTCTTTCATCCATGATTGTTGTAACTGTTTTGTTACAAACAATTACGTATAACTATATCCGTAAGATTGTTGTAACTGTTTTGTTAATTCTTCTATAACTATTTCAATTTTCTGTGTAACTATTTCGCATTTGATTGCTACTATTTTGTTATACTTTATATGTTTCAAATCAGAATTTTCAATAAGTGATTTTACAATATTTAGAATACCACAAAAAGGAATTTTACTGTAATTTTTTTTAATTTTTTAGATTGAAATTCTTACAAATAAAGAACATGGTTAAAAAAGGGTCGAATACGTGTCCAGCGTATTCTCTCAAATGCCTAAATCAGTCGGGGGTTCAACTCGAAGAGAAGTGAACATTGTAAATTTAGTTCAAACTGTGTTTACCTATGACCGTAATTCTTAAACTATTTATACTTGGGACAATTATGACAAGAAGCCTTGTGGCTTGTGGGTAACATAAAGTCTCCAAGTCTTACAAC
>CM042187.1:27289815-27335526 GCA_023539305.1 Ilex asprella
TAAGATGTGGTTCACTGCTTTGGCAAAGGGGCTCCATGTGTCAACAAATAATTGGCACCCTGCCCACATCCCATCTTTTTGACTAAAAATTAATAGACTTTTTCGTAACTGTCTTTGTCTTTGTCTTGTGTTTTGTGTTTTTATTTTTATTTTTTATATTAGTTGTCTTGAAAACAAAGACAAAAAATGGGAACAAAAAAAAAGATGTTCTAGAAATCATGTTTTTTGGAAACACGCGTGCTCTCCACGGCCTATTTAATGAGATCCCACGTTCCAATCTCATTAGCAACAAAAAGAAGGTTTTTTTTTGTGTGTTTACTATAAAAACCCTTTGAATTCTTTTTTCTTTTTTCTTCACTCTATCATCTTCTCACTCTCTTTGTCTCTCTCACTCAGATGACAAACTCAGACGAAGATCGATCCTCAGACAACGAAGAACTCACAAACGACGAAGATCAATCCGACACTCTCTCTCTGTCTCGCTCTCACAAACGACGAAGAACTCAGACGATCGCTCTTTGTCAAACTCAGATGAAGAACTCAAACGACGAAGAACTTAGATCAATACCTTAGACGATGATCGCTCTCTTAGTCTCGCTCTCTCTCTCAATCTCACTCTTGTTCTTTGTGAAACCCATAAGATCTGTGCATATATACACAGATATGTGCCTCTATACATCATGTACAAAGAGGGAGTTTCATCCCAGCTACCCAATTGAAGCATTCCCATAATCAAACCCTCCAAATTAAAGTAAAGTTAATTTGCTTCCTTTTGCACCATTTGTGATTTTGATTTCTCAAACCATCTGCGATTATTTGGTTGTTAAATTTCTTGAACAACAACCAAAATAAATCAGTATTAATTTTGTTGGAGGAGTTTCGACTGAGGTGGGGTAGTTGCAAGGGATGGGATTGTATTAGTGGATGTTTGATTTTTTTAGGGGTTGCTTGATGAATTGGTGGATGTTTTGGTTTAAAGAATTTTGGGATTTGTATTTTATTGTATGGGTTATTATAAAGCATATTTAAGATAAAACATGAAGTAATTACCAAACATAAGTTTTGTTTTTATTCTCATAATTTGATAGACAAAAATAACTCCAAAACATGCTTTTTGTTTCAATATTTACCACAAAACAAAGACAAATTATCTCCGTTTTTTATTTTTTTGAAGACGCAAAACAAAAACGTTACCAAACGACTTCTAAATTCAGTGTCTTAAGCTCATGCTACTAAAGAGTATAGGGAGGATCACACTATCATCTTAGTTTATATATTAGTGTCGTATAAATTCTCACTTTTAAGATTTTCTTTTGTAAGTGTTGCTCACAAACGTACCTTTATATTGAAAAACATGGGCTTAAATAGAGGTGGCAATTTTAACCCATTACCCATTAACCCGTCCATAAATAAATGGGTTGGGTACCTATATTAATTAATATGGGTTTAAATGGGTTGGGTAATATGATTCATTTTAATTAAGTGGATTAGTATGGATTACAAATAAGTACCCATTGGGTTGAATATTTTATCTTTTTATTAAATAACACAAGTAATAAAAACAAATAAATATACTAATATACCAAAAAATACACACACTATTACACTAAAAAATACACACATATACAATAATACACCTAAATATACCCACACTAGTACACTAAACACACACACACTAGTACACCATGAATGACCCACGGGTCGACCCATAACCCACGACCCATGGGTCAACCCATGGCCAATAAGTATGGATTATCTATGACCCATGGGTTAGACCATGACTCGTGGATCGACCCACGAATCACCCATTATGTGTGTATTTTTTTATTAAATATGTTTTAATCTTTATGTTAGTATATGTGTGTAAATTTTTGGTGTATTAGTGTGTATATTTTTAATGTATTAATTTGTATGTGTTGTGGTGTAGTAATGTGTCTATTAAGAATTTTAATTACTTTATGGGTTAATTGGTTTAACCCAACCCGTTATAGCCCATTTACTATGTGAGTGAAAAATAGATTGGATTAATTTTAGCCTAATCCAATTTAACCCAACCCATAACCAACTCAACCCACCCATTTGCCACCCCTAGGCTTAAACCACATTTTCGTACAAAATTTAATAATCTGAGAAATAAGTTTGAGATCATGTTAAAGAGAGAAAATAATTAAAAAAATATGCAAATTTCAAAAAAAAAGAAACGCAACTATATCTCAATCATTACTAACAATAAAGATTCACAAAGATAGGTGAAATAAAGATATGGTACTGGAAAAATTACGTTTCAGTATGATACCTCTTATTCTCAACCAACAAGAGTGATACTTGCAACGTTTTTTTTTTTTTTTACATTATTATTTTTATCGCCAATGATTGCAAATGGACCAACCAAAGATATATGGCCACAAATCATTTTTCAATATAGTACTAAAAAAAAATTAGGCACCATAGCCTTATCCGGTGAAAGAAATGTCATTAATTTCCAAGAAATCAGGACAGAAATTAGCTCAAAAACCCAGCAAAAGCAAGAATCCTCGTGTGCTCGTCATAAACTCTTCAGAAACTAAACACTTGACAGGCAAAAGCTCTAATACCATTACGTTTCCAGATGATTCATGCATAAGTGCATAACTGCATTGTCGCAGTTGATCCTTGTTCTTAGAATAATCATATTTAAAACTAAATTGTTTGATTTAGACTGATTTTTGGTGTCAAGTCTCAATGAGTGCGATGCAGATCTTGTCTTCCCTGTGGAGGTTGTGAAATCCCATCCAACAGAAGGTGAACAAGTATGGCTTCTTGCGCAAGATCCTAACTTTATCCGATTACCATGCCCTTCAGTTGATGCATTTGGATCAACTGTTACAAATATCTTGAACTAGTATTTAGAAAATCTGACAGTGATATAATATGTTCTGCTATTTCGCAAAACCGATCAATCACCACTCTTTAACCATGACGACCCTGTCCCAATCCAACTTAAACCCTATTCAGGTAATCCGAACTACTTATGAGAAAGCTACACTGCTCAAGTGCATTGAAATGAAAGCAAGCTACACCAGCTCATGCTATGAAATGCCATGCTCAACATGTGCATCCATGCGCGCCTGACCTGTATTTGGCTGGAATCCTAAGGAAATCTTTGATAGACCTAACAAATGAAGCATCCTTTCCAATGTCAATGGATATCTAATACTGCATGCTTATACACCAAGGTGTCCTATTTGGTACCAGGCTCAAGTCCCAGGTTCAAATTTCACCTCCCATCCCCGAAACTGAAGTTCTTGCCTATGTCCAAGAGGGAAAAAGAATATCATAATCTTATCTAAAAGTCAAGACATGTGGTTCTCATTTCACTTCGAGATCAGCAATTTATCCTCAAAAGATAACTATAAATGAGTAAACTGTACAAACCTCACTACCGTGCAAAACCTGCCTGAAGTGAGTAAAAAATAATTTTCCAAACAAATAATATGGGAATGGATGCTGAGCCAAAACATTAAACAGATGGAATACTCTGATTCAGATTATCTGGAGCTTGCAAGCAGCATTTTCATCCTGCAAATGAAACTTCAGGAATAGTAATATAAGTAACTGAACTGTAGTATGGATTTAATAAAATAGGGTGCTTAGATGGCAGAAAATCACAACAAAACACATGGAAGCTACACGAATCATATGATTCTCTACGTGCAATTTCACAATCAATGGTTTGCTCAATGAATAATCTAAGAAAGGGAAAAATAAGAAAAGAGAAGCCTGATCTGCAACAGTGTATGATTCAGTGATTCACTGCCAGATATGACTTTGATCTATGGCCAATCAATATGAAAAAATAAGGAAAACGAAGCCTGATTGCCAATGGTGTGCAACTGACAGCGCAAGAGAAAGAGACCTAGGACAAAACCTTCAATGCTTTATTTATTCTGGTACAATTGTTGCAGTTGAGATTATTATCAACCTCTCTGGTGTGATGCTTTTAACTTTGTTTTGTTTTCTTCTCTTTGCAACTCATGTCAGTGGCATATTGCAACAGAAGGGAAGTAATGAAAAGACCAGTTTCTTCCAAATTGCTTGAGAAATACAATATAATTTTAAACATAAAAACTTGGATGATTAGATGACCAATTAATCCTGTACAAACATGTCTTAACCTCTTGCATTACAAAACCAAACCTAAGGTCAAGCATTACCACGTACACTTTCAGCTCTCTCTCTCTCTCTCCACGGCCCGTACTGAACCCACCCTCCACCACTACTATTGTACCTACCCTCCTACAAGACAAAAAGAAAAGCAGTGTCCCCCCTCCTCTTCCCCACCCTACGCCTGCCCCTAGCCCTACCTAGGGGTGTCCATGGACCGGGTTACCCAAGGGTCCCGTTACCCGGCCTAGAAAAATAGGCCCAAAGCCCGATAGCCACGATAATTCGCCGTCCGAACCCATTACCCGGCCCAAAACCCTCCCCAATAGCCCGCCCGAAAAAAAAACCTGTTAAAACTTAGGCCCAAGAGCCTGCTCACCCTTCCTTTGAAAAAAAGTTATACTTTTAGACCATTAAATTTGAAACTTTGAAATAAGTCTCTTAATGTCGAAATTTAAAGTTTTAAAAATTTAGATACTATAAATAATGTATTATTTTCTTTTCCATGTATTAAGCATACAAGTTTCAAAGAATAGAGTAATGCAAATGATAGATAAATGAGTAAGTGTTAATCTAGTTGAGATGTATTCATTTTATTGAATGTAGTTATCTCCTAATCAAAAATAAAATCATTCATTATTTTATTTTTATCTATTTTGACTGTACTTTTAATTTAAAAATATAATTTACACAAATATTAAGTTATAAAAATATGTATTATTTTTAAATGAAATTGTATATAAAAAAGTCCACAAGTAGGCCCGCCCATCAAGCCTGCTCAATAGGCTCGCGAGTTGAGTTGCAAGTAGCATACCTTTATCCGAAGCTCAGCCCGATCCGCTCCATAACTCACTTGGGTAAGAGCGTGAGCCTACCCTACCCAAGCCCAACCTGAAAATAATTTCACGGGCCTAGCCCGACCTAGCCCATGGACACCCCTAGCCCTACCCCCAATAACACTATGGACTCACTCACCCCCATTGGACAAAAAACCGCTCACGCAACAGTCCCTAAACCTGTATTCCCTACCACCCTCAAAAAACCCTTCATCAATCCTCCTCCTTGAACCAAACCCGTCAAGAAGGTTCCTCGCAAGCATCCCAATCCAAAAACAACTCCACCTCAATCTCTCTCCCACAAGTAAATACACACAAGCTCCACCTCTCTCATACACTTAAAACACATGCACCTTATTGATTTAGGCCTAGAATTACCAGCACCTTATTGATTTACGCATTTAGTTACCAATCTCTCTCTCTCTCTTGATTTAGTGGTGGGTGTGGGTTCAATCTATAAGTGTGATGGTGGTTACGTGAATAGGTGTGGTAGTGCCTTAGGTTTGCGCTGATGGTGGATTTGGGTGGATCCGGGTGGTGATGACTTGCATGAATGCTATTGTGGTGGCTTGGGTCCTACTCTGTCCCTTTGTTTGCATACACGTGGCCATTTTTAACATTAAAATTAGTTGATTTGATGATGGTCTTGTTAGAGTATTTATATTATGAGTAATTTAGGCATTTTATATTATTTTGTTGCCCTAATATATAAGGGTCTACTAAGGATCAAAATGTCGTGTAAAAATATCCGAACATTTTGAAATTTTAATACACCGACACGAAACATGAGTTGAATCCCAAATTTTCAAAGTTTCAATCGAAACATTATTATGTCAGACTGTTTCGAATGAAACAGTACCGTTTCGGTCGAAACATGACTATGCTGCCTTTTATATTTTTTTTTTTTTACAAGTATAAACAATTACATTTAATACCCCACTGCATTATAATTTTTTACTTTTAACTATACATAACTACCATTAATTTAATTTGATGCCCTTCATTATTTTTTTTCCTTTTTATAATTATTCTTTTATGTTAGTATTATTTGTTAAATTGACATATTAAATAACTGCAAGTCATTTTATTAATTATTTGTTAAATATCTAGAATTAAGTATTTATGTGTTTTAATCATTGTGTACACAATGATTTTAATATTAATGAAATAATATTATTTATTAATTTGAAGACACAATTTAAATTAATAAATTATTATTATAATAATATATTGCACAAATTAGTATTATAATAATATATTGTACTTAGTATTATTAATTAGTAAATTAGTATTATAATAAAATTATATTATTAATTAGATAATATTCTAATTTAAATGATTTCCACCTTATCTCAAACTTTTTTTCCCTCCAATTTAAATTTATTCGTATATAAATGGATGTTAACCGAATAAATATGTTAAATTAATCAATTATTTAGTTTATCTTTATAAATAAATGGATTGTATTTGTATTTGTACATGTTTTCACGTGTTTCCATATTTTTTCTACGTTTTCCAAGTGTTTCCGAAACGTTTCCATTTTTGAGCTGACCGAAGCGGTACTTCGAAACGATATTTTGATCCTTACGGCCTACATTGTATATCCTTTGTTAAGGTTGTATGACTGATTGGATTAGTCTTAATAATATTCTTGACTTCTCTCTCTTTTCTTCACTTTGATCAATGATCAATGTCAACATGGTATTAGAGTTCTATTCGATCCTAGCCTACTTAAAAAAACAATTGAAGAACACAGCAAGTTCTTCAACTTCTTCTGAACGAGGGTTGATGTCATCAAGTTAGGGCTGACATCATTGTTGACGTCATCAGTCTGGAGTCATCATACTTGATTCTTCATGGGCTCTTCAATGATATGTTTCGTTTTTGACTTTGAGGTTATTAGATAGGGTTTTCCAATTTTTGAATGTTTTTCAAAAATTTCAGCTCTATTTTTCGATCTGTAATTTAGGTTTGTTTTTCTCGAATTTTTTGCTTCCAATCGGGTCTAAAGGGTGTGATTAAGAGAGTAAACTAGCTAGTTGTGTGATTGGAAGGCATTTGGTTGAGTTTTGGTTGGATTTTGACTGCTTTGGACTGCCAAATTACTGTTCACAGTAAGACCAATCGCTGCTTTGGACTGGTTCCCGTTATTGGCTTTTGCTGGTGCATTCTTCTTCTCTTTTGTGGCTTTGTTGGTGCATTCTTCTTCTCTTTTGTGGCTTCTTTTGTTGGATTTGTGTGTTGGTTGGATTATTTCTCCCTTCACACTGCACCGGCTGCTATTATATTGGGTTTGCAATTTTGGGTTGACAGAGAATTTTGGGTTTGACTGCTATTAAAAATTGTTTCTTGGGTTGCTGGATTATTGTTGTTTTCTGCTTTATTTTGGGTATTATTCTGTTGGGAGCATTGATCCTTTTGTTACCAATATGGCAAGTGGACATTTTGATTCTCTTCAAGCTATTAGTTTCAGATTAAATTGTGAAAATTATGTATATTGGTCTTAAGTTATGAAGAATTTCTTGTTGGGGAAAAAGATGTGAAGTTATGTTAGTAGTGCTTTGCAAGCTCTAACAGATCCGAAGGCAGAGAATTATGCTAACTTAAAGAATACCTGGAAGATCAATAATGTTAAAATCATCACTTTGATTAACAACTCAGTTGATCAAACTATTGGTGTGCATTTGACTAAGTTTAACAAAGCCAAAAAGATTTGGGATTATTTAGCTACATTGTTTGTTCAATCCAATTTTACAAAGAGATATCAACTTGAGCATGAAATTCGAGCTGCACGTCAGGGTGATAAGACCATGCAGGAGTTCTACTCGGTTATGATTGGATTTTGGGATCAGTTAGCACTTGCTGAACCTACTAAACTGAGTTCTCATATGGTATGTCGTACTTTTAAGGAGGAGCAACGGTTGGTGCAATTTTTTATGGCCCTTAGAGATGACTTTGAGGGACTTCGTGGTTCTATTTTCCATCATCTCCCACTTCCCACAATTGATGCAGTAGTGAATGAGCTTCTGACTGAAGAAATCCATCTTAAGACTCTTTCTGGACAGGGTCTTCTTTCATTGCCTAATTAACTTGCACTGCTTGTACCACCTTGAGGGACTTCTTACTCACAGACTAAATATCGGGGTCGAGCTGCTTCAAATGAGTATAGTTTTTGTCATGAAAAGGGTCATTGGAAGGCTCAATATCCAAAATTGGTGAACAAGATGTCAAGAGGGTCTTCTATCAGCCATTTAAGCCCAAAGATCGTCATAATGCAGCAACTGCTTCACCGGTGGATGAGTCAGCATGACTATGATAGCTGATCAATTATAGAAACTCTTTTTCCTTCATCAACCAGGTGTCCTATCATTTTTTCCCTCCACAGGTTCATTCACTACAGGTCCATCAGGTATATCTCGAACTGCCTGGATCTTTGACTCAGAAGCCACCCATCATATGACTAGTAATTCTTCCTTATTTGTTTCTATTGTTTCTTCTCCTTCTATATTTGTCCTTACAGCCAATGACACCCAAATATCTTTGGCTGTTGTTGGAAATAGGTCTCATAGGGTTATTTGGAGATTTTGCACACAACATAAGATGATGTCAAAAATCGATTCACTTTGCAACAGAGTGCAATGCAAGGTAGCTAAAGGCTACTACACCTCATGGGGTCACGGTCTTATTTTTCAAACTAGAGGTGGTTTGAAATTTTGAATAGAAAAGTGACAAACCTTAAGGAGTCTGAATTTCATTAATCCCTATATTTTGAGATAGCCTATATTACATAGTTATCAATAAGAAAGAGATTAGAATATTTGAAATTTGTACAAATACTCCCCTAAATCTTTCAAGTATGCTCTAACGGCTTCAATCTTTTCAATTGTCCCACTTCTCAAAATAGCATTAAAATAGCATAATCAATACCACTAAAATTCACAATAAAAACCCTTAATGGTATAGTAAGCTAATAAATACAAGGCAAATATAAGGATTGACCAAATAAATAACCTCATACAATATAAATAATTCTATTATATAAACATACTAGCAATAACCTCGTGTCTAAAGATACTTTGCAATACCAAAAATCAAACATTGATGGTATATTTAAAATTTATTTTTTCTTTTTTCTCTTTAATCACACAATTTAAAACTAAATGAACAAAAACGAAATAAGGAACAGTTAGAGGAGAGAGCAGAGAGGCAGTGGATTAGTAGAGTGGTTTGGAATTTGAGGTTGTGCAATAAAAATGAAAATGATGTTTTTGAGTGGAAAAATAATCTTTGGGATGAATTTTGTACCATTGGTTCAAAGTAGATGAACATTAGATCAATATTTACCGCTGCTGTGTTTTTATAAATTGATAATTCAACTTCCTAACTATAATATTAGATAAATAATTGGGTGGACACTAAACGATCATGTCCTTGTCCACATATTTTGTGACTGTATATTTTGTTTTATGTTTGTTGTTTACATTTGTATACATTGTTTATTAATTTTTGAATTCGCTACCGAGTATAAACAAGGATTTTGATTCATGACATGAGTCTCAATTTTACAACTATGATGGCAATTATTTTACAAACTTAAATTCCAACTTAAACTTAACGAAGCCTTGTCCCTAACTTAAATTCAAACTTAAACTTAACATGAATCCTGTTTCACTATTGTACTCCATTAAGGATCATACTTTTTGGTAAACGATAAGTGATCATATTTGCTTGTATGACAATAATTTACACACTTCAAAAAAATACAAATCCAAATTAAAATTTAATTTGTTTTTTGCTTATATGTAGGAGCCAACTCACTATTAGGAGTTTACTCACAAACCATAGGCGGTGAGTTTGCTCAAGTCTGAATTACCACTATCTCTGCAGCGCTTAAGATGTACTAACTGCATTACTACAAACCTAAAAGCAAAAAACAAAAACAGAGGTGCACGAACAATTTAACCATCACCAGGTATACAAAAACTAACAAGGAAGAAAAGCAATCCAAAAGCGAGCATCTAAACAACATTTTCAGACCTCATGAATGACATCTGCAGATGTTTATATTTGGTAGCAAAATGCCACAGTATACTAAGATAGCATGCTATGTGAATAGTCTCTATTTTAGAGTTTTTGACATTGCAAACCGTAAACTGCATCACTGATTTTTGGAATATTGTGGTTACAATCATGTTATATAAAAGAAGGATCAACCAGTAAGCTACATGGGATGACCATACAATTTCTTTTAATTTGTGATCTTTAAAAGGTAATGACTGTCTTATCCAAAAAAAAAAAGAGGAAATGACTATGGATATAGCTACTTAAAACAGTCTTCATTACATTGGGGCAGCTAATTCAGGTTGCAATTGAGCAAATCATGATTGTTAGATTTTGTAATGCTCCCTCATATTTATACATTTTTTCAGTCGAATGAGGGAAAAATATAAAATTGCTTCTGCACAGCACAAACTTCTCATTTTAAGATAGCCGAGAAGACAATCAACAAGGGGGATGGCAAAACAACTCGTCTGATTACTTGGAAAAAGCAAAGCTGAAAAGACATACAACAAACAAGCCATAATTTGACAACTTAACCTCTTATCACCAACAAAACTAACAGAATACCAACGGAAATGAAGACCATTAGCATATGTGTAAGACCTCACAATGTACTTAAGCGTAGCGTATATTATCTTAAAATTGTTTTTAAAATAATGAAAAAGAGGTTAGGGTGTTTATTGCGAATAAATCTTATATGTATTGGTATTGATGTTGTATTGAGAATGTCGGGGATGTATGGCTTGATACCTTGTGGAGGATCATCTTGTTGAGAAGGATTTATGATATTATGCTTCCTACGTGGTTTTTTTTTTTTGTAAATAATGGTTAGATGGTTGGGTACTGGGTTTGGGAGGATTTTGTGGGCCTCCATTTGTCATCCTTACTCTTGGTTTTATGTTTTAATGAATGTATGGTGGATGACTAGTAGAAAATTGTATATTGCTCTCCGACGATGTTCTGCCAATAATGCCCGATTCTTTGCCATCCTGCTCTTGGTTTTATGTTATTATGGATGTATGGGGGATGATTAGTAGAACATTATATATTGCTCTCAGAGGATGTTCTTGCCAATAGGTTGGATGCCCAATTTTCAAATTATACTCTAGAGGAGTGTGTTTGAGGAGTCTTTTCATAAGGGAGTTTATTAATGGAGTTATAAAGGCTACATTTATGTCTTGTCTTGAAAAAAGTTAATTCTTTGACATTGAAGGATTTTAGCCCTATCAATTTTGTTACAAACCTCTACATTATTATTAATAATATTCTTTCTTTTGGGCTTAGGGAGGAGCTTTTGTGAGGGGGAGAGAAATTATGGATGTGGCACTTCTAGCTAATGAGGTCTTGATGAGTTATGGTTAAAGGAAAAGAGGTCTTTTTGCTGAAAATATATTTTGAGAAAGCATATGATCATGTAGATTGGAGTTTTTTAGAATTAGTGTTGGAAGTGAAGGGATTCAGAATGAGGTGAAGGAAATGGATCAATCGTTGTTTGGAGGTGGTGAATTTTTTGGTTATTATGAATTGGAAATAGAGGGCTCAGACAAGGTAATCCTTTAGATTAGGTTGATGGAAAGGGAGTAGAAATGTAATTTGGTCGAATGACTTGTAATAGGAAGGGAAAGAATTAAAGTTTCTCATTTGTAATTTGCGGATGACACTATATTCATTTCTTCGGGGGAAGGGCAGAAATTAAGGAAGTTAAAGTTGATTGTTAATATGTTTGATGTAATCTCTAGGCTTAAGGTTAGCACAAAAAAAAAAACCATTATTGTGGGTATCAATTATAGTTGAAAAAAGGCGGATAGGATGGCGATTGAGTTGGGATGCTCGGTGGGTCGGTGGCCACTGAAATACTTAGGAATTCCCTTGGATGGTAATCCATTGTCTAGGAATTTTGGGATCCTATTGTTAAGAAAATTGGGAGGAGATTAGATGGGCGGAATAAATCTTTTATTTTTAAGGATAGATTAATATTGATTCAGTCCGTCTTGTTAAGCATTCCGATCTACTTCATGTCTGTTTTTAAAATGTCTGGTTTGGTGGCTAGGAAAATTGAAGGCTTGATGAGAAATTTCTTATAGGGAAGGGGTAGGAGAGGGAAGGCACAACCACTTGATTCGTTGGGAGGTGGTGAGTAGGCCAAAATATACTGGAGGGTTTTTGATTAAAAATTTGGAAAAAAAGAATGTAGCATTGTGGCATGCAGATTTTAGGAGCAAGTATGAGTCATAGCATAAAGGGTGGAATGCTAATGGGTTTGAAATGAGACTTTTCGGAGTCCATGAAAGTTTATTTCTCAAGGGTTACTTTGTTTTTCTCAAAGAATCAAGTTTATTGTGGAAGATGGAACTAGAGTACATTTTTTGGGAGGATATTTGAGTTGATGAGTTTTCTTTCTCTAGTCTCTTTCTACATTTGTATTGTGTCTCTTGTTATAAAGGTTCTTGGATTGCATCTATGGTTCGGTCATATCCTAATCTAATTTTTTAAAATTTTGGTTTTCATAGGAGTATTAATGATATGGAATGTTCGGAGTTGATGCTTCTTTCTATTCTTGATAATGTTAAGTTGATACAAATTTCAAAGGATAAGATGTGTTGGATTGGAGATTCAATGGGTGTCTTTTCCTGTAAATCTTTTTTTGAGTCTTTGATAATTCTTTATTTCCATTATTCTACCCATCATTGAAAATTTGGAAGGCTAAAAAGGCTTTAAAGGTGCATGTTTATGCATGAATAATTGATCATGATAAGATTAGTACTAATGCGGTTCTTCAAAAAGTGAGACCTAGTTATTGTCTTTAACCACAATGGTGTGCTATGTGCAACAGCGATAATAACATTGTGGATCATTTATTTTTGCATTTTCCTTTGGCGTGAACACTATGGAATTAACTTTGACTTTGTGGGCATGTCTTGGGTTGACCAAGGGTCGTGACATCTATGTTTTGTTTGGATGATAGGGAGTTTAGGGGAAATAGAAAATGGAAGACCATTTGGTATAGTATTTTCTTTGCTACTATTAGAGTTCTTATTTTTTATATATGAAGGCATAAGTTAATTACTGTAGGGTAATATTGTAATTACCTATAAATTAGTTAGTTATAAATAAGATGGTCTAGGGCAACATAGTCTACACACTAATTATTTTCTTTTTCCTTTTTCTTTCTCTCAAACCCTAATATCACTTTTCCTATTTCAACTTGGTATCAAAGTACGATTATTTGTTAATTACAAAATAGACCCGGTCACTAGAAGACTTACCATTACTGTTCACATGTCAGAGATTTTGTTGGAAAGTGATGTCAGCATGATGTCAGCAATTTCTGGTGGTTAGCACGTATATCCAGAGTCAATTTTTTATGAAGAATATTACGGTGATTTTTCTATATTTTTTTAAGCCATTTGAGTGACTTTTTATTTTTTTGAATATTTTTTTGAAAAATAGGGCCTATTTTCGATCTGCTATTCTTGGCCTGTTTTAGACTAATTTTTGGTTTAGATCTGAACTTGTCAATTAGCTTCAAGAGGAGTTTCTCAACGTGCCTAGGCCTCCTTGGTTGTTCTAGACATATTTTTTGTGCTCTTGAAATCACTATTCGTCCCTGGTTCTGTGTGGATCTAGACCTGATTGTTATTCCTTGGCCTCGGTAAGGTCTTCAGAGGTTGCTAATGTGATTCAAAGTGTTGGGTTGTGTGGTTTATTGCGTAGTGGGGTGTTGGCCAGGGGTTGGCTTGCTTCCGTTGGTTTGGACTGGTTTTTTGGTTCCATCTAGCTGTCAATGTTAATGTTCATGGTTGTGACCTGGTTGTGTTGCTGGTGGCTTGAGTATTGGCAGCAGCTTGTTTTTTTTTTTGTGGGCAGATTCTTGGCATCTTTCTTTGGTACTTTGTGCCGTTGTGGTTGATTGAGACTTGAATTCCAAGTTTGTGGGTTGTGCAGGTGTCAACTTTAACCTATGAACATCATTTTGTGCTCCTAGGGCACTTCGCCTATTGGGTGGTTTGTGACTTGGTCTAACTATGTTTTTTGATTATCTCAGGTAGTTTTTTTTGGCTTCATTCTTGATTGTTTCTGTGATTGTAGTTGTTTGGAAAAAAAAAATTGTTGGTTCTCCTGTTCTCCTTCATTGCCTGGTTGGTTGTGAGTTGTTCAACGGTTGTGGTTAATTTTGCATTGTGGTTTTCTTCTTGTTTTAAATTCGACCAGTTTCGTTGTTTTGGGTGTTGGATTGTTCTAAGGCACTTTGCTTCAATAGTCTTGGATTGTTTACTGGTTCAATGATTACTTTCTACATTAGTTTGTTTGGTTATTAACTCTTGTTGGACTGCATATCTAATTGTTGATTTCTCAGTGGTGACCTCAAATGGTTGTAATGGTCGACACACTAAGAATTATTGTTGGGATAAGTATGAGAGACCAACATATACTCATCGGGCTTATAATGATGCTTCTCGAGTACATCAGACTTCTCTACCAATAGTCTAGTTGCTCCTACTACCGACTCTTATGATTTTTCATCTCAGCTTCATCAGCTCATCTAATAGATAACTTCATTTTCTACACATTTCTATATTCCCACTACTAGCTTTACTAATGGCAATAACCCTGCATGCAAGGATCAAAACTTCGTTTCGAAGTACCGTTTCGGTCAGCTCAAAAATAGAAACGTTTCGAAAACACAATGAAGCCGCAGAAAAAATATGAAAACGCGTGAAAACACAAATACAATTCATTTATTTATAAAGATAAGTTAAATAATTGATTAATTCAACATATTTATTGGGTTAATATCCATTTATAGAAGAATAGATTTAAATTGGAGGAAAAAAAAGACTTGGTATGAGGTGAAAATCACTTAAATTAGTTTCAAACCCTTAATTTTTATCAAATAAATACATTTTTACTTAATATTAAGGTACTAACTATTAAATGTAATTGTAATGGGATATTAAATGTAATTGTAATAGGTATTAAATATAATTACAGTGGGTATTAACTATTACATGTAATTACAATAGGGTATTAAATATAATTACAGAGGGTATTAAATATAACTATTCATATTTATAACAAAACAAAAAAATATATATATAAAAACAGAAGACGCATAGATAGACCCATAACGGCTCAGTCTCAAACAGAGAAGTGAGAGGCGATCGAGGAGGCGATAGGCGATTGGAGATGCTGGTGAGAGAGAGAGACAAAGAAGAAGAAAAAGAAGAACATACCGGTGGTTGCTTGTGATCGGTGGTAGCTCGTAGCGATGAAGACAACTCCCAGGCCCTAGATCTGGTGAAAAATAGTTGGATATGCTCAATGGAAGTAAGTTATTGAATCTTTCTCCTCTGATCTCTAGTCTCTATTCTTCGATTGCCTTTCTCTCTTTCTTCTCTATTTTTTTTTTTTTTTGCTTTGAAGACCTAAACCTGGACTGATTGGCCTGTGATTTCTGAGCTTGGAGGACCTGTGAATTCTGAGATTTTTGTGATCATTGTTTCGTCAAAACTGTACTGTTTCGACCAAAACGGTCCGAAACAATGTTGTTTCGACCGAAATACTGGAATTTAGGAATTCAACCACTGTTTCGTGTCGAAGTGTTAAAATTCCAAAACGTTTCGAACGTGTCAACACGAGATGTAGATCCTTGCCTGCATGTATAGTTACTCAACCTTCTTTGTCATCTTAGATCATTAATTCAAGAACTAGTGCTCATATGTCTATTTTTCCTTATTTTTTAATTTTCATTTGTGTAACTCACTATTGTGTTGGTTGACGGTTCTTTTCTACTAATACATGGGACTGACAATCTCTGTGAAATATTTTTCTGATGGCTCTATGGAGTGTTTAAAGGCTCGATTGCCAAAAGATACACATAGACATATGGTGTTGATTACTGTGAGATATTTTCTCCTTGTTGCTTGACTTAACTTTATTAGAGTTTTTATTTCATACAGCTTGTCACAATTGGCCCTTGTACTAACTGGATATCCACTTTACAGATCATTCAGTGTTTATTCGTCGTTCTATATGAAGGGTTATCGTTCTCATTGTATATGTTGATGATATTATCATTACTGGTGATAATTCTGATAGTATTGTCAATATTAAGCTCCATTTAGTGAAGCAGTTTCACACAAAATCTGGGTCTACTTTGGTACTTCTTTAGGATTGAGGTTACTCGATCAAAAGAAGGTATCATTTATGCTCAATCAAATCCAAAGAAAGTACATATTGGATTTACTATCTGAAACTGGTACTCTTATTGCTCGTCTTGTTGATACACCTATAGATTATATAATCAAGTTAGATATTGAGATTGGAAATTTTTTTGATGATATAGGGCACTATCGAAGATTGGTTGAGAAACTGATCTATCTCACAGTTACGCGTCCTACAATTGGTGTGATTAGTCAGTTTATGCATGCTCCTCACAAGCCTTATTGGGAGACTATTTGTCGTATCTTTTGATATCTTAAAAGGAGCACCCAGGAAAGGATTATTTTACCGATAATATTTACATTTGGAGTTGGTGTGATTAGTCAATTTATGCATGTTCCTCACAAGTCTTATTGAGAGGCTATTTGTCGTATCTTTTGATATCTTAAAATAAGCACCCAAGAAAGGATTATTTTACCGGTAATATTACATTTGCAGTTGATGTGATTAGCCAGTTTATGCAAGCTCCTCGCAAGCCTTATTGGGAGACTATTTGTCGTATCTTTTGATATCTTAAAAGGAGCACCTAGGAAAGAATTATTTTACCAGCCTTCACCATGTTTGACTATTACTAGTCTAATGCTGACTGGGCAAGTAATCATGGTGATAGGCGATCTACATCTGGCTATTGTACATTTGTTGGAGGTAATCTTGTTACCTAATGTAGTAAAAAGTAAAACACAGTTGCTCGTTCTAATGCAGAGGCTAAATATCATGTTACTAGTCATAACCCGTGCCTGAAGGCACAAAAAAATAAAAATTGAGTATCTAAAAATCGATCCCATTATATTAAATTTTTTTAAAATATGTTAACTATAAATTAATCAAATATTAAATGATTAAATATATGATAGAAATGAGTGATGTGATTTTTTTAGGGAGAAAATATATAAATGATTACATATATGATAAAAATGAGTGATGTTATATTTTTAGGGAAAAAATATATAAATGATTAAATATATGATAGAAATGAGTGATGTGATTTGACGTTTGAATTTGACAACAGGATGATAAGTAAGGTAAGTGATTAGTGATAATTTTGAGGGAAAAAATATGACTGGGATAAAATTCAAACACACTCTTGTTTTATTATATAGATAGCTCATCTTGTTTGTGTAAAACCCAAGTAAATTTAAACTTTTTCTTAACAAGGGCAAAACGGTAATTTGTCACTATAATGCAGATTTAAAATACATATTTCTCTAGAACTCGGATGACGCAACGGACTTCACCGTTGGATTCGTATCGCGAAACCGAGTTGCCCCAAAAATTTTCGTCGAATTTCAAGATAATCGAATTTTTCACGCTTTACGGAACAAAAGGGTGTCAAGTGACCTCACAAACATCCTCACAAATAAAATTTTCTTATAATTGAAGAAACGTTCAAATAAAAATAATTTGAACTTAAACCGGATAAAATTAATCGTTTCAGGACAAAAAAATAACCCTGACAAGGGGGACGTGTGGCGCAATGTGCACCAAGCATCAAGAGTTATAAATATCCATAAAAAATCTGATTTTCTAGCAGAATATTCTGTCGAAATCAATGTGTAAACGTTTGAGAGAGGAGGAGAGGAAAAAAAACTTCAAGACTTGTTTCTCAAATCTACGGAGTTTCGCCGGTTGGAATTCTTTGGACCACGAATTAAAGGCGATTTCCTCTACGAGGGCTACGCAACCATACCAAGAACGAAAGATTTCACTTAAGATCCAAAGAAGAGGTTTTGGAAAATCAAAAGTTTAGAGTTGTGGTTGGTGTTCTTGAAGGTTCTACCTTCATTTTACGCTTCAAGAAATAGAGTTCCCTCCTACTTTGGTTTATTTCTAACCTATGGTGTCCATAGGGAATGGTTAGGTATATAACACTTGCCTATTGTTATGAAAATGAGGATATGAAGAAATGGGTATAGAAATGACTTGAATCAATTTCTAGCTTGAATTTGAGGTGTAGAAGTTACTTGTGTAATTTCTTGCAATTTGGTATTACATGGGCATACTATGTATTTATATTGTGCGTTTGTGAATGAAATATTTTAGTGACATAGATTATATAATAACATGCTTGTGATATTGTTGTTGATATGTGCTTAGTGATACATTGACGGTATGATAAATTTTGGTGATTATATGCATATGATGTAAGTCGTCATGGAATATGATGATATGCGGTTAAATTGCTCATTTGGCATTCATTACATAGTGGACATAATGTTGGCATCACATTCATGTGCATTGGTCATGACTGTAGGTGTGTGTGAATGGTTGATCAAGCATCATAGTTGGTGGTTGATAAGTGGACTCGAGAAGGTTAGATCGAATATCCCGTTGAGTCACATGGTTGCATAAAAAAAATTTGTGTCGGGTATAGCAAGCAGGGATAAATTCTCCCACGGGTGCAAGACCCGATTTCTTGGTTCATATACTCTCCTATGGTGCAATTCCGGAAAAGTATAATGGTGTACGCAACAAACGATGCGATTCCAAAATCTGTTACCCAACAAAGACACATGAATTTGTTTTATAAAATAGTTATTCGATGTGATTAAATTTTGTTAAATTAAGGACCCTCGGTTTTGGGGCGTCACAGTTTGTGAGATGATATGGGTTTGTTTTTTACTTTGTGATGTGGGATTTGATGTGTCTTCCCTTTTGAAGATGCATTGTGACAGTTAAGCAGCTATTTTCATTGAAAGTAATCCATTATTTCATGAGCATACCAAACACATCAAAGTGAATTGTCATTTCATCTGAGAGATCTATTGATGTGAAGGAAGATTATCACTCCATATATTAAGTATGGATATCAGCTGGGTGACATTCTTACAAAGCCATTAGCTCGATCTGCCTTCAATAATTTATGTTCCAAGTCGGGCATTTTTTATCTTTATGCTCTAGCTCGAGGGAGAATGTTAGAGTTCTTATTTTTCTATATTAAGTTATAAGTTAATTGGTGTAAGATACCATTGTAATTGCCTAATTATTGCTTAGTTATATAAGGTAACATAGCCTATACACTGATTATTCTCTTTTTTCCGTCTCTCTTTCTTCCTTTCTATTTCTCTCAAACTCTAGTATCACTTTTACTATTTCAACCACTGCAAGATTTTTTTAGGATAAATGTGCATAATTTGAGGGATTATGGGATAGACTTTATTTTTTGGTCTCCAATCTATGGAGATTGAAGATATCTCTCTCTTTTGCATTAGGACAAGTTAGAAAGTATCATGTGGCTTGTAGTTCGTCTACTATTTGTATATTTTTTTCATGACCTGTCATTGTGTTGGACTCATTGTCCACCCTTGATTTGGTGTTCTTGTAATAACTTCCCTTGACTAACAATAAATTGTTGTTTTTTGTCGGGAAAAAAAAAAAGAAAGTATAGGGGCAGCTGCTTAGCAAAGCTGACTCCTACATTATCAATATCTTGTAGGACTTACATGCTCCAATCCCCTTTCTCAAAAACATGGGTAAATATTACTGACGTACCCCATTTCCAAAACTTTGGTAACAAATACCCATAGATAACATATAGGGACATAGTGGTCATCTCATTAAGTTCATCCACCCGGAGGGCCCAACATGGGAGCTCTTATCAAACCATAGGGGATTCGTGTTCTTTTTACACAAAGCTTGGGGGAGCATAATGTACTTTTCGCTTATATTGATATATTTTTCTGCTAACTTTTATTTGAGAACTAAATGATGTTTGGTACTATGCAATTATGTGTGTCTAATTTGACTAGCCATCATTTGCAAGAGATATTCTATCATAATAGGAGTTTTTTTAACTTTCACAATTGCTACACCTCTTTCTTACTTTTTTAAGAACGCCTAATTGTGATTACAAAAGCATCTGCTAGTCACTTGCCTAATACCAACGGACCTTTGGTCCAATGGTACTCCTTGCCTTGTGAAGGCTTTACTTTCTTGAAGTCAAGAGTTCAAGTTTCCTTCCCCCCTCCCCCTCCCCCTCCCCACAGAAAAAAAAAAAAGTCTCTTGCCTAAAGTGCACTTCCTAGGACTCAGTTACATCATAAGAACATTTCAGGAATAATTTCAAATATCCATGGCTCCAGTTAAGGTCCTTCAATTTCACAATAGGCTTCTCCAATCAGCAAGATGTACCCAAAACAAGATTAGCCCTTCTGGCTGGGACACAAATGCATGACAATTGATGCACAAAAAGATGGTCACATTGTGTTCCAAGCCCATTAAATGTAATTAGCCATTTGACAGTGACATTTAGTTGCCTTACATTTGATATGAGACCTCTTATGCACAAACAAAAGAGTTTCTCACATTATCCTACTGAATGCCGACATTATTACTAGGAGAACATAAAAATAAGCAGTTAACCTTGGCAACTTACATCTTTAGCCTGAAAAGATCTGCCTGGTTTTAGTTCAGAAGTTTCGGCAGTAGAAGTTGACCCATGAATGCAGGTGCCATGATTGAGACCCTACAAACATATAACAAGGATGTAACACAAATAAAAATACAGCCATCTTTCCCTTAAAAATATTATACAAGTTGAGACAGACCCAACATACACACACAAACAGAGAGCATGGATATGATATGATTTCAATATAGCAGAAGATGGCTTTTAGACACTGCTGTTTATTATGAGCAGCAAACCGAGTAATCTCTCCATTTGTAGTGTTTTAGTGTAACCTTTTGCAGAATTGACAAAACTGTGACAACCCGACCCCGAAAAGAATTAAGAATTAAATATTATAGAGATCTAATTACAATTATTGAAACTTTATGAATTTTATTTGGGATAAAAAATCAAGTAATTAAATTTAAAGGACAAGTGTCTTGGCACTAGGATTGCAAAATAAAAATGGACAAGTGTCCTTGCTATTTAAAAAAAAAACCAAGAAAAATGGAAATGAACAAGTGTTCATGTGATGTCACCAAGCATGCCATTAGCATGGTGACATGAGAACCTTGATGACCAAGCAACTGGTTGCCATAAATAAGGCTCCCTCGTCAGTAGACAAAATGGGAGAAGGAAAGGAAAAGAGAGAGAGAGAGAGAAATAAGGGAAAAAAAAAAAGCTGAGGCATTAGGTTCAAAATTAGATGGTGACTTTAGTCCTGAATTCTATGAAATTGGTATATGGTGGTGATCAAATTTATCGGTATCTCTTGGTTATGTGAGTTACGGGGTAGTATACAACATACTTCTATCTTTCAATTTCTTTCCAAAGAGTGTTCTTTTTTATTATCTAAAATTTATATTCCTATTGATTATTTCAGTCGATATAAAATTCTGGAACTTTTGTTGAGCAGACCAATAATTTGAGCTAAATACTTTAGGATTGATTGATACATATATGCAAGAAGTGTGCTTGAGACATAGTTTTTAAAATATAATTGTGGCCCTATGGGGTGTAATTATGGTCCTACGGGGTATGATTGTTCGATATAAGTATAGATTTATATATCCAAGTGTCACCGACACCTAGATGAACCAAGTATGAAACTATATTTAATAGTAGTTGACCTATATGACATGTCAAATTTGATTCTTGATTACGTTGTTTATAATTGTCTATCAATTGAGTTATTTGTTATTTGATCATGCATATTAATCGTTGAGCATATTGTTTTTTGTTGTATCGCAAACTTCCCCACTTTTAATATTTTTCAAGATGATTAAGAAGAAAACGACCAGAGTTGAGATATTAGAGAATTGAAGATTTATAATTTTTATTTTTACTATGGTGATATATAATTTGACTATTGAAAGATTGAAGCTTTTCGCTACGGATTCGTCTTCCCGATTGATTTATCAAGTAACGCATCTGAAAAACCCCTATAGACTCTTACCTAACTTCTCTTCTTCTTCCCACTTTTCTTGCCCTTGTTGTACATTTTCCTTGGTCTAAAGAAAATAGGTATCAAAGCATTATGATCAAATAAATCACCTTTGAACAAAGAATTAACCAATGGGATACTGTTGATGACCAATGATTAAAATTCCGTTTCAAAACAACCGAAACACGTTTCTATTTCCAAGGAGACCGAAACGAATCCATGATAGAATCGAAATTCTAACACTTTGAGTTGTTCATAATGTTTCGAAGTATTTCAAATGTTTCAACGCATTTACACAATTGTTTCAAAATGGTTCAAGGTGTTTTAAGATGCTTTGGTATATTTTGATTAATGTTTTGAAAAAATAATTCCCAAATTTTTTATTAGTCTTTATCTATTTTCAAAATGGGGCGAAACGTTTCAGTTTCTTAATTGACCAAAACAATACACTGAAAGTCTTTTTTTCATTCAATAATTATATAGATTTAACAAAAAAAAGAGATACTTACTGAACATGGGCATAATCAACACAGTACAACCAAGAAACAAGATTTAAGAAATGGATAAAGCAGCCAGCCTCCTAGGACCATGCTCACAGGTTACTAGTCATCACAAAGTAGTCCAAACAATTTGCAGTGACAGACAAGAGGTCATTTAGCAGATTAACAATATCAGCAGCAATCTTTAGCGAGTTTAGCCATTTACAAATATTCACAGCAGCTCTATATAGAAAAACAATTAGAAGTTGTCTCACTTGGAAAACTACACAGATTTTTTCAAATACAAAAAGCATTTTATAGATAAAATGTCACTAAAGAGCTGAGGAGGTATCCATGAAGTGTACACGAAGCAAAAAGAGACCTAAATTAAACATCAAATAGAACACTAGAAAAATTATCCTCAAAAGTTGCTTTCAGCAGCCAAAGTAACACCAAAGGAAAAAAGAACAACCCTCCCAAAAAAAACAAAAGACGCCCCAACCACACCAAGGACACAACTTCCAACCTCCAAGGAGAGCATCACCCTTGCCCCCCCTCAAAAAAAAAATCCTGGTCCTGTGCATTTAAGCCTAAAATGTTCCACCAGACAATGTGCACCCTCATGGAACACAATCGGGCATCCCCCTCCACTTTTCTTCCTTCCGTTATTTCCTTTCATAATTCTCTAAACGTGTTAGCTTCTTTAATTCCTTTTCTTGCTTTTAGGTTGAGCCCTTCATTCTCTTCTAGAAACCCTCTACCCCTTCGGACCTCTATCATCTATCATTACCCTCAATGTCTTACCCCTGATTCCAATTATATGATTTGAAACCCCAAACTCTATCAATTGAGGGGTATCTTTTGTTCATACATTGTACATATTAGATAAAGGATATACCTTTTTCTACAATCCATACATTTCCTCACTGCAAATTAAGTTGTTGAAGTTATCAATCCACTCATATTGCCACTTGTACATTTTGAAGTATTTGAATTAAAATCAAGTTGGTGGATGTTCATATCCCTCACAAATTATTTTAAAGACAAACAGACTGGCACTGAAATAACCTCATTTTAGCAAAAGCTTACAAGTGTTATACCAAGACTTCCAGGAGAAAAAACAATCTTTTTAATAAAAACAAGAGACAAAAGACTGGTTAATTGTAAGTTAATAAGGCAGTTAAGACTAAAAAAATTAATTAGAGTTTAGAAGAACGAGAAGAAAAGAGAAAAAGAGAAATATTGTATTGTAATAAGATTGGTGTGTTAGGGGTGTACACCTGACCAC
The DNA here is from genome assembly GCA_023539305.1 of Ilex asprella. Lineage (NCBI taxonomy): Eukaryota > Viridiplantae > Streptophyta > Magnoliopsida > Aquifoliales > Aquifoliaceae > Ilex > Ilex asprella. Next base: position 27,313,673 of record CM042187.1, read on the forward strand.
CTATTTATATTAGTTTTGATGCTCACAATAGGAAATTCTAACAATTTCAACACTCTCCCTCAAGCTAGAGCATATAGATCCAAAATGCACAACTTGAAAAAAAACTGCTGAAAGCGATTCACGCAAATGGTTTAGTATGAATATTACCGAGTTGATCACCAGACTTGACATAAGGAGTGATAATCTCTTTTTGCATTAGGAGATTCTAAAATAAATGACAATCGATTTCAATGTGTTTGGTACGCTCATTAAACACAAGATTACTAGTAATGACAATGGTTGCCTAGTTATCACAATGCAGCTGCATAGGAGACAAAATATCACTCCCATCTTTTGAAGTAGAAAACAAACACATAGAATCTCACATACACTATGAGTCATGGCTCAATATTCAATCCCTTCACTAGAATGTGTCGCCACATTTTGTTTCTTACTGTGCCAAGTAACAAAAATTGCAACCAACAAATGTACAATAACCAGAAATAGACTGTCTATCACTATGACTACTAGCTCAGTCACTATCTGATAACCCAGTAACAAATAAGGTGGACAGATACTGTGATTGATGGTCGATTTAACCATCTCGACCTATAGCTCCTTTCAAATATGGAATAATACTACAGACAGTTTCCCAATGAGGTTTACAAGTAGTATGCATAAACTGACTAACAACACCAATGGCGTAATTAATGTTTGCATGTGTCACTGTGAAATAAATCAGCTTTCCAATCAACCATAGATAATGCCTTGTGTCTTCAAAGACATCTCACTATCAGCATCCAATTTAATCATTGGATACATGGGAGTATCAACTCGACATGTACCAAGAGTACTAGTTTCAAAGAGTAAATTTAGCACATACTTTCGTTGGCATAAATTAATACCCTCCTTAGATTGAGCTACTTCAATGCCAAGAAAGTATTGCAGGAGGCCTAGGTTTTTGATATGGAACTGTTGACCAAAATAAGTTTTAAAAAGAGCAATACCAGCTGAGCCATTGCCACTAATAATAATATCATTGATATATACAATGAGAACAATAACACATCTGGCAGACTTCCATAGTAACATTGGAAGCCATAATAAAGTACAACAATACTAAATTTGTCAAACCAAGCACGAGAGGATTGCTTCTGGCCAAATAATGCTTTCTTTAACCGACATACTAACTATTCCCGCCCAAACATGGCATATCCTTGTAGTTGAACCATATATACTTCCTTCTATAGGTCCTCATGTAAAAATCATTTTTGAAATCCAGCGTAGGTAAAGGCCAAGCTAAACTCACGGCAACAAAAAATAATAGACGAACACAGTTAAGACAAACAACAAGAGAAAAGGTATCACAATAGTCTGCACCATACGTTTGAGTATAGCCCTTTGCAACCAGACACACCTTTAAGCATTCAAGAGAACCATCAGAAAGATATTTCACAGTAGACACCCAACAAAAACTAACAAGCTGTTTACCAGAGGCAATGGAGTAAGATCCCAATTATGATTCTCATGAAGAGCTTCCATTGCCAATTTCTATGTTGGAGATAAGGTTTTTGAAAGAGATAGAAATAGATATAAAAGAAAATAATGATGCAAAATAACAAAATGATGGGGAAAGATGATAAAATAAGGCATAATTACAATGTTATGTACAACTATGAGTACTTTTCCATAATGTAATAGGTAGTTCAGAAGGCGACGGGGGAATAGATGACTCAGAGAGCTACACCTCCGGACAAGTTAGTGCTGGTGGAGGGGCGGAAGCATACGACACAATCTGTCTATCTTTAGAGCAGTGGTAAACCTAAAGTGGGCAAGCAGATATTGTTGGAGGAGAAGACACAAAGTCAAGAATAGTAGGCAACAAAAAAATCCCCCTTTACCAGAAGAGATCAAGTCTATAATTAATGTATAGCCTAATGCAAAAAAAAGGAGATGACTCAAAGAAGATAACATCAGCACTAACATGACAGGAGCAAGAAAAGACCGAATCATAGTATCGATAACCTTTTTGAATATAAGAATATCCCCAAAAGATAAACTCGATATAGCGAAGTGATAGTTTATCCAGACGACAACCTAGTAGATGAACAAAGACAACACAACTGAATATACGAGGAGTTAAACTGAAAGGTGGTGTATCAAGATATAGCAAGGAGTAAGGAGACTGGTTGTTCAAAATAGAGGAAGGCATGCAATTGATAAGATAAGCAGAAGTAAGAATGACAGCCCAATAAGGCTTCGGCCAAGATCAAAATTTCGTTTTGATACATTGTTTCAATCACCTAGGAAACAGAAACATTTCAATGTATTTTGAAAATGTTTTGACCCGTTTTGAAAACATAATGAAAAACAAAAATTAAATTATTTTTTCAAAACATTGATCGAAATATACTAAAAATATTTTGAAATACCTTAAAACATTCTGAAATAATTGTGCAAATGCATTAAAATATAACAAAACATTTCAAAACATTATAGAACACCTAGAAGCAATGTTTCCCGGTTCATGGGATGCTATGGTATGCAGTACGAGTACGTGTAAATGGTACAACACTTTCTTAGGCACTCAATACGATGAAAATAAGTTTAGTTGGTACGGTATTTTGGGTCGCAATTCGTTTTGAAACTCTTATGTAGATCGTTTTCACTACTATACACCATTATATATTATAAAACATTCATAAACACTAAGTTGATTACAATTTATCTTATATACATATAGTCAATTAATATGTATTTTATATTTGTACTACATGTTTTAAAATGAATTGATTTAGGGTTAGTATTATAATTTGGGGTCGTCCATTTTGGTGATCTAGATCGTGAACATACCTTGTTTGGGATCGATGTACCCATATTATGGGTCGTTAAGAATTTAGTGAATTGTGGTAACCATGCCTCTAAGTATTAGAATTTCGATTTCATCACTGATTCGTTTCGATCGTTTCGAAACGATATTTTGATCCTTGACTTCGGCACATGCATATTAGACATTAGGGTGCACGTAACATCGAATAAATGACGATATTTGCATTAGGCAATCCCATTTTAATTTTGATGGATAATGCCACGGTCACCACAAAAACTATTTATAAATGAGTGAGTATCGTCAAGAGTATTATCAGAGCGAAGAATTTTTATGCGAATATCAAACTGAACTAAGATTTCATTAGAAAAAGTAGAGAAGATCTTAGGCAATTTGGCTGCATCTTTCATACAAAATAACCAAGTTATACAAGAGAAGTCATCAACAAACCCTACTAGAAGGAAAAAAACTACAATGATGCTTGTCTAATTGACAAGCCTTACATTCTACCACAAAATGACTCAACCTAGGAATAACTTGACGTAACGTCTACAAGGATGGATGACCTAGTCAAAAATGTCACGAAAGATAAGACATAGTAGCACTCGAGGTAGGAATAGACACGCTAGGATCCAAGTAGTAAAGGTCATTGCTCTCATGCCCCAAACCAATCACCTTCTTCGTCATGAGATTCTAAAAAACACAAGAAGATGGACAAAATGTTAAGAAACATTATAAGGACTAAGTTAGCTAACTCACAGATAACAAATTAAAAGGAAAGTTAGGTATAAATAACCCAGAGGTTAAGGGCATAGACAAAGTAAGATGAAGATCGTCAGTTTCTTGTACTGGTCAAAAAGAACTATCGGCTAATACAATGTGTGAGTTAGATGAACAAAAATTAGAAAATAGGTCAGAAATACTAGAATTATGAGCACTAATTTTGGATCAATGACCCAAGTAGGTGAAGAAGGTTGGGCAACCACATATGCAAAGTTACCTCCATCAGCAAAACTGACAGTTGACGTAAGCAAATGTGGAAAAAGTGAAGACTATTGTTATATAAGCTAACTAAGCTAAGAAGAATGGTCACCATGAGAATCAGAAATAGATGCAACTGGACCACCAGTAGAAATCTTATATGCTAGAGAGCCTGAAAGGTCGTTAGATGCTTGATTAGCATGTGTTGGTCTCCCATGCTTGTCCCAACAATAATCTTCAGTATGTCCTCTACCATCACAATAAGTACACTTAGAACGATTAACATGACCACCGCAACTGGTATTGTGAGATGGACCACTACCACCACTAGATATTACGGCGGACGACCCCAATAATGGAGTTCCATGACTAATGAAAGCACGTTGAAGGCGATAGTAAGCATTTGCAGCAGTCAAAAGAGTCTCACTAGCCAAAATTTGATTTTAATAAACACTATAATCAGAGGTAAGAATAGACAATAACAAGGCAACCTGAAACTCTTCACCCTGTCATTGTTGTATGCTTAATTCGGTGCTTAGTGGTTGATAAAGCAAAAGTTCTTCCCACAACCTCTTCAAAGTGACACAGTGTTCAACAAGAGATTTACCTTGCTTGGTATTAAACATACACTCAAAAAGCTCATAAATGGGGGACACATTCTATTCTTGATTTACATCTCCTCAAGGGAATCCAATGCTACAAACGTTTCTATCCTAAGCCATAACCATGTCATCATCAAGGAATTCTCACTTCATAACTCTTTAGAGGTCTTTGGAGGTGGACTCTCAAGTCAAATAATCAACTTTCTTTTTGGCTCGTAAGAAAACTTTAGTTGCGTGCAACCAGTAATAATAGTTGCTGCGATTTAATTTTATAGAAGTAATCAGTCTAATCTGGTCATCGACTGAATAAACATGTTTAACCTGATTGTCCACCGAAGTGTCCTTTGTTTTTTTTTCAAATAAGAACCGATACTTTTATTAATCATAAAAGCTCAAAGAAAGTACAAAAGAGATGAATCTAATGTTGACAAGTTGTCCAAACCAAAGATAAAATAGAAAATAAAAATAAAATATCCAAGCCTAGAAAGAAAGGAGAAGAAAGTGAACAAGAGAAGAAACTCACCTGAACTGTACTGAACCGGTCTGTTATGTGTAGGAACTAGTTGGTCTAGCACAGGGGGATGAACCGACTGCAAACCTGGATCTAGGCTTGGTCCAACCACAGAGTTTGGGGCTTGATTCAACCAGGGCTGCATCTCGGGCATGGAGAAAAGAAATAGAAGCCTAAAGAAAACCTAGCTCCTTACTGTTTGACCACGGTGAGACGCAGGCAATCTTCAACCTCCGATGATTCGATGATTCCAACGACAAGCGGACACGACAATAACCACAACAAGGTTCGCTAATCAGAATGGAACAGCAGATCAACCTATCTGCAACAAATTCCCATCGGAGACTACTGTGCACTGCATCTTCCAGAACAAGGAAGCTCTGATATCAGACATTCATGTTCAGATCAACACAACCACAATTAAAAAACCGAAAGTCTCTGTCCTGGTCTTTGTAAGAAGAAACCAGAACCAGAAGAAGAAGAAGAAGAAGAAATTATTTAAAACAGGGGCGAGGACCAGATGCAAATCCTAATACGTGCTGATACCAAGTTGAAACTAAAAATACAATTAATTAGAGTTTAGAAGAAAGAGAAGAGAAGAGAAAAAGAGGAATATTGTAATAAGATTGGTGTGTCAGGTGTGTACATCTTACCACCTATTTATATTAGTTTTGATGTTCACAATAGGAAAGACCATATTAGGAAAGTAAACAATTAGGAAACCCTAAATAACCGCTTTCCATCAGAGGATGATGATGGAGGCAGTGGATCGAGCTGAAAAGCTCATGCAGCTCTATTTTTCCATTGTATCAATCAACAAAATGTTGTTTGTCGTAGAAGGAGGTTGGACTTGTCAACTATTGATCCGCATGGAATGCGATACCATGCTAAATTCTAACAATTTCAACAAAGGCAATTACAACTAAACTTACAAGTATGAAATCAAGGTGACCAGATTCAATATCATTGACACGACGCATTTTAACAAGCATTAATGTGTTGTAGCATTTGAATGAAAATAGCATACCCCGTACGAATATCCAAGATCTTTTCCATCTTCAAAGAGAGAGGAGTAATATGCTGGGTCGTATATAGACCCTCCTAAAACATCATCAGAACCAGAGGAATGTCTAACTACAGAAGGAGTTGCAGGATTTAAGAAACTATTTCTTATATCAGCATCTGCTTCTCGAGGAACTGAACTGTCTACATACGAAACTCCGAGTCTGTACATCTGAATCCATAGTAATGAAGATGACACCCTCACATAGAATCCAATAATTTGCATCGACAGAGTGAGTTTCACGGAAAAGATCACAAAACTTCCATAAATCTCAGAAGAGATGTTCCTGCATAAACAAATAGGAAATAAAGTCATTAAATGAAAACATTTGGGGTAGGCACAATCAGAAACAATCAGGCAATAACGTGCATGAACCAACTATTTCTCAACTTATGCAAGGTCAACGTGTGAAGGTGCCATTATAATATTGAAGAATTCCAGGCCCACCCCTACAGAATGATGAAAGAGTTCAGTGTCCTGAAAGTACTTGAAGCTCAGTCCCAAGAACAACATCCAAGAGACTTCACCACCATTAACTGTTTTCTAAGGCCAATGTCTGCTGTGTTTTGTTCATACGAAAAGAATTAGAGAATATAAACAATGTGAGAGCTAAAACTGGTGACGTGGACAACCTCCAGATATAACAAGTTTGCCAAGCAGAAATGAGAACCAAAAAAGAATACAACAGAAACAAAATCAAACTTTCCAGGCTCGATATGAATTTCCTAAAAATGAGTTCAAAGAGTGTCGTGTGCACACGCACTTGTCCATACATGTAGATCACCTGATAATGTGAAATTGTATTTTTTTTACTAGTCTTGTGATGACAGCAATTATAATGACTCACCGCAGTAAACTCCATGTCTTTTAAGTAAAACAGTGTTTATTTAAGAGCGGAAAGAACCTGATTTTCTTATGGAAGGATTTCATCAAGAATAGTCATGTAGCCAAAGGGGAAATCCTGAGTGGTGTAAATCTTTAGCAAATGGAAATGGTTCCTAAGGTAGAAAATGACTATGAAGGAAAGAGCTGTAAACTCTCTGTTCGACACTCCAAATGCCAGCACATCAAATGAACTATGATTTGCTATCCCATGAGGATGAAGCTAAGACTAAAAGTCTAAAAAAATCATACATCTCCATTCCTCCAAGTGAGTGGGGCAAACTCTAAACACAAATCAGATGTCATTCATTGTACCTTATAATATGTCAAGTCATGCTGATCACCTATAACCCCACACCCACCCAGGTAGGCCCCAAGAAGGTCCCTATGCGCAAAAATCAATCAAGAAACGTCCTATCAAAAAAAATAAAAAAAAAATCAATCAAGAAATAGAAAGTGAAAAAACAACAAAAAAATAAACAAAAAAGCAAAAAGAAAGCCATTTAAACTGGGACTTTCAATACTAGCATAATACCATAACTTCGCTTCATTCATTAACCATTTCATATGCAAGACAAATAACAAATGCCTTGCCCCAAATCAAAGGATAGTTAATTCTTAGCAACAAGAAAATTTTAGGTGGTACTAAACCCATGGGTAAGAGCATGGTTGAAAGAGTAAATCTTTTGTAAAGATTAAGAATCTAAAGGATTACTGGTCTGACTTTATCTATAGTGGCTTCATGTTGTCGCCCTGGTATGTAAGTGGAAATTAGTTGGAACATGTGTGTATGGATAAGTTAATCCTCCTCTCTTAGCTAAAAAAAATGCTTCGAAGTCTGTGGAACAAGGGATCCATGACCAAGATAATTCTTAATATTTCATTGACAACCATTGACTTCTAAGGATAGAGTTTAACTTCGTCACCAACCTAAGCTAATGAGGCTTATCACCCTTTAGTTCTCTCAAAAATGTCAACCAATGGGGATGATACAAGTAGGGGCTAGAAAGTAATTTCTAAGCAAGGACATAGCTGCCATATCCAATAGTTTCTTTTACAACAAATCTATAAAAAGTCATTAAAAAAAACACGAGATCCCAAATCCCCATACTACCCTAGGTTGGAAGACTTCAAAAATCCTAATTTCAACCTTCACACAAGTCTAATAAGCATAATGATCAAACCTCCCTAGGTTTCTAGGCCATGTTGAACTTTCATCTGGTTAACTGTTCATACTTTTTGTCAGTCCTTTTTATTTTGATTCGCAAAACAATGGATGCACCGTCAAAATGCAACCTCCTTAAATGAAGCGATACTTCATGCAACTTAAGCAAGTAGGAAGGCTCCTATGGATAAAAGGTTCAGCATCTTGGAACTTATACAATTATTCAAAATACGAATTGTTAAGGTGTGAATAAATTAAACTAATGGCGGAAAGGGAATATACTCGTGAAAGCAAAGTGAAGACCATGAAACAACAATATCAGCAATAAAAGCATGGTATATTTCTAGATAAGAGGCACAAATACGAAACGGCCTAGACACGATATATATGAAATTATATAGTTTATGATAAATATAGTGATAATGATATATTTTTAATAAAATATTCAATATGTTATAAAAAGTATATGTTATGTCTAGATTGTAGTCATCTATTGTGAATTATTAGACTAACATCTAATAGTCAATAATTATGGATTTTTTTCGTAAATGTGTGTACAAACATATATAATTTAAATGATTGCTCTCATTTTCTCAATTTCTCTTTTCTCAATCTTTTATATATCTTTTGCTTTAATTAATATATTTTGAGTACAATTTTAACACATCTAGTCTTGATAATTATACCTGCTACTCAAATTTTTAAGTTTTGTTAATCACATGTTTATTATTTAGTGGTAGACAAGGCCTAAAGAAGTGTCGAATACGTCACCACAGAAGTGTCGGACATGTGTCCAAAATTAAGGTCGTGTTTGTTTTGTGTTTTTTGTTTTTGCTTTCACTTTTTGTTAAAAAAAAATTAATAATAATGTGTATGGGCTGTGTTTTTATTTTTTTTTTAGCTATGTTGTTTTGAAAACAATTACCAAAACTGTAAACAAAAATTTGATATTTTGAAAAACAACAAAAAATTAAAACATGTGCGCAAGGTTCAAAGATTTTAATGAGGTCCACACTTTGAACCCCTTTACTAGCAACAAATCCCATTTTTTGTTCTTACTATTTAAGCCCCCTAACTCTCTTCTCTCTCTCTCTCTCGTGTTCGTCTATCTCTCAGGAACAAGAAACAGAATAACTCTCAAGCTCAAATCTTCTCTCCAACGCTGGTCTCTCTACCTCTTAAGCTCGGATCTATGGATATATATATGATATATATATATATATGTACACATCTAGGTATATACATGATATATATGTATAGATCTACGTAGATCTGGATTTTTCGATGGGTTCTCTAATGTCTAGCCGTCGTGCATCACTATTATACTGCATGACTATTAGATTGTTGGGCATGGTAATCTTCGAAGTGTCATGTTTTTTAGGGTTTTATATGTATAATATCTAGGTTGTGTTGATTTCTAAATTGGAATGTGTCTAAGGATATAGTATATACGAATTTTTTGTTAGTTGAAATGGAATTAAGATTTTCTTAGTTTTATGTTATTATTTTCCATAGATCTATACATATATTTGCAATTTCAATTTTTATGAGCTCTAAAATCTCAAGTTTTGTTTGTTAAAATTGATTTTAGATTTGTAATATTGAATTAAGCTAGAGAAGCTTAGGTTTGCTAATGAGTTGTATAAATTGCAATTCTCCTACGAGATTTGGACAAAACTAGGGAGAGAGAGAGAGAGAAGAGGAGTAGGAGGGCCGTTGTTGTCCATAGGAGATATGCTCAATGATGTGGGAGAAGAAGGAGATGATGGGAACCACTCAAAACCTACATCTCACATCTCAGATTTATTGGTTTTCTATTAGTTACTATATTTGAGTATATTACTCCTCATGCGTTGTTGGGGATTTCTTGTTGGTGAATACATATATGAAACTAAACCGTGCATATGATCTTATCCAATAAAAAGTGGCATATCAGTGTAAAAATTGGGTTTCTATCTAAAATGTACTTGAATATGCTCATGTGTTCTATTTCAAGCGTAGTTAATGTAACTACAAGTGTTTAAAGATACTTGCTTTTGTTACTTTGGTTTATGATCAATAAGCATTCATGTGATTTCAATATGTAATTGATAGGGGTTCCTTTTCTAACTATTGATGGGTTTCGGTCCTTCATTCTAATTTGCACAAAGGCCTCCAATGGCTGTGACAAATGAAGTGTCAAGGCACAGTGAGGGGATACGTTACAAGAAAAATGAAATTATGTTCATGGTATTTGCACTATTTGTTGGGATTTTAGTTCAGTGATAATAACTTATTAATGTGTACATTTGATAGTATGTTGAACAATGGAATGTATTGCTATGTTTAATGACTTATGCAATTCAATTATTTTGCTTTAGATATTATTTGATGAGTTAGTGGATGTATTGGGATAAAGAATTTTTAATTGTTTTTGTAATAGGAAATAATATAAAGCAAATAATTAAGACATAACTTGAAGTAGTTACCAATTTTTTATTTTTCAAAATTTGTTAAAAATAAATGACTATCAAATATATTTTCTATTTTTAGTCTTAAACAAAAAATGTTTATATTTTTTATTTTTTTGAAAACACAGAAACAAAAACGTTACCAAATGCACCCTAAAGTGTCTGTGCTTCTTGAAAGTGTTTGTGCTTTCATAGATTCTAGTGATTGTTCCTATAGGATAAAAATGTATAAAATTTGACTAGAAAACCACAAGAACAACCTAAATTATTTTTTCAAAGATAACATGGCGTTGATATGATATACAACCAAATATGAAGGTCCTATTAACATATCTGTAAGATCTCGTATTAAAATTAAATAAAAATAATATAATCTTAAGAGTTTTTCTAAGATGAATAAAATGATGGTAGAGACTTAAAATTATTGTTGAAAGATTGATTATGAAATTTGAGTTTCAAGCATATTGACTTTTGAGATAAATTGAGTTTTAGAGATGTTTAAATTTGAGAAGAGTAATTAAGTAATTTTATAATTTTTAGACAAGAATAAGGTTTTCATTGAATCCGGAAGGTCGAAAAACATTGGAAGAGGTTATATGGGTTGCACTAGAAGTTTAGAAGTATTCTAGAGTTAAAACCTATTTTAAAGAGGATTTGGGTAGAAAGAAATTTGACATAATCTTAGTATTTTGGCAACAACTTTTTACCCTAATGTCCGATTGACCTGAAATTTTTACAGTAAAAACTAAACTTCAAGGACTGCAAAAGTGTATTTCATAAAAACTTCATGAATCGACCTCTAACTAGATCAAAACTTCTTTGGAAGTTCAGGTAAAAACTGGAGTCCGTTCAAACTTGAATGAATTCGTTCGAACGACAGTTAGTCCCAAAAAAAAAAAAAAAGTACTGGGAGCAAACAATGTTCGAAAGTCAATATAACGTTCGAACGTCAATTAGATATTTTGAACGTCAAGACTCTAGTTTGAACATGCTGTCTCAATTTTGGGTGTGAAGTCTTCACCAATTACACTCTTTTAAAATCCTATAAATATCTAAGGATATCTCTCCTAACCCTATTTCATCAGGTCTAACCCTAGAGATCCTTAGAGAGTAAGAGAGATAAAGAGAAACATAAGATTGAAGGGGAATTCTCACGTTAGAGTGGATCAAACACGCTATGTTTACACTTTACACACAAACTACGGAATTGAGGTAGGAGATTCTTCTCAAGTTCTTTCATTAATGCTTAGGGTATTATATATATATGTTTTCAATCTTCTTAATAGTTATATGATAAATACTTATGATTGTTTGGTTTGTTTATCATTGAAACGGGGTATTGAACAAACTACATGTTTGGGTTCAAGGAAAAATTGTTCTTGATATTTCAACACTCTAGTTTTTCCAAAATACATGTTCTATTGTGAAAAATACATGGATTCTTAATTTCTAAATTTTTATTCTTGATTAAATTATGTTTTCATCTAATACTTGTTCTTATTCCAAGAAATTACAATTTTTGGCAAAACTCTAGAATTTTAAATATCGAAATTGTGAAAGTTTTTTTGAGAAGATTTCTTACATATTTTAATTCATTTATTAAGGTAATATATAGAGAATTTTGTAATTGTGATACTTGAATTGTTAATGAAAATTGTTATTAGTAAAGATTGTGGTTGTTGAGAAAAATTGTGGTTTCATCTCTTGTATGGTTTGGGTGTGAAAGACTTGAATTGCCTTCTAGAGCTACTGTAGAGTGTTAGAGGTTAATCTATCCCAATGGGGATGAGATGATTGTCCAACACTTGTAGTGGATTATTGTTGTGAGAGCAACCACTATTATTCACGCAAGTTCAAGCCTGAAGGATGGTACACCTTTCCTGTGAAGGATTCGTCAATGTCGTGAGAGACGGTATACACCCATCCTAAAGTGGTTTGTGATTTGGCTTTGTGGGAAATGATTGAGATTGTGTGATTGTGATGGGTGAACGATGTAGAATCATTGTGTAGATTCCTGAGAAGCAACCAACATACATGAGAATGGGGATGAACTAATATACATGAGAATATGGGATGATGATACTAAGTTATTTATTAAATGTTTTAATTTATTGCAAGTTTATTCCTGTCATTGATTTACTACATTCGCTCACCCCTACTACAACACAATTACAGATTTTGACATAGAAGAGAATGTCAATGTGGATAAGCAGGTTCATTATTAGTCGTTGGAGGATCAAGATGTGGACCCTGTCTTAGAAGAATAGATTTGTTTTAATTTTGATTTAGAGTTTGAGAGATCTTTATGAAACAATGTTTTAGCTAGTTTTTATTATTCCGCTGCTAGATATTCTTTAGTTTTGAATTGTAAGTTAGAGAAGTTACCATGTGTTTTTGGCTTTAGTATTTATTCTTTGTCAGATGGATGAATAGTTCATTATTTAATGGTTATGGTAGTTGCTCTCATGATTATATGGTTTTAGATAGTAACGTCTCTCAAGGTGAATTTTGGAGCATTACATTATCCAAGGTATCTCTTGTAGGCTCCGATCAAAGTGTTTTTCAATTATACTTACACATAGTTTAAAGTTGCAATATCGACCATCGACTTGTAGAGCATTATGATTCAATTACGGCATCACAGAATAGTATCAGACAATACGTAGTAAATGCTACATAGAAGAAGAAATTAAATATAATGAGTGATTTAGAGTATATCACGGCAGCGACAGTCGATATCAACCGATCCAGTGACAATAAACCGAATGACTTGGGTTGACTCAAAGATGTCACAGATGATTGGGCTGAGTCACATTAGGCTCGTGGTTTACATTGAATGTGGAACAGTATTGAATCAGAGGGTGCCGAGTCAAATATGACTCAGTCAAATTATATCCATATCAAAAAACTTTAAACTCAGACTTCACAATACTAACAAATGCCTAAGCATTTTAAAAAAGTCCCCACCAAAACAGGTCCCAAAGAAGAGAATGCCCATTACCACTAGAAAAGATGACAAAAAATATAGCGTTGCTGCTACCAGAGGAAAGTGGGATGTGTCCAAATTTTCAACACTAATTGTGCTAAATTCAGTCCAATGTTTTTTGGAGTATCAAATGCTGATATTCTTTTAAATCATTCATCTCAAATGACCTAACAAATGAGGCAATAATAGCAAATCCCAGGATTTTGTTTTCCATAAACCACCAATAGAACCCACATAGCAGGAAAATAAAAGAACATGAACTAATCAAAATACAAAAAACAAATAAATAAATAAACCGGAAATCTATATATCTCAAAAACAACCAACTAACTTGATTACGTCTAAACCTCCAATGTAAAAGCAAAGTACACGAAATGGAAGTAGCATGCAAAAGATTTCAACAACTAGATTACCAATGTCTGCTTAAGCTTCAATTATTGAACTTCATAACCTTTCTACTAACGTTATGCGGTAATGTACAGTTAAAATTCTTGGCGATGTGGGTGTGAAAAGTGACGGGATTACAATGTCCCATTAGCTGCTCCTACCCTCTCTAAGATTTCAACCTTCTTTTTAAGTACAGAAAACGAGAATTTAACTATCAAAAAGTAGTAGCAATGTGGAGAAGTGAAGGCTATGAGAACTAATGAATTTTTTCAGGGAATAAAAGAGTTAAACGCACCAGATTTCATGAGTGAAGAGAATGAACCACGAGATGTCGAGCAAAATGGCGCAGAAGAGAAGAACAGCGTAGGTCCGACCCAAGCTCTGACTGCTACTCTCGATTGCCACGAGCGCGAACAACGCAATCCCCAGATTAATCAGCAAGACACCGTTGTATAATGCCCCCAGAGATCCAATCAATGCACAACCAATCTTTCAACACCCAAAAAATCATTCGTACATTAACTCACCAATATGGTCTAAAATACGAACAAGAACTAAACAAAAAATCAGATTCAGAAAAAAAAAAAACGCACCTGAATGTAAATGAGAATCACAGCAAGGAATTGAATCCTGTCATAATCACGAAGCCACGTCTGTATCTGGGTGCGCAATTCAGAACAAAGCATCATATACCGGAATTTCCAAAATGGCCTCACTCAAGCACCTAAATTTGGAACCAAACACCAATACAAAACCAATATTTCAGAATTGATCAATCGGAAAATTTACAGAGATTGTAGAAGAAAAGATAATCGTAATCGAACGAGGAGGTCTACATTGAAACTAAAGCGCATGGAATCAAGAGCGATTTGCCAATTTTGTTTTCCTTATATCACCAACAGGATCGTCTTCTGTCGCAGTATGCGTAGGCATTGGAGCTATTTGGCAGCAGGGGTGGCCGGAGACATTTTGGGGCTTTGGGGAAAATAAATGAGGTCTTTTTATTTTGGGCAAAATCCAGTTTACCTTCGGGTATTTTGTACATGACCCTCTATTATTTGGAAATCAGCACAAATTTAACCTATTTTTACTCTCTTTTCAATCATGTATTTAATTTGTTCAGATCATGCACAAAGTAAGTAAAAATAGAGCTACAAAGTGACGGGTTCATCATTTTAAAAATTATCACGATTTTTAATTCAATTTTTCATCCATAAAACCTCATTCTTTCTCGATTCTAACTTCAAAAATGGATTCCTTGACCCTAAAAATGGTGGATTAGACCCCCTTTCACCTCCGAAATTCAAAACTTTGAATACCCAAAAATTCATGTTTGAAACTTAAATAAGGGTTTTGATTTTCTCTCACTATACACCGTGTTGCCTCTCTCTCACTCTCTCTCTGACTCAGCAATGTCACTGCCCCTCTCTCTCTTCTTCATCATCTCTATCCATCAGCAACCCCATCTCCCCTCTCTCTTTCTCTAAGTAACAATCTCATTGCCCCTTTATCTCACCACCCTCCTGCCACTATTGGCAACCTTCTCTCTGTCTCTCTCTCTCTACAATATCTTATATCTGACTTTCTCTTTCTTCATATTCCCACCCACTGAATCATAATACTTCTTCCACCATCACCCACTGCGCACCAATCCAGCCCACTACTCACTACCACTCCCACTAAAAAATAACCCAGGGCAACCCAATTCTTCAACTCACTTCATCACTCAATTAATCCATAATAAAAAACATCAAACTCAACCCAATTTATTAACCCAACAAATTTAATCCGATTCACCACCAAAAATCCATCTCAATTCATTACCAATAAATTCAACCAACCTTCAGCCACAAAGAGAAAGAGAGAGAGAGGAAGAGAGAATAATCAAAATAAAATTCAAAAAATTGTATCAAACTCAAAATTAATTTCGAAATCAAAATCAAAAAATCAAAGGTTATTTTGTGTGCAAGGGTGTCAACAACTTGCACACCCATAATGTGGACAGCAACCAACTAGAGAGAGGAAGAGAAGATAGAGAAAAAAAGGGTATTATAGCCCTTTACTCATGTTCATTATGGAGGAAGACACTTGATTTCCCATTCAACCCGTTATTTAGGCGTGTGTAACATACACACAGTTAATTTTAACAGAAAAATGTAACAGTTGCATATTAGTCCAAATCCATAAGGGGGTTGAGTGTTTATTTTTAAACGTTAAGGAGGTGAAGTGCTCTAAAGGCAAACCATAAGGGGGTAAATTGAAGTTTGCCTTTTTATTTTTAGGGGTAATTGTATCGGAGGTCGTATGGAGTTTGTTTTATTTTGGTCTTTAATGTTTTAATTGTATTATTTTGATCACTGAAGTATTGAATATGTTTATATATGGTATTCCAACCAGACAGTGTTCAGATTACTAACGATTTTTTATCATAAACTTGTCATATGATCTTAAATATGGACAAAAAAATAATTTGAATAAATCTTGACCAAATTTCTACTCAAATTTTAGTTAAATGCCAACCTAAATTACACGATTTTGATCATGAACTATCCAAATTTGGGTCAAAAGCTACTCATATGACACATTTTTTGGTCAAGAGCTACCCAAATTTTATTTAAGAGCTATCAAAATTATTTTTTGTCCATATTTAGTTACTATGTGACAAGTTTATGATAAAAAATCATTCGCAATCTGGATGTTGTCTGTTTGAAGGATCATATAAAAACATATTCAATACTTTAGAGACTAAAATGATGCAATTGAAATATTGGAGACTAAAATAAGACAGACCACATACTTTGGGGACCTCTAGTGTAATTAACCGTTATTTTTAATATTAATAATAAAAAATTTTGTACAATTTTTAAAATATAAAATTATTAATTAAATTTTTATATTCAAACTTTTATTATCATATTTAAAATTGACAATAAGATAGAGAAAGAATAATTAAAAATTATGATGATAAGTTTAAACTCAATTTTTTTATGGGGTAAATACTAAATATTTTAGTAACTTTCAGTTTTACTGTTAATTTTCTTTCTTTTTTTAAAAAAAATAAATAAATTTTAGCCCCTTTTAATTGCACTACTAAATTAATAGATGCAATCTACTTGGAGTTAAAATCTTTTGTTTGGACATGGATTTAAAATTTGTGGTTGAACTATTATTGCACGCTTATAAATTATGGGGGTTTTACTTGAAGTGAGACCTTGTTTTTTTTTAATTGGATTTGTGTTTTTATGAGACCTTTTTGTAGGGCTTAAAGTATTTATAGATTTAGATTTTTATATGGACTATTTATGATACCTAAAAGTTTGAGGCCTTCCTTAAAAATGAGACATAAAGCCCAAGATTTTTTCAACTATATTGTTGATCCGCCCCTGTTTAGTAGATTTGTATAGGAGCCAGAAGGACGAGTAAATATTGAATATAACGATGATATTATATCACTTGGTATCCACTTGAACTTTCAAAATTTGGGGAGTTATTTGCTTGCGTGGTAACTTGGTTATTAATTTTTTTAAGGTCTATTTATTTATTTGTTTTAATATTATTAATATGTGATATCATATCACATTGTCATATGGTATAAATGAATATTTTTTTGAGTTAATTGTACTGGAGGTTCCTAAAGTATGGAGTTTATCTCATTTTAGTGTCAGTGTTTCAATTACATCATTTTGAACGCTTAACTATTGAATATGTTTCTATATGGTCCTTCAAGCAAACAACTTTCAGATTACTAACGATTTTTTATCATAAATTTGTAACATAATATCTAAAAATGGGCAAAAAATAGTTTTGATAGCTCTTAAACAAAATTTAGGTAGCTATTGACAAAAAAATGTGTAATATGGATAACTTTTGACTAAAATTGGGATAACTCATGATCAAAACTGCATAATTTAGGTGGATAATTAACCAAAATTTGAGTAAAAATTTGATCAAGAGTTATTCAAATTATTTTTTGTTCACATTTAAGTATCACGTGACAAATTTATGATAAAAAATCGTTAGTAATCTGGATGTTATCTACTTGAGGGACTATATAGTAACATATTAAATACTTCAAGGACCAGAATAATATAATTAAAATATTGAGGACCAAAACAAAACAAATCTCATACTTTGGGAACCTCCTATACAATTAACCCTATATTTTCAAAATGACCTTCTCTCTTTTCTCCCGTTAAAATAACACCGATAGAGTGACCTAAATTATGAGACAGATTTTTTCATGGACCAATGACAGTTCGGATGTTGAGCTCCAAATGTAATGCATTCACCATGAGGCAATCATTATTCTAAAAATCATAAAAACACTCCCAACATTTTTGAGGTATTTGCAAATGAACAGTGCAGCAATTAGCGCCTCTTTAATTCTTACTTTTTTAAAAAATTTAAATTTGAATTTGGATAAAAAAATTACTTTTTTTTTTCAATGTTAGATCCATTCCCATATCAAATTAAGGAAGATTCATTTTTTTACTCAAATTAAGGAAGACTCAAATCTATACTCAAATTTTTAATATTGAAATTTCACCCTCCTTTAAATATTCAATGGTCATATTTTACCCTCTTTTAAATTTGAGTTTGTACTTGTTTAGATTTGAAATTTTTTTCCTTTAAATTTGAATTCTTCCTTTAAATTCAAATTTTTCCATAAGAGAGGTCTATACCAAATGCATCTTTTTTTTTATTCAAATTTGAGTAAGGGTTTTGATTTCCATTGGACATGATCTTAGATCTAATTTTTTGAACTTATGCATTATTTTAATTATTATTTATTATTAGATTGATAGTATACATTATTATAGATTGAAACTCACGATTACTTCAATAATTATGATACATTAAATTAATAAATTAGGTATAAATAATATTTTTTTTGGATAAATTATACTCACACCCCCTAACATTTAGTTTTATTACATGAACATCTCCTCACATTTCAAAAATTACACTAATGCCTCATAAAATGAATGCCGTCAATGACACAAACAAAAAAAACCATTTTGCCTTACCATTGCAATTAATATTTTTTTCTTGGAGAAGACCTTGCCAAGACCCAAGGCCCTTCCTCCTCTGAAAGCTGATCCTCTCTCTCTCATGAAATATCAATCTCTCTCTCTCTCTCCCCTTATATGCTTTATAGCATGATGATATGAATTACAATTACATATTGTATTTGCACAAGCAAGAGTAACATTACAATCGTGGATATTCAACATGAGCATGGGTGTGTGTTCATATTTTTAATCAAACACCATACTTGGTGGGTTGATACATGGGCTCAGGAAAAGTTGGATCTAGGTCTGGCTGAATCGTATGGGTTTGCATTGAAAAGGCGTGTTAGGATTAGCAAGAAAAGCTAGATTCTCCCTCGAGTGCAAGACCCGATAATTTTGGATACACACTACCGTTGGTATTGAGTCCATAAAGTATATCGGTATACACAGAATTGTAGGTGGAAGTCTTGAAATTTCGTGTCAATTGGGTAACTGTTGGTGTAAGTCCATAAAATACCTACCCTAGAAAGATACATAATTTTTATAAAATAGTCATTAGATCTCTAACATCAATGGTGATGGCTTGAAATGTTTGGATTCATATGCATGGTATTGCATGTGTTATGGGAGCTAGTGGGGCTCGGTGTTGCATTGCATGCGTAAGTTCTCATCTCATAGCATGACATAGAACTGTAGCATTCTTTCATGAAATATATATATATATATATATATATATATATATATAGTTGAATGAATGTTTGATATAATGTTGCATGTGACATTTCATATGCATGTGGGTTGGGAGGTAACCTTCATATAAGATACACTATTGAGCGTGGCTCACCCTTTATACTAATATATTTCAAGTGTTGGACAGGTGTCCGCTGACAACCCTAACTTAGGCCGGCTTTGAGGACATAACCGGGTTCTGGCTCTCGATATGGATTTTATAGTCCGTTATATATGATTACATTTTAGCCTTGTATATTTTAAATACAAAACTTGTATTCTATTAAAGGCATGTAATGGGACTCGTATGGACTGTCCATTCTTTTGTGAATGGATGTATTACGTGGATGTTGGTATTCAATACTATATTGATTGGTTATCGATTTTGGACCCAGTGTGGTCATATGGTTATAAAATGCACATGTATGTGTGTGTGTGTTAGGTATAGTTTCCTGTATAAGGGAGACTCTATCCAAATTTGTGTTAAGATAAGGTCCCCCGATAAATGGGTCATCTTAACGTGTTATCAGATTATGTGGTATCACGGGTTATTCCACAGATTGATGGGTGATCAATAGGTTGAGTAATGGCACCAGGGAATCGAGGCGTCACATGAACAATAATGGTGGATCTCACAAGCAACAACACACTACAGGTGTTAGGCAACCATCTCACCCCCCACTAGGATAGAGTAACTTCTAACACTCTATAGTTGTTTTCGAATTAGCACTAAGGAGACAAACCCTCGGATGAATGATAGAACCTAGATTCTGATGCGGTCGATGCCTTTGATATTAGGCATACCGCTAGTTGGAGAATGATTTTAGCTCATGTCACAAGAGAGCTCATATTCAAAGGATGGACCTTAGCCCTATTAGTGTTATGACTTTCTTATGCGCCATTCTGTTCCTCTAGTTTCATTCCAAACCTCCCCTTGACCCATCCTTTTTTATTCTAATTGTAAGGCATTCAATGTGCTTGATGTAGACTAGAAAGAAAAGGTTTTTCCATAGGCTGGGAGAGTAGCCACCTCTTCACTCTCCTTTAGCCGATTCAGATATCGAATCATATCTCTTGGAGAGAGGTGCATAAGCTCTCCCATTAACTTGATTTAGGGGGGCCTTCTGATTAATACTCAAATATAGCATATTCTTATGCCCCATTTTGGACTAATTGAGCTTTGGTGGAGTTTAAGTGATGATGTTTCAGGTTTTAAAGTGAACAAGGGTTCAAAAGCACCAAAAAGTACCTTTGCAGACAATCACAGCATTTTAAGGAACAAATTGTAGCAACAGCTTTGGTGAAGCAACGTTCGAACGTTAAATACCGTTCGAACGGTTATGATGAACTAGGCCAGATATTATAATCTGTGTTGCAGGCAAGACCCAAGGCCCTGGAGATTCAAGTACTATATTTGAACGGTTATAAACGTTCGAACGTCCACTGGAGCAAGGACAAGATCAGGCTGACTGAAGACATGGCGTGTTGCAGACTTGCAGTCAGAAGGCCCAGGCACTTGAGTGCCACGTTCGAACGACAACCACCGTTCGAACGCCCCTGGAATAATTGGAAAGTTCAGTCAAGATTCTGCAAGGACCTGGAGAGAGATTTGCACAAAGACTTGGAGGAAGATTTTTACAGAAAACCACGTGTAGTCTGACATAACTGGCAGACACTGATTCCAACTGACGTTTGAACGGAAGAGAGCAAAGACAGAGAAACTGTTCGAACGCCATTTACAGTTCGAACGGTATTGACAAACTGCCTACAGAGTGGTTGGCTTTTCACTTTGACTTTGACGCCCAACTCTATTCTTTTACCCCCTCCCTTGCATTCTCCTTGCCTAAAAAGACCCTTAGTTTGTAGAGAAAAAGGGGAGGAGGACTTGGCACTAAACACTTGGTAGCCAACACTTCTCATTTGTAGTTCTTCTATTTTGTCTTAGTATTATTTCTTTGCTAGAGAGTGGGGAAGTTAAATCCCCATTCCTTTTCTTTCCGTTAATGCTTACATTCATGTTTGCTTAAGAATTGTAATTCCTTTATTTACATTTAGTCTTTACGTTTATGTTCCTGATTTACATTTAATCTTTACATTTATGTCTTTATTTACTTCTAGTCTTTACATTTATGCTTTTACATACACGCTTTTAATTATGTCTTGCACTTTCATTATTTGTGTAACACCTCGTATTTTCTTTTAAAAATGTATATAGTTATATGATAGATAATTATTGTGGAAATGAGGATATGTATAATGATGTAAGAATGAATCACATAG
>CM042187.1:27355526-27409419 GCA_023539305.1 Ilex asprella
GGCAAATCCTTTTCAAGAGGAGGGGAATGATGCGAATCATGGCCCAATTTCAAGAGATCTAGTTACAGTTCCAATTGGGCCGGTTACGAGAGCATGAGCAAGGAAGTTTAAGGAGGTACTCAATAGTCTAATTCAAGAGGCATGGACTCAAGCAAGTTCGTGGAGGCCCATTGACCATGATCCACTTGAACAACAAAGATTCATCAACATGGTTCAAGTTCTAAAGGAATTCGGATAGGCTAAGGCTAAGCTTAAATTAGCCCGTTGTTGTTAAGGCCTCCAATTTATTTAAAGAATTATTATTATTAGAATAAGTGGGCTTGAGGATGCTTGGCCCACATGTTTTACTTCTTATGAAATAGGATTTTCGGAGTTACTGTAGCACCGTACTGTTAATGCTACAGTAACGACGCACTATTCATTCTTGTTAGGGTTTGATTGTAAGGCTTGCATGCCAAGTACTTTCCTTTTAAATTTAGGCATGTGAGTTATTCTTTTTAGGAAAGTAAGAGATATTTCTTTACCCACAAGCAAGAGATATTCCTTAAATAGGATAAGCTATTTTAGGAAGTTTCCTAATCCTTGTAATGACTAGCCTTTATAACTAGGCATTCAAATCAATGAAAATTCAGATTGTTATTCAACAAATTGTGAGAGTATATTTCTCTTTGGTTCTTTGAAGAACTAGACGAACTTATCGGGATTTTTTGTGGCGTTCACTATCGACTTATCAAACGGATTTCCATACCGTTTGTGGCGTCTTCCTTTATACCAAGGTTCTTGTTTGTCGTAAACAACGGGTCGAGGTCTTCCATTCAAATCTGATCGTAGAACGATCTTGGGTTCCTTTTCGTTGTTGGTTCTCGTTATTCTTGGCGGGTTCTCTCATCAAAGACCCACCCGAGGATGTTGGTGACAACTTCGGGGATGATGATTCTAATGTTCCAAGGGGTGGGTGAATGCAATACCATAGAATGCCAAAGCCCCAAATGCATTTTACCCCATTTAAATGAAGGAAACAATATCCTAATTGATCCTTCGATGAGGTCAATGCGGGATTATCTCCAACCCAGTTGGAGCAGCACTCCCTCATGCATACTTCTACTGGTCCAAGCTCATGTGTTCCTTGCTAAACCCGGGATGTTACAACTTCTTCCTCAATTCCATGGAATTAAAAGAGAGAATCCTTATTTACACATTAAGGAATTTGAGGAAATTGTTGCAACATTTCTCACAAATCATGTCATGGAAGACATAGCTCGCATGAAATTATTCCTCTTCTCCCTTAAATACAAAGCCAAAACTTGGTTGAACTCATTGAAACCTCGATCGATAAGTTCTTGGGCACAAATGCTTTCCAAATTTTTAAACAATTTTTTTCCAGTGCCCATGACCACTTCTCTTAAAAAATAAATTCAATTTTTTTTGGAGAAATTCAATGAGCAGTTTTATGAATGTTGGGATCAATACAAAGAGTTGTTACAATCCATTCCACATCATGAATTCGAACTGTGACAATTGGTTAGTTTCTTCTATGAAGGAATTACACCGGCCCACTGACAATTCATAGACATGTTGTGTATTGGAGAATTTTGAAACAAAGACCCGGATGAGGCCCTTGAATACTTCAATACATTGGCACAACATGCTTAATCATGGGATATCACGGATCCCAATGATGTGCCAAGATCCTCTCCGGGGAGTCAATCAAGTGGGATCGAGAAGACTTGCTTGTCAAAATCACAAAATTATCTTGGAAAGTGAAGAGTCTAAAAGTGAATAGGAGGATTTCTATTGTCACAAAGACCGAGAAATTTTGCTTTATTTGTGAGAGTGTTGACATTCAAAGAGGTATACCATAAGCAAGTCAATGCTTTCAACCTAAGCAGGCAATCATTTTCTCCACAATCCAATACATATAATCCAGATCAGAGTAATCACCCAAACTTTATTTGGAAGAATGAGAATCGCATTCCTCACGGGTCAAGTTCATATTCACATCCCATTCCACCCAAGCAAAACTCACATCCCATTCCACCCAAGCAAAACCAATATCATGGTCAAGGTCCCCTCGTCTAGCTCCTAATACCTCGGTCCAATCCACAAGGGTTTTCACAAAACCCTCCTCCACAAGGGGTTTGGTCAACAAGGACCACCTAACACGCACACTTACCAACCTCCCCATAAGAGAAATTTGGATGATGTCGTATACCAATTCATCCAAAGTCAAACCACCATCAACAATTAAACCGCCGCCGCTTTTAATGACATTCATACTCAAATCACGAAATTGACCAATGTCATAGGGCCGCCGTTTTTAATGAAAACACGTGATTGAGTCGTCCGAGTCCACCAAGGAGAGTTGTGAACAACTCAAGGCGGTCACCCCCTTAGGAGTGGCAAACAAATTGACAAAACCATTTTGTCAAAAGTCTCACCAAAAGCCACATTAGCAAAAGAGAAAGAGACTATGGGCAACTTCGAGGGGGGGTGAGACACATGAAAAGGAAAAAAATTATTGATTTGAATGTGCATGAATATCCTATTTCGACCCCTTTTCCCCAACGTTTGAAGTCACTGGCTAAAGTGGCTAATTATTCTGATATCATTCGTAGGTCATCCGGTTGTATTTAGCATATGCAACAAGCCGTTAAACCAATAGGTTTTCCCTTGCGAACGAGTGTTGTCTTGTGAGAATTTTCACTGAAACTACCTACAAACTTTAGTCAAACAGATGTGTGTATGTGAGACTTCTTGTCAGAGTGAGTTAGTACCATGGTCGTTGAGACACATAACCCTCAATTTCGACATGTCTCCCAAACACTTCTCTTTCATAGGTACGCACTCTATGCAGAAATAAACATTTGTTACATTAGTATTTAAAATGCCCTATGTAGTAAGAATAATCATTCTAGCGACAATAATTATTATATAACAAACACTCCTCTTTACAACCTTCCATGGATGGCTCTGATTTCACAAACCTCTCTTAGAATGCTCTCAACAAAAATTTCCTCTGATTATAGTGACTTTTCTCTCAAAGGGCATGTGATCAAAAGAAGGTTAATTGTAAATTCACATGCACAACTATTGCGGGAGTGAAATATAAGGAAACAGACTAATCATGTTTGACATAATCTCATGGAAGAATATTAATACAAATAAAGTAATACTATTAACACACCCCAATCTTTTGGTTGACGACCTACATATGCATTAGACTTGAGATTAATTAGGGCTTTTTTCAGGTTGTAATGTGGCCAGGGGTAAGTGGTTAATTAAATGACGGATAAGAGGAGTTCAAAATAGGTTATACAATTTGGTTATATTTCTGCACATTCCCTCATCCTTGTCTTCATCTTTGTCTTTGGAAAAATCACTTGTGTTCTTTGTTCTCTTTTCATTTCATTCCCTTTTTCTTTCAAATTACAATTCTTTGGCTAGATTGACTTCTTTTGTATTCTCTTTCTTTGCTAATTTCATTCTGCCCTTTTGGTTCTTTTTTTTTCTTTTCATAACCAGGAAGCTCTCGTTTTAGAAAACATGCAATAAATTTAGATAACCCAGGTAGGGATTTAGAATTCTTTTGGCTTGGTCAAAGTCATATTGTACCGAAAAGAATTATCATTTTGAGGCTCAATCATGGCTGGCGAGGGATTATGTATCAAAAGAAATAGATAAAGTTCAAAAAATTCAACAGATAGCATAAAATCCTTTCTCAAGCATGTGCACATGTATTTGTCGTATGAACAGATTCTTTGTGGGATAGATACATCAATAGACTGCTCTATTCGCGTCAATCAAAACAATTAATGAGATTATTCAAAGATAGAAAGTGAAAACCCTTACTTGATTAAATGTAGATTTTCTCTCAAAAGCATTGCAAGGCTCGAAAACTTATCATGGTTTTGTTGTCCAAATTTGGTATTGACAATTTACGTGGAAGTATACACGATCAACAAGTAATAAAGTGATAAGTAGAGCATCGTTCACACGGAGAATTATTACTAATAACTTTCAAGTACTAACTTTATATCAATTCGAATTTATTTAAACAATTGGAATTCAACTATGAAATTACTAATTTAAAACTAAATATAAATTTAATAATCAAAGATTGAATTTAACAGATAGAAGAATTTAAGATTACAACTTCCCCTAATGCGCGTATAAATCTTTCCATTCTCTTTCTAGTTAATTGATCAAAATAAGTTGTTAATTGAGAACTCAAAAGTATTTAACAAACCTCTTCCGATAATTAGATAAAAATATCTCTCCCAATTAAATTACTATATTCCTATGCAAAATAAGTTGGAATAGATTCATTAAGTTCAAACTCTCATAAAAGTTACACACAACATTTAGGTACATTCCTATCCTATACACAAATCCAGCTATTCAATCCTAAGAAGAATTAACTAGACGCATGTCATCATATTCAGATCTAAAACTAAAATTCATCTCCCAATTTTATCTAGGTTATCAAATTAATTGTTGGCCATACAATCATATAATAAGCACAAAATATGATAAACAACTCATTTATGATCAATAAGAACTAGAAACGAGAGTATAATAATTTAACTAAACATCAGGTTCTGCTGCAATCTTAATAAAAACTTAGTTCATAGTGTAATTGAAAAACATCATTCTAAAATTAAACATCTCAAAAAATCAAGAAATAAAAGCAAGAGAAAAGAATGAAAACTTAGTTACAATCTTCAATCTCTCTCTAGCCTTCACGTCCAATCTTCCTCGTGTTGCTTCCTTCGATTCTTGTCTTCAATTTTCTATCAATCCTTGGTATTTTCTCTTGTTAGCAGCCCCCAAAATTAGTAGATTTCTTTCTAACTCAAGCCCTAGCATGTGTAGCATTAAGGTTCAATTTTGGGTCAAAAAAAGTCAGAATTCGCGTCCAAAGCCAACTCAAGCACCTAGGCGCTGGCCTTTTAAGCCTAAAGCTCCCTTGTTGCTCAGTTTTAAAAAATTCAACACTTAGGCTTCAAATTGACCTTGTTTCCTTTCAAATGATGATCCCTACAAAATAACATCAAAACACACAAAAACAAATAAAAAAGAACATAAAATATTTGAAAACTTGTAATTTCATCAAGCCGAAAGTTCTAGATTCGTAGGTATAAAACTCACTCATCAAATACCCCCAAGCTTAAATCTTTGCTTGTGCTCAAGAAAAATACTAGAAAACAAAAACTATAAAATTAACTCTAACAACCAACTACTCGAACGATAGATGGCCCCAAAAGTTACTACAAAAAAATAATTCTCGGGAAACTTCAAAACAGTGCAAAGTCTATCAATTCAATATACTTCTTAGTTTTACCTTCGCTCATGACCGTTTAAATACATATACATATCCGAATTGTTCAAGCTAGTCATCACCCAAATATATTTACGTAATCAAATGTTTCATAGGAGATACTCAATATCAACTCTATACACTTACGTTTCACATCAACCTTTGCTAATTAAGGCAAACATATAACTAGAAGGTACACAATTTTTTTTTCTCTCACTTTTTTTTCTTTCTCTTTTTTCATTTGTTTGGTGAGTGCATTTTATGCTCCATCTCACCTCCTATTGAGCGAGTGCATTTTATGATCCATCTCGCCTTTTCCTGAATAAGTGCGTTTTACTCTCCATCTCATTCTTAGCATGTGTTTGAGTGAGTGCGTTTTACGCTCCTTTTCGACTCACCACATGCCCATTTCTCTTTTTTTTTTCTAATAATTTTTTTCTAATTCTTGAAGGATCCAAATCAAACAAATTTTCAAAATTTTCATTTTTTTTTCAATAACCCATATAAAAAAAAATTTACCCAAACTTATATGAATGCCTAAACTTTGCTTTGAATAATGCTTAAATAAGTTTTCTAGAGTTTCACTGATATCTCTCACAAACACTTAGCCAAATAAATTCTAAATAATAACTAACCAAACAGATGGATATGTGCTCATGAATGAAAGGATTATAAACAGTGTAAAAACAACTAGTATGTCAAATTACAGACTCAACATATTCATCAATTTCCCTTAAATTGACAATTTATCCCACTCATCACTGACCATACTCAACCCATTGCTCAAGTTGTTTTAAAACATGTTATTGAAAGTGCAAAACATGCTATCTAAATGCATACCTAATAATGAAAACAATAATACACCCCCAAACTTAAACTAAACATTGTACTCAATGTATAAAGTAGGAAAAATTAAGATAGAGGACTTCCCTAAGAATAGGCTAGTTGGATCATCTTCAACATCCTAGTCCTCCGCTGAGTTGGGAGTGTATTCGGGAAACATAGGTGGGTTATTCTTGGCTCCTAGTAACATTTTGTGTGTGCTCCAACTTTATGTTCAATCTTTGGGACCTGCAAGCAATTGACATACCAATTAAAATGCACTAACTAACTACATTATTTCTTATAAAAAGCTAAATTAAAATAAAATGAAATAAAACTTAGAAACAAAAATTTGGGTTGCCTCCCAATTAGCGTTTGTTTTATAGTCTTCAGCCTGACTACTTCTTGTTTCATCCCGGGTCGACATAGGTAATTGAGGTCTTTTCATGATCAATGTCGCCAACCCAATAGTGCTTCAGTCTCTGCCCGTTCTCCTTGAAAGTTCTCTTTGACTTGGTTTCCTCGACTTCAACCACTCCATGCGGGAACCCTGACTCAAACTTTCGCTTAATGATCTTCTGATCATGCTAGCTTTTTACCTTCTCTTTATATAGCTTGGAGTTCTCAAGGGGATCTAAAATACATCTTCATACGAATACCTCATTCACTGTATCTTCCACCAAATCAACCCGAAAATATTCTTTTGCTCCCTTTGGAAATTTAATAGCTGAAAATATATTGAATGTAACACTTGATCTTGGACTCGCGTAGTTAGCTACCATTTTGTACATCAATAAGTGTTCTCCCTGTTGCAAAGAATGGTCGCCCAAGAATAATAGATATTTCCATATCTTCCTCACAATCTAAGACTAGGAAATCTGCTGGAAAAATGAACTTATCCACTTTAACTAGAACGTCCTCAACTATGCACCTTGGATAAGCGAGTGATCTATCTGCAAGTTGCAATGTGACATTAGTAGGCTTTCTTTCTTTCAAACCCAATTGCTGGTAGATTTAGAGCTGAATTAAGTTAATACTTACCCCAAGTCATACAAAGCTTTCTCAAAAAATTGACTGCCTATTGTGCATATACTTGAGCTTTGGTGGTAGCTTCTTTTGAAGAATAGCACTACACTCCTCAATAAGTGCCACCGTCTTAAAATTGCCTAGTTTTCTCTTCTTTGATAGAATTTTCTTAAAAAATTTCACATAGTTAGGCATTTGCTCCACTACTTTTGCAAAAAATATATTTATTTGGAGCTTCTTAAACACTTCCATGAATTTAGAGAACTCCTTATCCTACTTTTGTTTCTGCAAACGTTGTGAAAACGACACGGGAGGCATAATAGGTCTTAGATTACCACCATTTGAACATGCAACTAGATCTTCTTCTTTCTTTTCATGTTCCACATTCTTGTTATCTTTTATTTTTTTACTCTCAGTATTATCTCCTTGTGATTGTTTTGGAGTTCCACCAACAACCTCAGGTAACTCTTTTCTACTTCATAATGTAATAGCATTGCAGTGCTCACATTCCCTCTTAGGATTGATCTCTGTATCACTAGGTAGAGTGCCTTGAGGCCAATTATTAATGGCATGAGCAAGCTGACCCATTTGGTTTTCTAGGTTTCGGATTGATACTTTCATAATGTTCATCCTTGTCTCATTCTGTGATATGTACTTGGAAAACAACTCCTCCAAATTTGACTTCTTTTCATGTTGTGGTGGAGCTTGATTCTGAAAGCTTGGTGGGTATGATTGTGTTGGAGCAGAAGTTTGGGCTTTATTATTATTCCATGGAAAGCCCGAATGAGTCCTCCAACCAGGGCTATAATTGTTAAAATTATTGTCATGTTGCTTCCTGTTGAAGTTACCGACGTATTGTACCGACTCTGAACTAATTGCATATTGATTGCTCAGATGCTTCCCAACACACAAGTCACAAACAACTGCCACACTTTGAATAAGTTGCACCCCTAAAACATCAATCTTTTTTGTCATTGTAGCAACCCGTGCAGCCAATGCAGTAATTGCATCAACTTTATAAATCCATGCTACCTTTGGTTGATTGATCCTTGTAGAGGGCCACCGTAACGCCTCCAAATCCACCCTGGACGGCATTACTATTCAAACCATTCATATCATGAGAGCGACTAATAAAAACCATACATACATAACGTTTCAATCATCATACATAATATCTACATTATCATCCAAAAGAAATATGCCAAACTATGACAATTACATTTCAAAAATTAAGTGTCTTGCAGTGGAATAAACCTGACATCATTCTAACAATGTCTCAAAAATGCCTATCTAGCATGGGACATGAAAAGAGAAATTCCTCTAAGCCATCCCCTCGGGATCCACACTTCCATCCACATGATCTTCCCAAGTGACCTGCTCATCGCCTCCGAGTTCTTCCTCTAAACCGAAATCTGAGAATAATATTATTTGTAGGGGGTGAGCACTAAGCTCTGTAGCAACATTCTCCCAAACTCGAACAAGGTTTGGAAAATATATAAAATAGTTTGGTTTCATTTTCCAAAATACCATATATAATTTTTGAAAGAAAACTAGACAGTTAAACAGATCTCAAGTTAACGCATTGACAATAAAGTAAATGAAG
Organism: Ilex asprella; assembly: GCA_023539305.1. NCBI lineage: Eukaryota > Viridiplantae > Streptophyta > Magnoliopsida > Aquifoliales > Aquifoliaceae > Ilex > Ilex asprella. The sequence continues at coordinate 27,364,295 of CM042187.1, forward strand.
AGTAAACCAAGTTACGAATAATAAGCCATTTTCAATGACAAACCATTTCTAACAAGTTCTGGTGGAATCCCATACTTCCAACAAATTCTTGTAGAAACCATTTACCATTAGCCACAATAAACCATTTTCAACAATGATAAACAATAGCACATAATATGTATCCATATTCCACAATATGTATCCATATCCCACAATATGTATCCATATTCGTACTTGTAGGTTGGTCACTTTTCATGATCATGTATGTTAGTTGTTTCCCATGAATCTAAACAACGATTTTACCTCGTTCACCCATCACAATCATTCCCCTTAGGGACAAGTCTCAAATATTTTAGGAAGGGCGTGTACTGTCTCTCACGGCATTGACGAAATCCTCCCCAGGAAAAGTATACCATCCCCCAGACACGAACTTACGTGAACAATAGTGATTGTTGTCACAACAACAATCCACTACGAGTGTTGGAACTATCTCACCCCCATTGGAATAGACTAACCTCTAACACTCTACGGTAGTTCTCGAAGTCAATTCAAGTCCATCACAATAACTATACAAGAGATGTAATACCAACTATTTTCTCAAATTACAATTAATTTCAAAAACCCCCAATTTGATAGGTATTTTTCAATAGCACATCTCAAGTAAAATAGGCAAGAGATCATTAAAATATATACTTTTGTTATTCCAAATAAAGCACTAATGTTTTGAAATCAATATCTAATGAATATCAAGATTTAGAATCAAGAACCAAGGAATATCAAGTATTGAAGCCAAAAACAAATGAATATCAAGTCTTGAAATCAATCATACATGAATATCAAATTTTGGATATCAAGAACAAAGGAATATCAAGTATTGAAGCCAAGAACAAATGAATATCAAGTCTTGAAATCAATAACACATGAATATCAAATTTTGGATATCAAGAACAAAGGAATATCAAGTATTGAAGCCAAGAACAAATGCATATCAAGTCTTGAAATCAATAACACATGAATATCAACAAGAAAAATCCATACTTCTTGAAAAACTAAAGTTTGGATGTCAAGAACAAAGGTTCAATGGATATCAATCTATAGTTCCATCAAAACATGGTAGGATTTTCAAGAACAATCAAGAAACAAGGATTTCAATACATATATATAAGCTTGAGAGTCAAAACATGTATATATATAAGCCTAAGTATCAATGGACAAGAGTGGAAGAATTCCCCTACCTTCTTCTTCCTTAGAATTCTTGAAGAACTTGAATTTTTGATTCACTTCAAGATAAAAATCCCCTTTGATCTTGTGTTTCCCCCCTTTCTCTCTTGTTTCTCAAGACTCCCTAGGGTTGTAAATGGTGTTTGGAGACTGAAGGAGGCAACCTAAAGTATTTATAGAGGAAGAAAAATATCTCAGTCGACCTAATTCTGATGTTCTGATTCGTCGTTACCGTTCGAACGGAACTTCACGTTCGAACGTCCCTTGAATTTCAAATGTTAGTTGCTCCCAGTACTTTGCGTTTTCCATCAGACAAGAGTTTTGCCATTCGAACGGACTTTAACGTTCGAACGGTTTTCCCAGTTCTGCTGTAATTTTCAATGCAGTTTTGACCTATTTAGAGGTCGATTTAGAAAATTTTCGTGAGACACTATTTTGTAGCCCTAGAAGTATACTATCTACTGTCAAAATTTCAGAACAAATGGACATCAAAATAAAAAGTTATGATCCAAACATTAAGGCAGTATCTAAGCTCCTTATCCAAATTCTCCCTAAATGTGCTTTCACTTAGGAATGCTTCCAACTTCTACAACATACCTTATTACCTCAACTAACATTTTTATATCTAATCTTACCATCCACATAATTTATACATACATCAATATATATATTAACAGTTCCATAGTAAAAGTACGTTACTATATAACGATAGAAATATGGGGGTTTACAGCCACTGATAATTGTTAGCAGACATCGTCTCCAATAACTCGTAAGCTTCATAAAAATTTTCTCCATCAATGCCCCTCCTGTAGCTGCATCAGTATTGGTCCGAGTAGCACTAAATAACCCGTTGTAGAACGTTTGAACTTGTAACCTCCGAGGCATACCATGGTGAGGGCATTTTCGGTGTAAGTCTTTGATTCGATCCCAAGTTTTATATAGTGTCTCAAAATCATGCTGTGCGAATGAAGTGATGTCGTTCCTCATCCTTATAGTTTTTGCGAGTGAAAAGAATTTAGTTAAGAATTTTTGAGCTAAATTTGCCACGTGGTAATAGAACCTGGTGGCAATGAATGCAACCAACTCCTTGTCTTATCACGAAGTGTGAAAGGAAAAGTCGGAGTCTAATCACATCTTCAAAAATCTCATTATATTTGAACGTATCGCAAATCTCTAGAAAACTTACCAAATGATCGTTTGGGTCATCATAAGGCAAACCCCTAACACTGAATTCTGAATCATTTGGATGGTACCCGACTTAATCTCAAAACTATTTGCTTGAATTGTGGGCCTTTGAATGCTTGATTGTATTTCCGTAAAAAGTGGCATAACATAATCCCTTAACAATTTCTGTTCTTCTTCAGCCATAGTTTATTGATTATTTACTTCTTGAAACTGTTTTCGCAAGTTTTGGAGCCTTCTTTCAATTTCATCTTCGTACGGTAGTAGCTCTTGACTTGTAGATCTTGTTTGCATATAAAATTCAAGAGTGATTGCAAAAACAATAGAAACAAAAAATTAAATAAGTTTAAACTAAGATCAAATTAATTAAAATTAATATTGAAATAATTACTAGAATAAATCCCCAGCAACAGTGTCAAAAATTTATTGTCCAAATTTGGTATTGACAATTTTCGTGTAAGTATCCACGATCAACAATTAATAAAGTGATAAGTAGAATATCATTCCCATGGAGAATTATTGCTAATAACTTTCAAGTACTAACTTTATATCAATTCAATTTTATTTAAACAATTGGACTTCAACTATGAAATTACTAATTTAAAACTAAATTTAGATTTAATAATCAAGGATTTAATTTAACAGATAGAAGAATTTAAGATTACAACTTCCCCTAATGCGCGTATAAATCTTTTCACTCTCTTTCTAGTTAATTGTTCAAAATAAGTTGTTAACTGAGAACTCAAAAGTATTTATCAAATCTCTTGCGATGTTAGATAAAAATATCTCTCCCAATTAAATTACTATATTCCTACGCAAAATAAGTTGGAATAGATTCATTCAGTTCAAACTCTCATAAAAGTTACACACAACATATAGGTACATTCCTATCCTATACACAAACCCAGCTATTCAATCCTAAGAAGAATTAACTAGACGCATGTCATCATATTCAGATCTAAACCTAGAATTCATCTCCCAATTTTATTTAGGTTATCAAATTAATTGTTGGCCACACAATCATATAATAAGCACAAAATATGATAAACAACTCATATACGATCAATAAGAACTAGAAACGAGAGTAGATTAATTTAACTAAACATTAGGTTCTGTTGCAATCTTAATAAAAACTTAGTTAGTTCATAATGAAATTGAAAAATATCATTCTAAAATGGAACAACATCTCAGAAAATCAAGAAGTAAAAGTAAGAGAAAAGAATGAAAACTTAGTTACAATCTTCAATCTATCTCTAGCTTCCACGTCCAATCTTCCTCGTGTTGCTTCCTTCGATTTTTGTCTTCAATTTTCTATCAATCCTTGGTATTTTCTCTTGTTAGCAGCCCCAAATTTAGTAGATTTCTTTCTAATTCAAGCCCTAGTGATGAGAACTAAGGTGGGCCTACTCTTCAAGATCCTTTGCATGTCCAAATGGGCCAATTACAAGATCAAGAGCCAAGAGGATCAAGAAAGCAATGTAAGGATTGGTGAAATCCACTTGGGATGAAGCTAGCAAGAGCCCAATACTCAAGATGGGCTTGAAAGAAGGAGAACCAATTTTGATCATCTTGATCCATGCTATGGAAGACAAGAAGACAAGACTTAGAGATAGAGTATTTTGTTGTTAAGGCTTTCAATTTGTTTAAAGAATTTTTATTATTAGTTTAGAATAAGTGGGTTTGAGGATGCTTGGCCCACATATGTCTTATTATTTTATTTGAACTAGGGCTTAGAATAAGTTACTGTAGCACGGTACTGTTCATGCTACAATAACCGTGCACTATTCACTCTTTTTGGGGTTTGATTATAAGGCTTGAATGCCAAGTACTTTCCTTTTTCTATTTAGGCATGTGATCAACTAGTTAAAGGGCTGATTGTTTTTCTTTTCTTCAAGCAAGAGTCTTAGGAAAATAAGAGATATTTCTTTACCAACAAGTAAGAGATATTTCTTAATTAGAATAGCTATTTTAGGAAGTTTCCTAATCTTTGTAATGACTAGCCTTATAAATAGGCGTTTAATCAATGAAATATAGGAGACAACACATAACGAATTTTGATTGTAAGTTGAGTTGAGTTTACTCCTCTTGTTCTTGATTGAACTTTTGAACTTATCAAAGGTAGATCACAACCTTTGTGGCGTTCCTACTTGTAATCTGGGTTCTTGAGAAGGTTTCTTCAATGGGTCTAAATTTTAATATAATCTAGGTTCTTGAAACAAGTTCTCAACGGGTTTAGATTCTCCATCCATAGACCTGAGTTTGGCTTTCTTGGGTTGTTTCTCCTATATTGTTGTTGGGTCTCAAAGCAAGTCGATTGGGGTTCACATCACCTAGCATATGTGTAGCATTAAGGTTCAATTTTGGGTAAAAAAAAAGTCAGAATTCGCGTCCAAAGCCAACTCAAGTGCCTAGGCGTTGAATAGATAGTATGTGGGTGCCTAGGCACTGACCTTTTAAGCCTAGAGCTCGCTTGTTGCTCAGCCTTAAAAAATCCCACACTTAGGCTCCAAATTGACATTGTTTCCTTCCAAATGATCTTGTTTCCTTCCAAATGATGATCCCTACAAAATAACATCAAAACACACAAAACAAATAAAAAGGAACATAAAATATTTGAAAACTTGCAATTTCATCAAGCCTAAAGTACTAGATTCGTAGGTATAAAACCCATTCATCAAATATTCTTCGTTGTCTCCACTGGTTATGTCCGGTTTTCAAAGAATGTCAGTTATATAACAATTCCATTTTCAGGCCTAGTCATTATGTACCTTAAGAATAACAAATATCAATGTATATTTGACATTTTAAAGCATAAAGAAAATACCATTTTTCAAGGAAACGTAATTTTAAGTCTGGATTGTTAGGTGAGATGTCAAACCAATCATGTGCTTAGTCACTTTAGTAAGCAATCTCAATCTTTACATCTGTTCCATCAATCATTAACAAATAACAATGTAATTCTAAATCTAACACATCCATTTAAGAAGATAAATATAATAAAACTAAATCATTCATTTCACAAAATATCATAGTTCAACACAAAAGACTTATATCATTCAAAAACTACAAACAATTATCAATCCTTAAGTATAGAAATCACTCTCACTCTTTCTCCTATCCAGAGCTTGAAGGTCCTCCAGCTCCACCTCGCAAAAAACTGAGAATCTCCTTTTGCTGTCAGAGAATCTTATCTAGCTTAGCTTCGATTCCAAGCATGATTTCTTATAGTGTCTGTTGAGTGCTGGTCTCTGCCTGGGCCTCTACATGAGCTTGATTTGCCTCTCTCTCCTCCTCAGCGTCCAAGGCATCTTGAACTTCATTGATGCCTTGGGCTGGTGGCACATCCTGCCTCGCCGCTGGTCCTCCACTTTGGCCTTGGCTCCTCCAGAACGACACTTTGTTCAAAGATCCCATTGGCTTAAGTACCCTCATTTCTGGCCTAACCTTCACTCGCAATCCAAGCATATCTCTGTTATTAGCGTGCCGAAAGGGAGTGAATTCCTCTTTGAGTCATATCCCTTCATCATCTCAGTCAGTACAAAGGATGAGAGGTCTATGCTTTGGTTCTTACCTCATATAGCAATCGAGCCATCTCTAGAAGGATCTCATTCTTGGATCCAATGGGGGCAAGGTTCGAGACGACAATCAAATTGAGCATCTTGTATTTGTCCGTCAATTCCCCTTGCCTAAAGAACCGCCTTCCTACCTATGCGAATGTTGACAATCCCGTCAACTCTAGTCACACCATGTCCATCTCCACATTCCTCCTTGGGGGGTAGCTGGGCCTTGGTACTCGTGGTACGACCCACTTCTCCATAATATAATCCTCCTCCACATTGGTGTGAGGCCTCCTCACATATGTCTTGATAGCCTCGTTAACAATCTCGACATTACAGTAAAACTCCGTCACCAATTCCTTCACTGCATCACCACCATTTCACATTGGTGTTTGCACTCTACTAAATGGTATGGCTACAAACCGAATGAAGAATTCAGAAGCAATTCATCGCCTATGGGAGCTTGTTGATAGTGAGAAAGCTATAATCTATCTATCAGATTGCCTATTTGTCTATTTTTCAGGTGAAGAGAGAATGGAGGATACTCTTAATGGTGCAAACACCTAATACCTCGTCGAGTCCAAAGCTCCAGCTCAAGTAGTTCTATCCAAAAAAGAGATGTCTGCCCTGCCTTCGTTCTCGCTCGTTTGGATGGTAGACATCTTCTCTTTGGCTCTCTGAATACCTTCATTAACCTTAAGAAGATCTCCCTCAACATCATGAAGTTTTTTTTTATGCAGGTGAAAGTAGGGGGTCCATTGCTCCTCCCGTCTTTTCTAGCAAATGCTATGTTCAAATATGCTTATCCACCTCGACAAACCTCGAAATATTACTTTATGAACAGGGATGTTGCACACACAACACAGACTTTGGATTATAGATCGTTCTGTCCCATATGGTCTTTCTTCCGTTGGCTATTACCAATCATTGGGTCTATTGCAAAGGCCTTAGTACGCGCACTCAAAGCTCGCTTTGCCTTATGAAAGGGTTCCATGCCCTGGAACAAGTTGTACAATTTTGGCGATTACAAAAATAAAGTAGTATATCCCTCTCCTTAGTGTCTTTCCATTTCTGTCATTCAGGAACAAATACTTCGCTTAATTTTTTAGAATCCCGGCCCGATGTTTCCCCACTAACTAGTTACCTTATCACCGCTGAGCAAACTTGGTCGACGAACATGGTTTATATGCCGCTAATGTAGTAGCTTGTCGAGCATTTGACAAATTCACACCATCCATTTCAAATGAGATTTGTCCCATGGGGTTTGAAAGCTTTTCAGTCAAGACCGGTCAGGGCTCTAGAGAGGAAGAATCTACATCGATCACGATGCGAGCAACAAGGTAATGGTGTCCTCGATTAAGCCGAAAGATAGATCTCATCAAACGCTTGCTTTCCCTAAACTATGTATCACTTTGCCTTACCCTGGATATAATATCCCTCTCTCTAACGATGAGATAGGGGTAGTCATCTATACTCTTAACAGAGAGAGCCCGACTATTGGGTTTGATGTGAAACCCGCCAAGAATAACAAGAACCAACAACGAAAAGGAACCCAAGATCGTTCTACGTTCAGATTTGAATGGAAGACCTCGACCCGTTGTTTACGACAAACAAGAACCTTGGTATATAGACCTCAACCCGCTGTTTGTGAAACAAGAACCTTGGTATAAAGGAAGACGCTACAAACGGTATGAAAATCCGTTTGATAAGTCAATAGTGAACGCCACGGGAAATCCTGATAAGTTCTTTTTGTTCTTCAAAGAACCAAAGAGAAATATACTCTCACAATTTGCTGAATAATAATCTGAATTTTCATTGATTTGAATGCCTATTTATAAAGGCTAGTCATTACAAGGATTAGGAAACTTTTTAAAATAGCTTATCCTATTTAAGGAATATCTCTTACTTGTGGGTAAAAAAATATCTCTTACTTTCCTAAAAAGAATAACTCACATGCCTAAATTTAAAAGGAAAGTACTTGACATGCAAGCCTTACAATCAAACCCTAACAAGAATGAATAGTGCGCCGTTACTGTAGCATGAACAGTATGGTGCTACAGTAATTCCGAAAATCCTATTTCATAAGAAGTAAAACATGTGGGCCAAGCATCCTCAAGCCCACTTATTCTAATAATAATAATCCTTTAAATAAATTGGAGGCCTTAACAACAACGGGCCAATTTAAGCTTAGCCTTAGCCTAGTCGGATTCCTCTAGAAGTTGAACCATGTTGATGAATCTTTGTTGTTCAAGTGGTTCATGGTCAATGGGCCTCCACGAACTTGCTTGAGTCCATGCCTCTTGAATTAGACCATTGACTACCTCCTTAAACTTCCTTGCTCGTGCTCTCGTAACTGGCCCAATTGGAACTTTAACTAGATCTCTTGAAGTTGGGCCATGATTCGCATCATTCCCCTCCTCTTGAAAAGGATTTGCCCTCAAATCATCACCTACATCAAAAGGACTCAAATCAGTAACATTAAAAGTAGCACTTACATTGTACTCACCAGGTAAATCTAGCTTGTAGGCGTTGTCATTGATGCGCTCTAGGACTTGGAAAGGACCATCTCCCCTTGAAAACAATTTGGAACGCCTTTGCGCCGAAAATCTCTCTTTTCTCATATGCAGCCAAACCCAATCTCCGGGTTCAAAAATCATCTTGTGACGCCCCTTGTTTGCTTGCTTTGCATACTGCTTCGTTCTTCGCTCAATGTTGAATCTTGTTTTCTCATGAATCTGCTTGACAAAATCAACTTTCTTCTTGCCATCTAAGTTAACATGCTCAGTCAAAGGTAAAGGAGATAAATCCAATGGAGTTAAAGGATTAAATCCATACACAATCTCAAATGGTGAAAATTTAGTAGCAGAATGAACAGATCTGTTATAAGCAAACTCAACATGCGGTAAACATTCTTCCCATGTCTTGATGTTCTTTTTAATGATAGCCCTCAATAAAGTAGACAAAGTCCTATTTACTACTTCAGTTTGACCATCAGTTTGTGGGTGACAAGTTGTAGAAAACAATAGCTTAGTACCTAGCTTACACCACAAAGTCTTCCAAAAATAGCTTAAGAACTTAGCATCTCTATCAGAAACAATCGTTCTAGGCATGCTATGTAATCTCACAATCTCTCTAAAGAGCAAGTCAGCAACATGCGAGGCATCATCCGTTTTGTGACATGGAATAAAGTGTGTCATCTTAGAAAATCTATGTACAACCACAAAAATTGAATCTCTCCCACGCTTAGTCTTAGGCAATCCTAACACAAAGTCCATTGAAATGTCAATCCATGGCTCACTAGGAATTGGTAAAGGAGTATACAAACCATTGGACTGCACTCTGGATTTAGCTTGCCTACATGTGACACATCTACCACAAATTCTTTCAACATCTCTTTTCATGTGAGGCCAATAGAAGTGTTCCTACAAAATAGCCAAAGTTTTTGCAACTCCAAAGTGTCCCATTAATCCCCCTCCATGAGATTCTTGCACTAACAACTCTCTCAAGGAACAATTAGGCACGCATAGCTTATTCTCTCGAAATAAGAATCCGTCAAGCCTAAAGAACTTACCACAACCAGTTTTCTCACAAGCCCGGTATTCCTCACAAAATGCATGATCATCAACGTATAAATTTTTAATGTGCTCAAAACCAAGCAATTTTGCATCAAGTGTGGAGAGTAATGCATACCTGCGAGAAAGTGCATCGGCGACCACATTCTCCTTACCTTGCTTATACCGGATGATGTAAGGAAACGTCTCAATGAACTCTACCCATCGCGCATGCCTCTTGTTTAGCTTGTGCTGGCCTTTTAAGTGTTTCAAGGACGCGTGATCGGTGTGAATCACGAATTTCTTAGGCCATAAATAGTGTTGCCACGTCTCTAAAGCTCGAACCAATGCATACAACTCCTTATCATAAGTGGGGTAGTTTAGGGCTGCCCCGCTTAGTTTCTCGCTGAAGTACGCAATTGGTCGTCCTTCCTGCATAAGCACTGCTCCTATGCCAACACCTGAAGCATCACATTCAATCTCAAACGTTTTCAAAAAGTTAGGTAAAGACAATAAGGGGCGTTGGTCAGCTTCTCTTTGATTAATTGAAATGCCTTTTCTTGTTCTTCTCCCCATCTAAATCCAACGTTCTTCTTGATCACTTCGGTAAGTGGTGCGGCTATGCTACTAAAGTCCTTTACAAACCGCCGGTAGAAACTAGCAAGTCTATGAAAACTACGAACATTACTTACACTTGTGGGACTTGGCCATTCTTGAATTGCACGTACCTTCTCTTCGCCAACCTGTATACCTTGTGCACTAACAACATATCCCAAAAATACAAGCTTATCGGTATAAAAAATACACTTCTTTAGATTAGCAAACAACTTTTTTTTCCTAAGTATATCTAAAATAGATTTCAAATGTACTACATGATCGTCCATATTTTTGCTATAAATGAGTATATCATCAAAGTAGACAACCACAAATATGCCTATAAATGCACGCAAAACATGATTCATGAGTCTCATAAAGGTGCTTGGAGCGTTAGTCAATCCAAAAGGCATAAATAACCATTCATACAAACCATATTTTGTTTTAAAGGCTATTTTTCATTCATCTCCTTCCTTTATTCTAATCTGATGATAACCACTCTTTAAATCAATCTTAGAAAATACACAAGAACCATGTTGCTCATCTAACATATCATCTAAGCAAGGAATAGGATGATGATACTTTACCGTTATGTTGTTGATGGCTTGACAATCAGCGCACATTCTCCACGTCCCATCCTTCTTAGGTACAAGTAAAACTGGAACGGCGCATGGGCTCATGCTCTCCCTTACGTGCCCTTTCTCCAACAACTCACTTACATGCCGTTGAAGCTCCTTTGTCTCCTCGAGATTGCTCCTATAGGCTGGTCGGTTTGGAATTATCACACTAGAAACAAAATCAATTTGATGTTCAATTCCTTGGATTGGAGGAAACCCATGTGGTGTTTCCTCTAGAAAGACATCCTCATACTCTTGCAAAAGAGAAACAACAGAACTAGGCAAAGCAAGGTCAAGTTTGTTAGTGTTTAAAAATTCCTCTTTGTACAAAAGTGCAATCATCGGCTGATTTGAAAACATTGCTCGCTTAATTTCACTCACTTTTGTATAGAAACTCTTTTGTTTTCTCTCAATGGCCGCATTTTGATTTTCTTTTTTTCTCTCATTTTTCTCGGTCTCTCTTTGATTTTCACTCTTTTTCTTTTGTTCTCTCTCTTTCTTTTGATCACTCTCTTTTTGTAATCTCACTTGATCCTCATATACTTGCTGCGGTGTCAATGGTACAAGAGTGATTGATCGTTGATTACGCATAAAGGAGTATTTGTTTGTAAATCCATCAAACTGCCATGGACTCCCTAGCAATAAGTGTCCCGCTTGCATCGGTACTACATCACACAATACTTCATCTTCGTACTTACCAATTTGAAATGCAACTAACACCTGGTTGTTCACCCTTATCTCACCACTATCATTTAACCCTTGCAACTTATACGGTTTAGGGTGCTTCAACACGGGTAGTCCCAACTTCTCCACCATAATTGTGCTTGCAACATTAGTACAACTATCACCATCATTAATCACACTACACACCTTGTCTTTGATGTAGCACCTAGTGTGAAAGATATTCTCCCGCTGCACTTCATCAATCTCCTTCGCATGCACGCTCAAAGCTCTCCTTGCCACCAATGTCAATGCATTAGGGGCTAAATATTCCTCCTCGAGGACGTCCTCCAATGGTGGCATGTCATCGGTGTCGGAATCTTCATTGTCGGTCACAATTTCACCATTGTCTTGCAACACCATGACCAGCTTGTTTGGACATTGAGTTGCTATGTGTCCCCTACCTTGGCATTTAAAACATTTAATGTCATGATTCCTAGAGGTAGAAGTGTCGATTTTACCTTGAGGAACGTGGCTGGTGTTTGCGGACTTGGGCTCGGCTTTGGACGTTGGTGACTTGTCTAGTTGCTTGGTATAACTCGGTTTCCAAGAGGTAAAACTAGAGTTATGGGTTGCACGTGACCCACCCCCCTCTTGAGTTGTTGCTCCACTTTGATGGCCATGTGCACCATATCTTCCAACTCCACATAATGTTGCATCTCCACCTTATCTTGGATCTCCCGGTTTAACCCAAGTAAAACCCTAGCCATGGTAGCCTCTCGATCTTCCTCTACATTAGCTCGGATCATAGAAATCTCCATCTCCTTGTAGTAATCCTCCATGCTCCGACCTCCTTGTCTAAGACCTTGTAGATTTTTGTACAACTCTCGGTAGTAGTAGCTTGGAACGAACCGCTTTCTCATCACCGTTTCATCTCCTCCCATGTCTCTATTGGTCGTTCCCTATTCCGCCTCCTATTTATAACAAGCTGATCCCACCAAGTAATAGCATAGTCAGAAAACTCAATCACCGCTAATTTTACCTTCTTTGCTTCGGAATAATTGTGGCAGTCAAATACGAACTCCATCTTCTTCTCCCACTCAAGGTACGCTTCAGGATCTGATCTACCTTGAAACGATAGAATCTTCACCTTAATGCCACCCAAGTTGTTATCTTCCTGGTTCCTAGCTTCTCTAAATCGCCCTCCATGTCTCCTATTACTAACAACAGAATTTCGATCATCTTCTTCATCAAAACCAGCCCCATAAGGCTCTTCATCTTCAACCCTTACCTCCCTCGGTTGAATTCTTTCCCCTCTACGCACATTAGGGACATTTTGTGGCTGCCTCTCACGTGTATTCTCCATCTTATCTATCCGTTCGTGTACTTGGTCCAATTCCAACTTCTTCTCACTTATCATGGCCTCCATAAACAATTTCGAATCAGCAAGATCCGTAGCATTGTTGTGAGACATGATTGCTGCAAAACAAGGTTAGAAAAACAAAAGAAAATAAAAAAAATAATGGACCTCACAATTCCCTCCCTTACGTGTTTACACTCAAGAATGTGGATCACTCTACACTCGTGTGTCACTCAAAATACAATGGCTTTTTTTTTAACCCTCTAATGCTCTCACCACTCTTGCCTTTTTTCCACTCAATAATTCTCTTTCAGTTCTTTTGGAACTAAACAAACAACTCAAAATTTCCAGCAACAATTCACCAAGGACTCACCAAGAAATTTCGGGTTTTAAGATCAAGAATTCAAGGAACACGGCTGATTAGAATTTTGGAAGCACAAAAAAAATATCTGAATTTTGGGGTGAGGTGGTTTTTTTTTTTTTTTCCGGTTATTGGACCCAAAATAGATGAAAACAACAAGAATCAAACAATTTCGAGCTTTCCCTCTTTTATTTTTTGAATCCTTTTGGCCTTTTTTTTTTACTCCTTTCTGTTTTTTTTTTATGACCAGCAACTATCTTTTGATAGTAACAAAATAAGATTTCGAAATAAACTAGAACAAAATACGAGTAGAATGGGGGTAAAAAAAAATTCGGCTAAACTAGAATTTGTGATCCGAATTTGCGAGTATAAAACACAGAATAAAGAAGGACGTTTTTTTTATATATTTAAAAGGATAGGAAAACCTGAACTAGATCCTTGGCTCTGATACCAAATGATGTGAAACCAGTCAAGAATAACGAGAACCAACAACGAAAAGGAACCCAAGATCGTTCTACGATCAGATTTGAATGGAAGACCTCGACCCGTTGTTTACGACAAACAAGAACCTTGGTATATAGATCTCAACCCGCTGTTTGTGAAACAAGAACCTTGGTATAAAGGAAGACGCCACAAACGGTATGAAAATCCGTTTGATAAGTCGATAGTGAACGCCACTGGAAACCCCGATAAGTTCGTCTAGTTCTTCAAAGAACCAAAGAGAAATATACTCTCACAATTTGCTGAATAACAATCTGAATTTTTATTGATTTGAATGCCTATTTATAAAGGCTAGTCATTACAGGGATTAGGAAACTTTCTAAAATAGCTTATCCTATTTAAGGAATATCTCTTACTTGTGGGTAAAGAAATATCTCTTACTTTCCTAAAAAGAATAACTCACATGCCTAAATTTAAAAGGAAAGTACTTGGCATGCAAGCCTTACAATCAAACCCTAACAAGAATGAATAGTGCGCCGTTACTGTAGCATGAACAGTACGGTGCTACAGTAACTCCAAAAATCCTATTTCATAAGAAGTAAAACATGTGGGCCAAGCATCCTCAAGCCCACTTATTCTAATAATAATAATCCTTTAAATAAATTGGAGGCCTTAACAACAACGGGCCAATTTAAACTTAGCCTTAGCCTAGTCGGATTCCTCTAGAAGTTGAACCATGTTGATGAATCTTTGTTGTTCAAGTGGTTCATGGTCAATGGGCCTCCACGAACTTGCTTGAGTCCATGCCTCTTGAATTAGACCATTGACTACCTCCTTAAACTTCCTTGCTCGTGCTCTCGTAACTGGCCCAATTGGAACTTTAATTAGATCTCTTGAAGTTGGGCCATGATTCGCATCAGGGTTCATATTTCTTGGGAGGAAACCAATTGTATAGGGTCATTTCTAAATCAATATCCCTAAAGAAGGACACCATCTGAGTGGGTATTTACACACACACACACATACACACATATATATCCCTAAAGGGGGACAACTTACTTATGGTATTTTGGTTATTCCTTCATCAAGTATTTGGGTTAACTTGCTTATTGATTTTCCCCACCCTCTTTCTTCGTTTTTATAAAATGGAATCTCAAGTTGAAGGCGGTCAAAGGTAGTGGCATCAGTAGCATCACCTATTAGGTTTAAAAAGGCTCGACATGTGTGATCTAAGTGCCCTTGGATAAGTTTTCTTCTAGACATATGGATAGGACTTAGTGTGGATAAGGCTTTGTCCTTGGATAGGACGTGGAGGGTGCATTCGAAATAAGGAAATCTCCTTTAAAGATGTTCAATCCTAGACTATGGATAAACCTAGAGTATGTCATCATCCTAAAGATCTCTAAAGATATCACAAGTACAAGGTGTGAGTGATTTGAGGTCGATCCTAGACCTAAGGAAGTCCAAATCTACGAAGTTGATGTTAGCTAAGCTAAGCTCTAAGGATCTGCATGGAGTATTTTTTCAGTCTTTACTAGGATTCAAAGGATAAGTATCAAGCTTGGATGGTGAAACTATAAGAGCGAACCCACTCTGATACCAATTGTGAAGTCCTATAGGAGGCATGCATAGGATTATGTAACGCCCCCAAATCCACCATGGAAGACATTACTAATTACAAACCATCCAACCATGAGAGCAACTAAAAATAACCATTAGATAATAAACCATTCATCTACTTGACAAAGAATAAATACCAAAACCAATAAAATATCAAAATTTGTGCAACTTTCAATTCAAAACCAAACAGTATCTAGTAGCGGAATAATAAAACTAATTGAAACATTGTTTCACAAAAATCTCTCCAAATACAATAATCAGAACTAAAATGAAGCATCCTTAAGCCTCCACTTCAGGATCCACATACTGACCCTCTCCAGCGTTGCGATATAACTCGACATCCTCCTCGCTACGCAAATCTATAATGTTTTGAAGGGGATGAGCAAAAGCCCATACAAAATCCCTCTCAAATCTAAACAAGGTTTCAAAACAACAAAAGAAGGCTAGTCACTTTTGAAAAATAGCATATATAAATTTTTTAAAGTTAATGACAGTTATAATGATCTCAAGTGTACAAAAATACAATAAATCAATGAAAGGAATAAACATGCTATAGTTAAAGCAATCAATCGGTAACTCGATAGCATCATCCTATATTTTCATTTATGCTGGTTCATCCCCATTCTCATGTATGTTGGTTTATCCCCATTCTCATGTATGTTGGTTACTTCTCAAGAATCTACACAACGATTCTACCTTGTTCACACACCATAACCACACAATCTCAATCATTCTCCATTGGGCCAAATCACAAATCACTTTAGTAAGGGTGTACACCGTCTTCCACGGTATTGATGAATCCTTCCTAGAAAAGTTATACCATCCCTTAGCCTCGAACCTACGTGAATAATAGTGGCTATTCTGACAAACAACAATTCACTACAAGTGTTAGAAAACCATCTCATCTCCACTGGGATATGCTAACCTCTAACACTCTATGGCAGCTCTCGAAAGCAATTCAAGTCCATCACAGCCAAACCATGCAAGAGATAAAACCACAATTTTCTTAACAACCACAATCTTAACCAATCGCAATTTTCTTAAAAACTCAAGTACAAAAATTTCACAATTCGTAATATACTATAGTAATACAGGAATTAAAATATGCAAGAGATCATATCAAGAAAACCTTCACAATTTCGATATAAAAATTTTAGGGTTTCGCCAAAAACCACAATTTCTTGGAACAAGAACAACTATTAGATGAAAACATGATTTAATCAACAATAGGAATTTAGAAATCAAGAATCCATATATTTTTCACAATCAAGCATATATTTAGCAAACTAGGGTTTTGAAAATTCAAGAACAAGTATTTCATGAACCCGAACAGGTATTTCGTTTAAAACTATGTTTGACTGATAAAAAAATCAAGAACTCATAAGTATTTATCATATATCTATCAAGAAGATTGGAAAAATACATATATAATATCCTAAGTCTCAATGAAAGAACTCAATAAGAATCCCCTACCTTGGTTCCATGTTTGTGTGTAAATCTAGCGTTTTTGATTTGTTCCAACGTGAAAATCCCCCTTAATCTTGTGTTTCTCCTCTTCTTTCTTCCTCTCCAAGACTTTCTAGGGTTAAAACTGATGAAATAGGGCAAGGGAAGACATCCTTGGGTATTTATAGTATGAGAAAATAGTCCAATTAGCTCAATTCTGATACTCAGAATCGCGACCTCACGTCCTTGTGTGCCCTTGCACGAAAGCTCTACACTGCACCCAACATGTTCAAGTATTAACTATATAACCATTCCAAGGTCCAATCCCCATCAATTAGGACTCAATGTTTAACTAATTATATCATTCCAATAAGAGGGCTCAATATCTGAAGGCTTGGTGAAGTTATATTTAAATTTGAAATTTTAGAAGAGGTACTGATACCTTTTACACGTAGTATCAGTACCTGAGTCCATTGTCTGCTAGGTACTGGTACTTATATGTCTTCGTACCAGTACCTGAGCCCACTGGACTCTAGGTACTAGTACTTGTATGCCTAGGTACCAGTACCTGGGTTATCAGACAGTGTACTGGTACCTAAGAGCCTAAGTACCAGTACTTGAGCCCAAATTTTTCCCAATCTTTTCAATTTCCAACTCTAACCCATCTAATATCATTCCATATTCATCCAAACTCATTCATTCGTTCATTTACACTAAAATAGTATTCAATAGAGTTCATTACATATCTCTTTCTACAAAAAATTATGAGTTACGTAGTTAATTAAAAATGTAACTCAAAACTCAAAATTCAGCTCCGTCATCAACACAGGTCCAAGTGAGGGCCATCCATCGGAGCTTGTCCAACACCTGAAATGTTTTTCCTATAAAGGGTGAGCCACGCTCAATAAGGTATCTCATAAGGATGCTACTCCCCAACCCAGATGCATTTGAAATGTTCACATGTAATTCATCAATCAACCATCCATTCAAGAATATACAATTCATAAATAAATACCACTATGATGTGCCATGTAATGAGATGAAACTCACACATGCAATGCAACCTGAGCCCTCTACCGACTCCCATAACACATGCAATGCCATGTGTATGCATTCAGACAATCAAAACTCACACCATCGATGTTAAACATCCAATGACTATTTTATATCCTTGGGTCTTTCTTGGAGTGGGTATTTATGGACTTACACCAATGGGTACCCAACCGATATAGCATCTATGGATTTCCACGAATGGCTCTGCGTACGCCGACACACTTTATGGACTCATTACTAACGGGAATGCGTATCCAAATTTACCAGGTCTTGCACCCGAGGGAGAATGTAGCCCTTCTTACTAACACTGACCCTTGTTTTCAATGCAACCTGTGTGACTTAGTCGAACATTGGTCCTCCTCGTATCATCCACCAAGGATGTGTTTGATCAAAATCATGCACACACACCCACACTCACGTCTAATGCCCACAAGTTCGATGCCATCTATACATATACAAATGTAATGTACCATTATAATTACAATACCATGTTCATCATATCACGAGCATATTGTGAACATATACCTTTCCACAAACATTTTCAATTTCTCTGAATGCCAATTATATCATAAAACTTCTAATCACATTCCACAATATTCACTAATCATGTTATATCATTTCATTGGTGAAACTTGCGATTTTTGGTATGCACGCGTAGCTCTCGTCGTGTAGAACAATTTTTGTTCTTGGTCTGAAGAGATCTGATGGTCGGATTGTCATAGATCGGAGAAGAAAGCTAGAGAATTTTGGTTTTTCTCTTTTCTCTCTCTTCTCTCTTTTCCGAATAACCCAGCAACACCATGTGGGAAAAAAATCTAATTTCCCCCCTTTTTGTACTCTCCAATGCTTGGCTCTCATTGAGCCACACATTTCTTCTTTTTTTGATCCTATTTTACTCTACATCAATTAAGTCTCGTCCTATTTTAAGTTTAGTACATTTTTATTGAACTAAATTTAAATTATTTCTTGGGGTCCATGACTAAAATCTGATCGCATTTATTTTTGTCACGCGACGCCCGATCGCTTTATAAAACTTAAACATCCAATCGTCTCAGAACAACAATTCATTGGGGAGCTAGATTTCATGAGATGAATCCATCGGTGAGGTCCTTTTCATCATCCGAGTTCTAAAACAATTTAGGTTTTCGACCTTTCTTGTAATGGCTAATTACCATTTTGCCCTTTTTAATAAAATTTTAAATTTTTTTTGATCTTACAATCCTTCAATTCTGGAAAAGTAATAAACTTAGAGACCTTAAGATCCTTCGTATTTTCACTTTGGCTTATTTGGTTTACATAAAATGGATTTAGGATGAATCTATATATGAGTCATAGGAATTTTTATTGAAAATACTTTTGAAACATCAAATCTTATTTTGAAAACATAGATTGACTCATAGATCGGATCCTTATTGAGCAACAACCCTCTAGTGCTCAATAGGGTAAGTTTTTGCTTGATCTTTGTCTTAAAAATTAGTAGGGATTGTCATCTTCTTGCTGGCCTACAACTAGGGCAGTCTTTGAACACTTAGGAAAAATTCGGAGAAGGTTGAGTAATTTGACTATGGAGAGAGTTGTTTGGCTGCTTGTTAGTCACCTGAGTGATTAGCAAACAATCCTTGCTCAATTGACATAGTTTGATGCATTTCTTCATTCCAGTGATAGTTGCCCTCTAACCGCCCTCTAAAGTCTCGGGTAGTCCCTCACAAAATTTAATTTTCTTGAACCTTAGGTTGACTCTAATTATGACGATTATATATATGGCAAACCTTTCTATACTAGAGAGCCAAGAAAAAACCCTAGATCCCTAAGAATCCACATGTCAACCTACTTTGATTAATGTCATATTTCAAGTCCAAATACAGAAGAAGAGGGAGATTTTGTAGAAACCCACCAAACCAACGTCGGTGTGTTGATGATTGAGTAGATCTTTGGAAGGAGTCCTTTAAGATTGAAAGAGAAAAAATTATATTATGGACCCCAATTTTCCCTAGTGCAGCTATTGTTTAAGACCTCGTGGTGGAGATTTTGAAGGGTTAGATTCAAGGGAGAAAACATCTAGCCATGGGTGCATTGATTAAGCTATAAGTCATTGACCTTGTAATCGATTTTGAGTATACTAGATTATGTTTAGGTGGACATAGATTGGTCTCAGGATTTTTGGTGATAGGGTTTACACTTTAAATCCATAGGGTTACTGTGATTACCTAGGTATATGTTGAAGGTGAACTTGTGATTACCTAGGTATATGTTGATGACTTTGTTTTTGGTTCCACTTCTAATTCACTTGCTCGTGATTTTAGTGACTTGATGAAATATGAATTTGAAATAAGCATGATAGGAGAATTGATATTCTTTCTAGGCCCGCAAGTTAAGCAAATGGAAATGGGATTTTCAATGTTGATGTTTATGTATGATTTCAGTCTTGTCCCAAAGATTTACATTTATTTGCAGTAAAAATGATCATTAAATATGTGAGTGCAATTTTAGGGTATGGTATTTGGTATACCTTTAAGACTAATGCTGAGATAGTTGGTTATTCCAATGTCGATTGGGCAAGGAGTGTAGACGATCGTAAGAGCACCTTGATTAGCACAAAATATTGCACATCATGTATACAATTATACCCCTTTTATACTTGAGTTTGCGGTGAACATGGGAGAAAATGCGATAAATCAAGCAATTAATGAGTTTTTGTGTGATTGCAGGCAAAGAGTTGGAAATGGTAGAAGTTAAGCCCCCATTGTAGTGCTCAAAGTCATTGGAGATGAAGGGGAGCAAACTAAGTAAAACCTACAGGTAGGTTTGCTCATAAAACTATTCGTAGGTTTTGCACACTGATTTCAGCATACCGCAAACCTTTCAGAAGGTTTTGATCAATGGAGTAAAACCTATCAGTAGGTTTGGTCATCGGCCTACTAGTAGGTTTTGTTGAAAATGCCACTTTCTGCAACTCATCCTCCACTTGCTTGGGGGGCCCACCATTGTTTCTCCCTCACATCCCTAAACATTGTCTGCATACAAACATGCCTATAAGACCTAGCTTTGGACTTTGGAGGTTGGGGGATGGGAAAAGAAGAGAGAGAAGGAGGGAGGCATGGTGGTGCAAGCTATGCTTGTCCTAGGCTGTCGAAGGTATCACCTCAGCCCCTCCGTTGATGGAAGATTTGCACACATAGGCTAGGGGGCCTCATGGACGAAAATGCAAGGGGGTTACACAATATTGTAGACCATTATTCATCATTTTAGAGAGAAAAGCTCAAGGAAGAAGACATAGTTTAGAGAAAGTTTGGATTTTTGCATTTTCTTACCCATTTCACTTGTAGTAAGCTATAAGACTCTTGTAATCTTCATTTAATAATGCACTTTAATGTCAATTATTTCAAGTGTATTGCAAGTTTAGTCATGCATCTTTGAATTTACCATTGTTAACATTCAAGCTTTTCTTCTCAAGTTTTCCAAATGGATTTTAAATGCACTTATCTTTGTAGTTAACTTTTCTTTACATTAATACAAGTTTTAATCTCCATTTCATTACCATGTCTCTTTCTACACTGTATGTCTTTGCATTTAATATGAGTAGCTAAGTTTTATGTTGGCTAATCCAAGGGAGATTTTCTCTTGGGCATGCTAAATCAACTCTCCTCCATTCTCCCTCGTAGTGTAAAGTGTTCGATTTGACTAGGTTGAGTGAGGACGTGGTTATGAGCTCTTGATACATTGTAGACTTGTCACGAGGTATGCTTGAGCCTACACCTCCATTTTAGTTCCTCACTTCCTACGAATCTGTGACGCCCCAAATTTCCGGGGGTCATGTATAAGTCCGTTAATAACCCATCAACTCGCGAAAATACCCGTGGATGCCAGTTAACCCGACACCACGGCACCACATCTCATTTACTGGGATTTTCTAAATATACAAAACATATTTTCTTTTAAGCGTGTGACCCTCTTATGTCTAACATACCATCATTGGTATTCCATTAATGTCCATTTATACTCTTGGGAGGAAGGAATACATAGCCCAAAAGCTTGTGGAAGTAAAACAATTTTTTTTTTTGTTGAAAATCTATGAAAGTGTACCGGTATGCGTACGGTGAACTCTCTAGACATCGTCCTATCGGTACGCGTATTGGTACGATTTGTCTGGATTTCCCTGTTCACCTATTTTTCATTTCCAAACCATTCCAAACCTTATCATTTTCATTCCAAACATGTATAATAAAGTTTCATACCTAAAACATGATCCATATTAGTTCCATTACATACAATTCCATATAATTACACATCAAAATGGAATTTTAATAAAAACTTTACAAAATGCACTATAAAATCCACAAGTCACCTTTCTTCATCCTTGAGGCTCGAAATGGGTGCCGTCCACCGGTGTAAACCCTACACCTGAAATGTTTTCCCATGAAGGGTGAGCCACGCTCAATAGGATATCTCCTAAAGATGCTACTCCCCAGCCTAAGTGCATATAAAATGTGCACATGCAACATTTAATGAGCAACAATCATCCCAAGCAAGAATGTGCAATTCAAGGTTGAAATTTCACCTTGACATGCTATGAAATGAGATGAGACTCAACCATGCCCTTATACCCGAGCCCACACAATGTATGTCCATTATGATAAATCCGTCATTGATGTTATACATCGTATAAAAATTTTATAATAAAACTCACGTGTCTTTGTTGGATAGCGAACTTTTGGTGTCACACCGCCTGTTCCGCACACCGATACACTTTTTTGGACTTGTACCGACGAAAGTGTATAAACCAGTAGCCGGGTTGTACCCAAGGGAGAGTCTAACCCTGCTTGCTATATTTGACACAATTTTTTTTTCTTTTTCATGCAGTCATGCAACTCTGTTGAACCTTGGTTCAACGGTACTGAGCCCACTCGTCATCCATCAAGTATGGTGTTTGATTTAACCATGCATACACCACCCACACTCATGCCCAATGCCCATGAATGCGATGTTCCCGTGTAAATGCAATGTAATGTATCATTGCAATACTATCACCATGTTCAATATGTAATGAACGCCATATGAACAAACTAATCATAAATCAACATATCCATGGTAAATTATATCAAGAGCATATGAATACCATAATTTATCCCAATTTCCAAGCATGTTATCACATAATCATGCAATTAACATACTAAACTCATCAAGGCATAATGTAAACACATAACATGCCCACAATCAATATTTTTACCAAGAAACTACCATTTCCACATTTCTCAAGAAACCACTTCAAGTAATTTCTACATATTGAAGTCAAGGTAGAAATTATTCTACCTAATTCCTAAAACCCATTTCACCAAATCTATGCAATAGGCAAGTGATATACAACTCTATCAACCTACCCATTCCATATAAACCTCCTAGGTTGGAAACAAGCCTAAATAAGAGGGAACCCACCTCTTGTAGCATATAGAACACGTTGGGAAGCTCCATGACTCAAACCCGAGCTCTAATCCAAGCCTTCCCAAGTTTTCGTCTTTTCAACGTTTAGTGAAAACCCTCATTTTTGGTACGTAGGCGTAGCCCTCGACGAGGAGAATGACTTTCCCTCTTGGCCTGAACGGATCCGAGCACCATAGCTTCGTAGATCACAGAGAGAAATTGAATTTCTTTTTCTCTTTTCCCTCTCTTCTGTATCAGTTAACGGGCTAAACAAGAATGTGAGAAAATTATATTTTTCCCCTATTTATATTTCTCAATACTTGGTGCACAACGCGCCACATGGCCCTCTTAATTCCGGGTCCGTTTTTGCCCCGAAACGATTAAATTTCCTTCCGGTTCAAGTTCAAAATATTTTTATTTTGACTTGCCTTAAATTATTTCCCAACCTTCACAATTTAATCTAAAAATTTCGTCCGTGGGTCACTTGAGGCCCGATCGCCTCTTAAAACGCAAAAAATTCGACTATCTCGGAATTCGACAAAAATTAACAGGGTAACTAGATTTCACGAGGCGAATCCAACAGTGAGGTCCGTTTCATCATCCGAGATCTAAAAAAATTTAGGTTTTCAACCCGTACCGTAGTGATAATTTACCATTTTGCCCTTTTTCATAAAAAGTTCAAATTTACTTAGGTTTTACAGAATCAATCAAACACCTAGGCACAATTGGAAGAATGTTTTAAATTGATTTGACATTCCCATTGGAATTACCTCTTCGGATTAGCTAACCTTGTTTCCATTGCATTTTTTTGCAAAGACTCCACTCACCAAAACACAAACTCACAAGATTTTGAACTTTTCCATTTTCACAAAATCACTTTCACACAATTCAACCTTCTTTCCCTGAGGAGACGATCTTGGAATACTTAATACCAAGTAAAACACGACGCTCAAAAGTCTCTCTTTGCTTGGAGAGCACTTTTGCACACACTCACACGTTTTCATTCTCACACATGTTTTTCCCATTTCTAGCACCAAACCTGAGAGAGGGTGACACTCACCTATCATTATGAGCCATATACACTTGGTCTGGGTTAGTGTTTAGAGATTAGAGTGAACGAGAACCAAGCCTTTTTGGCGCCGTTGCTAGGGAGGGCGAGTATGAAAAGGGTATAATAGTATGCATGATGTGCAATATTTTGTGGTAATCACCCCGCCAAACTTGAGTTTTGCTAGTCCCTAGCAAACTTTATTTCAAACCACAAGGTATAAAACTACAATAACTCATTCATACAAGTAAATCATCAAACATTCAAAATGCAAAAATCACAATGCAATTAGAGAAATAAACTTAGGCAAGATAAAATGAAACAACTATGGTACTTTTCATTAATCATTTCAAAAGTTCAGTACAATGAGGTAGAGTTCAAAAACAAAACGGCCCAACATCCTGGAGGCACTTCTACTATGCCGACAAAACTAACCCTAACTGTTTAAAACCTAAAACCAAAAGAAAAAAAAAACAAGTAACATGACGACTCCCTACTCGTCGTCCTTATCTCCAACATCATCATCATCATCGTTCCTAGACTCACTCTCCTCCTCCTCATCATAATTGTCATCCTCATCAGAATCACTGACCTTAACCACAGGGGAAGCTGTGGGGGTGGAGGTGGAAGGTCTAGCAGCCAGAGGTGCAGGTCCATCAGGGATAGGCTTGCCAGGGAAGGTATGTTGGAAAAGCCTAGTGACATCACCAAAATCCCGCAGCGGATGGCTTTGTATAGACTGTATGGACATTGTATGGCACCATCCCTCTAAAGCATCTAAGCGCTATGACATTGTATGGATTGGAGCAGATGTGGGAGGTCCGGAAATAGACGGTCCAGAAGTAGAAGGCCCTGCAGCGGATGGCTTTGGTCTTGGGGCTCTGGCTCTCTCACCCCCGTTCATAGTAGTCCTCTTACTGTTGCTTAACTTCCCAATAGCTCCTATCTCAGGGGGTGTCAGCACATCAGAGATGTATCCCTTGACCTTGTAATGGTCGCACATCCTAGTGACAATATTGCCAAAAGGGAGATTCACCTTTGGCTTTCTAGCCTCAACAAATTCTTTCTTAAACTTCTAGATTAAAAAGGCTACATCCATAGCCTTCCTAATCATAACAATGTGCAGAAGAGCGAGATTTTCCACGTTTGGGTTCATCTTAGCACTCCTGGGGATCAAATTGTAGTAGAGGACCTTATTCATCATCCCAAAGGATTTTTTGAGGCCCTTGACTTGAATTGTCCATTTAAATTGGGTCGGGTCCTTGTACATTATCTCCACATACTTCGGGATTGTCTTTACCCTAGGCATGTTGTGTGGATACACCAAGACATTAGGGGGAGGCATCTGATACTTTATCAGGGTAGCAATCAAATCTGGGGTCACATCAAAGGTCTTCCCCTCACATTCGTCCTCAAAATACAACCATCCTCGTCCACCACCTTCAATTTTTGATAAAATTCCATACACATTGCCAAGTTGAACCCACTGAATGGCTCAAACCATATCCCAATCCCGTGGCCCTCAATGATCCTTGCCACTTCATTATTCGACCCAAGAGTGAGCTTATCCATAAAGTGCTCATAGGTGACGTTCTTATGTTCGATGCTTTGGAAGCAAGCATCCTTTCTTGCTCTCTTCCTCCTCTCACTCCTATCTCCACTAGGCCCTTCCTCACTCCTCTTGCGGGTATTAGTGCCCGCGGGTGTTGTAGGAGCCGGATTATTGCGTTTTGTGTTGGCCTTGAATATCAACAGTGCCGTCACACCCAAAATTAACAAAAACAATATCAAGAGTTGTTCAATGGGCTCAAAAGAAACAAGGGATATCCTACCCATGCGAGCCATTGCAATAGAGTTCAAAGTTTTGGAGAAATCGAAGAAGAAATGAAATTTGGGGATAAATGGGTAAACTAGGGTTTAAAGGGAAATCTAACAAAATTTCAGTCAAATTCGAGTAATAAACGACCCTAGTTATGAGAAATGGAGGAGTTATGGGTTGGGTGATTGTTCTTTGAAACTTGGAAGAGATTAGAGAGAGAGAGAAGATAGTTTGGGGGATTAAGATTTGAGGGAAATGTGAAGGGTTTCCCGAAAAAACTGAACTTAAAACCCTCATTTTAGCCTTAGCAAAACCTACCGGTAGGTCGATCAAAACCTACCAGTCGATTTTGTGTACTGGACAAAAACTACTGGTTGGTTTTAGACCCAAACTACCAGTAGGTTTTTCCTCGTTTGCAAAAAACGTACGTGGTCCCATTCTCAATTCCACTCCAATCTACATCAACCCCTACACATTCTAACACCTTATTCATGACCTTTACTCTACCAAAAACATGAAGTACTCTTGTGAACCACAATTAAGTGATCATGCCCCAAGTCATTTCTGAAATTGCGATTTGATTTAAAATTTCGATGCTTTTAAAACAACAGGCATAGATTTCTAAATTTAACTATCAAAATGAATACCCAAAATGTAAAAAATAAAATTCAAAAGACAATGGCATTCCTAAATCTATCAAATATCGAAAGTTAAGCAATATTGCCCCATCCCATAAGCATAGGGTTACATGGCGACATTGTTCAAAAACCCAAAATAAGGACACATGAGCATCACCATGGCTTTAAATGCTATTCAAGAGTATGCATCTATACATTCATTTTTAAACTTGTGTGTGTGTGTGAAATGTATATGTAATTTAAGCATTTACTCATTGAAATTCACATTCACTTGGCTATCTAAATTCAGCATCGTTGCGAAACTCACCAAGGGTTTTTCTCAACAATAAATCTCACTTTGGTTATCCTGACATGCTTTTTATGTGTATATGTGAGGTAGAATATTGTGCACAAAATGAATTATACTCACATATAATCCAAAAATGAAGTATATGCTAAAAATGAAACAACCTTGGCATAATCTCATGAATGGAATGCTAGGGCACTAAATAATTAAATCA
The DNA here is from genome assembly GCA_023539305.1 of Ilex asprella. Classification (NCBI taxonomy): domain Eukaryota; kingdom Viridiplantae; phylum Streptophyta; class Magnoliopsida; order Aquifoliales; family Aquifoliaceae; genus Ilex; species Ilex asprella. The sequence continues at coordinate 27,391,360 of CM042187.1, forward strand.
ATCTTTCTTTTTCTTTAAAAGTGTGCTTTCCCCATGTTGTCTCTAGATCATTTAGGAGTTCAAAGGTTATAATGGGGCCTTGGGGTGATATTGAGGCAGATGAAACAAAGGGTAGAGGATAACAAAGAGGGTTATTTCGATTGCATGACCTTTATTTCAAAAAGGTCTCCCTTTTTTATGGGATTTTCAGTCTAACACCATCATTTAACTCTTTATTTATTTTTCTTCTTTTCCTTAGCATTTTCTCATTCTTTTCTTCTTTCACCCCTTTCTCTCTCCTTTTTCTTGGATTTCTTATACTTTTTCAATCAACATTTTTGAAATCTGCATCATTCATCCCTTTTGCTGGGTTTTCACATCACCATTCCTTCTCTTTTAGGATCAATCATGGTCAGCTCTTGGAACAACCAAGGTGTGGTAAATTTTTATCATTTTGCACCAGCTTGGTTAAATGTGTGGCATGGAAACGAATTTTCAACAAGGCTCAAACATGGCACTAGGAATAGAGTTTCACAAGAAAAAGGCTAAGGCTCAAAGAAGTAAAAAATGGCCTAAGATCATATCTAGATAAGCATGGGAGAGCATTATGCATTTCAAGACAAGTCAATCAACTACACAAATGCTTTCTAACCTAAACAAGCATAATGAGATTATTGAACAAATTTGAAATTTTAAGAATTGTTCCTTTAGTAAATATAAATTCCCTCAAACAAGGATTGACACTAAAGCTCTCATGGGTACTTATTCATCTCCACTATTCATGTCAAGCTCTAAAATGTGAACTCAATCCGTAAATTGTCGAAATTACACATTCAAGGTGCACTTATGGGTAAGTTCAAAAGCCAACACATATGTGTTACTCTTAACAATAGGATAAACTTCTATGATGCTCTGATGTATCCAAAGTTCAAAGCAATGATCAACATATCAATAAGCCCACAATACTTTGAATAAGGGAATATAGTTCAACATTCAGATATTTTTCACAAAAATTTTCAATAATTTCATATATATTTCTCAACTATTTTTAAACAAAAATCTATACAACATGTGAAAGGTGAATTTCACCACAAAAATTGGTATCAACAATAAAAATTTTCAGAAAAATTTGGTGTATCATACAAATGGCACACCTCACCCCCAACTTGATTCATGAATTGTTCGCAATGCAACAAAAAGATATGATATGCAATGAAGAACTTTTAAAAGATAAGTAGAGTTAGAGAACACCTTGTATGGAGCTTTTGACAAAAAACACCGTAATCTGCATATTAAAAGAACGAAAACTACACAAGGATGAAAGTAAGTAAATGACATAAATGATAAAAAAGGCGATTGTACACTAAAATCTACATGAACAGTTAATCCTTCAAAAGGTCTGGGTAAACTGGATCCACCAACTCTTCCTCCACCCTTTGACCCTCAAAACCCTCGAAGAATAGCTTAAGTCTTTAACCATTGACCTTGAATGTTTTACCATCCTCGGGTTCATGATTTCCACGATTCCATTGGGGGTAGGCCACCTTGACAAGATAGGGGTAATGAAATCAATTTGGTTATCAAATCAGTTGGTTACATAAAAATAAAAATTCTTCCAAAAAAAAAACAAAAAAAAAATAGAAGGAAAAAAAAAGATCAGAAAAGAAAAGAGGAGAAATATAGATTTTTTTTCTACCTTCTATGTTTTTTATCTTTCTCCTTACGATGTCGATGAAGATTTGAGGACGAATCTTTTTGAGGAAAGGGGGAATGATGAGAACTAAGGTGGGCACACTCTTAAAGATCTTTTGCATGTCCAAATTGGTCAATTACAAGATCAAGAGCCAAGAAGATCAAGAAAGCAATGTAAGGATTAGTGAAATCCACTTGGGATGAAGCTTGCAAGAGCCCAACACTCAAGATGGGCTTGAAAGAAGGAGAACTAATTTTGATCCACGTAATCCAAACTATGGAAGACATGAAGAGATGACTTAGAGATAGGGCCTTTTTTGTTGTTAAGGCTTTCAATTTGTTTTAAAGAATTTTTATTATTAGTTTAGAACAAGTGGGTTTAAGGATGCTTGACCCACATATGTCTTATTATTTTATTTGAACTAGGGTTTAGAATAAGTACTGTAGCACAGTAATGTTCATGCTACAGTACCCATGACACTATTCACTCAAGGGCATTTTTGAGAGAAAGGGTCACAAATTTTAGTCTTTAGTTATTGCTATTTAGATTAGGACTTGTTTCCTTATTAGAATAGGATTTGTTTCCTTATTAGATTAGGATTTGTTTCTTTATTAGATTAGGATTTGTTTCCTTGTAATGACTAGCCTTATAAATAGGCTTTTAATCAATGAAAAATGGGAGACAATATGAGAGACAATACATAATGAATTTTGATTGTGAGTTGAGTTGAGTTTACTCCTCTTGTTCTTGAATGAACTTTTGAACTTATCAAAGGTAAATCACAGCCTTTGTGGCGTTTCTTCTTGTAATTTGGGTTCTTGAGACAGGTTCTTCAATGGGTCTAGATTTTAATATAATTTAGGTTCTTGACACAAGATCTCAAAGGGTCTAAATTCTCCATCCATAGACCTGAGTTTGGCTTTCTTGAGTTGTTTCTCCAATATTATTGTTGGGTCTCAAAGCAAGTCGATTGGGGTTCACATCAAGGGGCCATATCAACGGGGTCGAAGTTTTCCTTGGAAGATGGAAAGTCAAGAATTATACAAGAGCACTTTCTATCCGGGCTCAAATATTTTCCTTAAAATGGATTTGTCATGAAAAATCTTAGTCCTTTTTTTAAAAAAATTCTTGAGCTCTGATATGCATCTCTACAGATCTCCTCCAACTCATTCAACTCCAATTTCGTATTCTCAAGTTGAATTTTAAAGTCTTAATGGCCCAATAGGCCTTGTGCTCCATTTCAACTGGCAAATGGCAAGCCATCCCATAGACAAGCCTATAGGGTGATATACCTAGAACGGTCTTGTAAGTAGTGTGGTAAGCCCATAGAACATCAGTCAACCTAAGTGACCAATCCTTCTTACTAGGGTTCACCAATTTATCTAATATGTTCTTGATCTCCCTATTGGCCAACTCGGCTTGGCTATTAGTTTGTGGGTGATAATCGGTGGACACCTTTTGTGTGATGGCATACTTATGCATTAAGGATGCAAATGGCCTATTATAGAAATGAGAACCACCGTCACTTATCGTAGCATGAGGCATCCTAAACCTCGAAAATATGTTCTCTTTTAAGAACTTGACCACGATTCGGTGGTCATTGGTCTTGGTTTTACCTCTACCCATTTGGACACATAGTCCATTGCCACCAAAATATAAAGGTAGCCAAAAGACTTAGAGAAAGCACCCATGAAGTCAATGCCCTAACAATCGAATATCTCAATTGCTAACACGGGGGACATGGGCATATATACTTACGGGTCACACTACCCAATCTTTGGCACCTATCGCATTCCTTACAAAATGAAACACAATCCTTAATTAAAGAAGGACAGTAAAAATTAGATTTCAAAACCTTAGTCGAAGTCTTTTTGGAAGAAAAGTGTCCACGACACGCTTTAGAATACTAGAATGCAAGGATGTCTTGTTGTTCATTCTCAGGTACGCTTCCCCTTATGAGTTGGTCAGGCAGTATTTGAACAAGTATGGGTTATCAAAGTAAAAGTACTTCACATATGCCATAAACCTCCGTCTATCCTCTGGGCTCCAGTGTAGTGGAATTTGTCCTGTAGCAAGGTAATTGCAAATGTTAGCATACCAAGGACAAACAGAATAAATGAAAAATAAATGCTCGTCAGAAAAAGAGTATGTGATAGGAATATGCTCATTGGCATCTTGAACCACAAGTCAGGATAGATGGTCTGCCACCATGCTCTCCACTCTCTTTTTGTCTTTGATTGTCAAGTTGAACTCTTGGAGCTGGAGGATCCACCTGATGAGTCTCGATTTTGCATCTTGCTTAGACAAAAGATACTTCAAAGCAGAGTGATCAGTATAGACTAGTGTAGGTGAACCAATGATGTGAGACTGAAATTTATCCAATACAAATATTACTGCTATCAACTCTTTTTCGGTGGTGGTGTAATTCATTTGTGCCTCATTTAGAGTTTACTAGCGTAGTATATTACATATGGTCTCTTGTATTCCCTTTGACCAAGCATAGCGTTGACCGCATAATCACTCGCGTCGCAAATAAGCTCAAATGGTAAATCCCACTTGGGTGGTCGTATAATAGGAGGTATAGTGAGCATACTTTTGAGTTGTTTAAATGATGCCTTACAATTATCCGACCACACATATGGGACATCTTTGGAAAGCAAATTGGTCAAGGGCCTAGCCATTGCACTAAAATATTTTATAAAACGACGATAGAAGCTGGCATGGCCAAAAAATGACGTTATGTCTTTGACGACCTTTGGTGTGGGGAAGTTGCAAATTGGTTCAACCTTGGATTTGTTGACTTCAATCCCCTATGCCGAAATGATGTGCCCGAGCACTATCCCTTGTGTCTCCATAAAGTGGCACTTCTCCTAGTTGAGAACCAAATTCTTCTCCTCACATCTCTCAAGTACTTTCTCCAAGTTCTCCAAACAACCTTCAAATGAGTCCCCAAATGCGAAAAAGTCATTCATGAAGACTTCCACTATTTTCTCTACCATGTCGCTGAAGATTCCCATCACACGTCTTTGAAACATTCTCGGGGCCTTATATAATCCGAATGGCATTCGACGATATGCGAAGGTGTCGAAAGGACACATGAATGCAGTCTTCTCATGGTCTTCCAAAGCGATTTCAATTTGATTATAGTCGGAGTAGCCATTTAAGAAACAATAAAACAATTGTCCGGCTACTCTCTCTGATACTTGGTTGAGGAATGGCAAAGGGAAGTGATCCTTTCTTGTGCAAGAGTTGAGTTTTCGATAGTCGATACAATCTCTCCATCCTGTGATTACTTTGGTCAAAATCAACTCGTTGTCCTCATTTGCAACCACAGTGACTCCCAATTTCTTTGGATCTACTTGTGCGGGACTAACTCATTTACTGTCGGCTATTGGAAAGATGATGTCCAAATCAAGTGTTTTGAGTACCTCATCCCTTACCACATCCTTCATGATAGGATTTTCCTTCTTTGTGGTTATCGGGACTACTTGAAATCTTCTTTTAGGTAGATGCGATGTGTGCAAATGAGGGGGCTTATCCCCTTGATATTAGTAATTGTTCAACCAATTGCTCACTTGTGCCTCCTCAACACTCCAAAGAGATCATCTTCTTGCTTCGACTCCAATGAAGAACTTATGACCACCATGAAAATTTGTGATCCCTGAGGTATGCATACTTTGACTGTTTGTATGGTGGATGGAAAAATTCTCTTCTCTTGATGTGGAACTTCTCAAATGTAGGGGTCCATTTTTCTACCCCTTGTAAACTTTCTGGCTCCCCTTAATCAACAATCTCCTCCTTGATGAGCATGTAATATTGCATATTTAACGGCCTCATTTTATGTATTTTAACTTAACTTTGTATTTAAATACTTAGAGTTAGTCAAAGTTATGAATAATGTGAAAATTTTGATGTTGCAGGTAATCATAGGGTAAATGATGGCTTTTGAAACCCTGCAACAAAGTGTGGATGAGTGGTGAAGAAATCAAGAAAAGGTGAAGAAATCAAGAAAAATGCATTTGGAAGAAAACCTCCCGGAAGGTTTACATCGATCTTACAGAAGTTGGTATCAGTACCTCTGCTTTCCCCATTTTTGACAATCATCCGCTTTGAATTTGAAAAGGTGCATAACATGCAAGTGGTAAATCTGGATATCCTCTGTATTGTGTCAAAATTCCAACTCAATCGGACGGTTGGATCAAATGTTATGAAAATTTTACGAAAATTGGTCCTAAGTTGGCACCTTTCGAAAAACCTTCCAGAAGGTTATGCCTACTGAAAAAACCTTTCGGAAGGTTTACTTTGACCTTCCAGATGGTTTGGCCTAGAACAGTCAGAACACCCTACAACTCAAGCTCTGCCACTTGGGGGTCCCACATATGATTCTTCCACTTGTCCCTTGAGATATTCTACATACATACATGCCTACCCCAAAGTCAACCATGGAAGATGGAGGATGGGAAAGGAGAAAAGAGAAGGATGAAGGCATGATGGGTGCAGGCTAAGCTTGTTCTAGCCTGTCCAATGCTTCAAATCATTTCCCATTGATTGGACGAAACCGCAAGGATCTTACACCATATATTTAGTATTCACACAAGCTTTTGTGATGGAGGTGGCTACCTAAGCATAACAATAGTTTTTAGAGAGATAAGCTCAAGGAAAATATGAAGTTCTAGAGAGAAATATATTTTTTTTGCATTTTCTTCTCCATTTTAGTTGTACTAAACTTCAAATCACTTGTAATATTTACTTCTTGCACTTTAATGTCATTTATTTCAAGTGTATTGCAATTTTAGTTATGTATTCTAGATTCTACCGTTGTTGTATCGAGTTTTTCACATTAAGCTTTCAAAATGGGTTTTAAATGCACTTCTTCATAGTTTAAGTTTTCTTGCATTAATTCAAGTTCCATGTTTTATTTCTTCATCATGTTTCTTTACATTATGCATGTCTTTCCTTTTATTATGAGTAGTTAGATTTTAAGTTGGCTAATCCAAGGGAGAATTCCTCTTGGGTATGCTATATCAACTCTTTTTCTTTCCTCGTAGTGTACAACAGTTTGGTTTGACTAGGTTAAGTATGGACGTGGTTGTGAGTTCTTGATTCACCGTAGACTTGTCAAGGGGTATGCTTGAATCCTCACCTCCATTAAGTCCCACGCTTCCTACGAATAATTCAAACGTCTAGGTACCATTGGAAGAACGTCTTAAGTTCATTTGGCATTCCCATTGGAATGACCTATTTGGATTAGTGAACACTTATTTCCATTCCATTTCATCAAGAACACAACTCACCAAAACAAAACTCAAAAGATTTTACACTTTTCTATTTTCTCAAAATCACCTTCAAAACAATTCTCCTTCCTTCCCTGAAGAGACGACATTGGAATAAAAATTCCAAGTAAAAAGCGACACTCAAAAGTCTCTTTGCGCTTGAGGAGCACTTTTGTTAACATACTCACACACATTTCATCCCACACACACGTTTACCCCATTTCTTGCATCATTCCGAGGGAGAATGACACTCACCTATCCATATATGCCATATACACATGATCGGGTGATGTTAAGAAATTAGGGCCGATAGAAGAACTCAAGCATTTTTGGCACTGTTGTCGGGGACAATAAAACGTTGAATTGAGAAGGTGATTTTCGGATGATTGAGGTGAGTCCCGTGAATTCTCATCATGGGCTGAAGTACGTTGCTCCTTGTATATATTTTTGTGTACTTGTTTTTCATTTATAGATATTGTTTTGTATGTAGCGACAGGAAGACCAAAATTAATTCGTTAAACAACCCTTAGGCCCTAATATGAATATTGACCCACCCGAGGATGCTGATGATAATTTTGAGAATGTTAGTGCTAATGTGCCAAGGGGGGAGGAGTGCAACACCATAGAATTCCAAACCCTAGAATGCACTTCCCTCCAAGGAATGAAGGGAACAACATCCCCAATGATCCTCTAGCGAGGTCAATGTGGGATTATCTCCAACCCAAACTTACCACCACTCTCTCATGCATTCTCTTATCGATCCAAGCTCATGCCTTCCTAGTTAAGCAGGGAATGTTGCAACTACTTCCTACATTCGATGGAATTCAAAGAGAGAATCCTTATTTTCATATTAAGGAATTCGAGGATATAGTTGTAATCTTCTTCACTAATCATGCTATGGAAGACATAGCTCACTTGAAATTGTTTCTCTTTTCCCTTAAGGACAAAGCCAAAACATAGTCGAATTCATTGCGGCCTTGATCTATAACCTCTAGGGCACAAATGCTTTTTGAGTTTTTGAACAAGTTTTGTTTTTTGGTGCCTAGAACCACCGCTCTTAAAAAAAAAATCCAAAACTTTTTAGAAAATCCCAAATGAGCAATTTTATCATTGTTGGGACCGCTACAAGGAATTACTACAATCCATTCCACATCATGGTTTCGAATCATGGTAATTGGTGAGTTTTTTCTATAAAGGGATTACATCGGCCCATAGACAATTCATTGACATGATGTGTAATGGCGAGTTCTTAAACAAGGACCCCTATGAGGCCTTAGACTACTTTAGTACATTGGCGCAAAATGCACAATCTTGGGATATCACGGATCCCACCGTACCGAGGTCTTCTCTACAGGGTAGTAATCAATCACATGGGGGAGGGATGTATGACTTGAGGGACTGGGAAGAATTGCTTTCTAAAATAACCAAGTTGTCACGGAAGGTAGAAAGCCTAGAGGTAAATAGGAGACACGAGATGTCCAATATTTCAAAGACCAAGGAGTCTTGCTCAATTTGTGAGAGTGTGGAGCATTCCATATCAGAATGGCCTAACATTCCGACACTTAATGAAGTGTACCATGATCAAGTTAATGCCTTCAACCAAATGAGGCAATCATTCTCTCCGCACTCAAACACTTACAATCCGGGTTAGAACAATCACTTGAACTTTAGTTGGTGAAATGAGAATTCCACTCCTCATGGGTCTAATGCCTATTCATTGACCATGCCTCCTAAGCAAAGTCAATGCCAAGGTCAAGGGCAAGCGTCTAGCTCTTAATACTCCCGGTCCAATCCGCAAGGGTATTCACTGAAACCGCCTCCACAAATTTTTTTCCAACAACGACCATCCAATCCTCCCACCTACCAACCTTCTCATAAGAGAAATTTGGAGAAAATGGTTTATAATTTCATCGAAAGCCAAACAACCATTAACAATCAAAATGCCGCAACTTTTAATAACATTCAGACTCAACTCACAAAGTTGACAAATTCCATGGGGGCATCGAAACAAGAGAAGGGGTAATTCCTCGCTCAATCCCTAGAAAACCCTAGAGGCCAACATGTCACTGCGTTGTCAAACCCACTAGTGAGAGTTGTGAGCAACTCAAAGCGGTCACCACCCTTTGAAGTGGACAACAAATTGATAAGTCCATTGTGCCAAAAGTCTCACCCAAGGCCACATTGCCAATAGAGGAAGAGACTAAGGGAGACACCGAGGGTGGTGATGTGAGTGAGAAGAAAAAATTGGTTGATGAAATAGTGCATGCATCCCCCATTTTGGTCCCTTTTGCTATCGCTTGAAGCCACCAATGAAGGTGGCTAACTATTCTGATATAATTGAGATGTTCAAGCAGGTAAAAATCAAAATTCCACTCCTCAATGCCATAAAACAAATCCCTTCATGTGCCAAGATTTTGAAGTATTTATGTATTGTGAAGAGGAGGCTAAATGTGCACAACAAGGCATTCTTCACCGAGAAAGTGAGCCCAATCTTGAGGACTAACACCCCACCAAAGTTCAAGGTCCCTGGATGCCCTACCATTGCCATCACAATCGGGAATTACCGGGTGGAGCAAGCTCTTCTTGATTTGGGGGCAAGTGTCAACCTCCTACCATACTCGGTGTACCAACAACTCTAACTCAAATAGTTGAAGCCAACTCCAATCATTCTTCAATTGGTAGATCGTAGCATTAGAGCACCGAGGGGAGTAGTTGGAGGATGTTTTAGTCCAAGTTGATAAATTTTACTTCCCTATTGATTTTATTGTGCTTGACACTCACCCAGTTGTAAACCTAAGCTCCCAAATCCCTGTCATACTTGGTAGATCTTTTCTTGCCACATCTAATGCTATGATCAATTGCATGAACGGTCTTATGAAGTGTGCATTTGGGAACATGACTATGGATCTCAATGTTTTCAACTTGAATAAACTACTGGGGGATGGTGAGAAAGTGCATGAAGTCAATAGGATTGATACCTTGGTGGAGGAGCACTTGGAGTTGTTAGGCATGTTGAAAGAAGGAAAGGAAGAGGTTGATGATCAAGAGGAGTTGGAGAGCTTGAAAGGGATAGAAAATGGACATGATGTGTCCCAAGCTAGAGATCCTTTGTATGTACCGGGGGGTCAAATTACTAGAGCTCGGGCCAAGAAGATCAAAGTGGCAATGCAAGGGTTTATTCAAGCAAGCATGGTTGAATACTCTACGGACTCAAGTAACTCCACCTTATCAAAGATGGGCTTAAAAGAAGTGGAATCATGTGAAGTATTCTTGCTACAAGCTAGGAACGAAGAGGAGCTTGAAGCTGAACCCTATCCTAATGGGCCGGATCACAAGGCCCATTGGGCCGAACCTCGTGGGCCAGATTTGGGCCCAAATATGGCCTAGAATTATCATGCATTATGGGCTGTCAAAGAGTCCAAAATTATTCCTCAAATCTTGTGTTATTATCTCTCCAAATCTTGTGATGATTATGGGAAGATCTTGGGGGATATCTTTCCAAATCTTATGAAGATTATGGGAAGATCTTGGGGATATGCTTGGAGAAGGATCAAAGATTGGGAGATTCTGATCACAATCATGGAAGTAATTTGAAGACCAAATACTACCATTCTAGGAAGGATTATCTTCTAGAATAATCTACATTAGTGATGTTATTACCTTTATTTAATTTTCGTAGTTACTGTTCATGCCTTCCTTGGAGGCCAAGTTTAATCTACAATAATTATGTTGTTTTCTATATTTTAGATTTTGGAATTATTGTTCATACCTTCCTTGGAGGCCAAGTTTTGTAGCCTATAAAAAGGCCATTGAGTGCAATGAATAAAACAACAATTATTTTGAGAGCAATAGCTTTGTGAGTTGAGAGTTTTCTCCTCTTGTTCTTTTGTGAACACTCGGCTTATCAAAGGCTTGCAACCTTTGTGGCTCATCTTTGCAACCAAGGTTTCTCGAGGCAGGTTCTCGTTGGGTCTTGGGATTCGAACCAAGATTTTCTTGAGACAAGTTCTCATTGGGTCTTGGGAAGTTTTTCCTTTTCCACTTGAATTTCGGCTTTCTTGGGTTTGAATCAATTTGTTCGTGGGTTCAAGGAGCTTATCTCCACGAGTTCACATCAGGACTCCTACATTTGAGAAGCATCCACGTCAAGACAAGAAGATATTTCCATTAAATATGCAAAAACTTGTCTTAGAGTTGAAGCCAATCTCAAGTATGCATACCTTGGGGATGACAAGACCTTTCTGGTGGTGATTAGCTCAACTTTGGATGCCAAGCAAGAAGAGGATCTCTTGAAAGTGTTGAGGAGGCATAAGGGAGCAATTGGTTGGACAATTGCAGACATCAAGGGCATAAGCCCCCTCATTTGCACACACCGCATCTACCTTGAAGAAGACTCAAAAGTCATCCCGACAACCACAATGAGGGTTGAACCCAATTATGAAAGACGTAGTAAGAGACGAGGTACTAAATCTATTTAACGTGGGTATCATTTTTTTGATTGTCAATAGTAAGTGGGTTAGCCCCACGTAAGTAGTACCCAAGAAGTCTGGAGTCACGATTGTTACAAATGAGGAGAACGAGCTTATTCCAACAAGGGTGATCATCAGATGGAGACTGTGTATTGCTTACCGAAAGCTCTTCTTGTGCACGAGAAAAGACCACTTACCATTGCCATTCCTCGACCAAGTGTTGGAAAGAGTAGCTGGGCATCTATTTTACTGCTTCTTGGATGGCTACTCCGGGTACAACCAGATTGAGATCGCATTGGAGGATTAAGAAAAGACCACTTTCACTTGCTTCTATAGTACTTTTGCCTACCGACACATGCCTTCGGGTTGTGCAATGCCCCAGGGACTTTTTAACGTTGCAGGATGGGGATTTTCAATGATATGGTGGATAAGATTGTAGAAGTGTTTATGGATGACTTCTCAGTGTTCGGAGATTCATTCAATGGATGTTTGGAGAACTTGGAGAGAGTTTTGGAAAGATGCGAGGAGAAGAACTTGGTGCTCAATTGGAAAAAGTGTCACTGTATGGTGACACAAGCAATAGTTCTCGGACATATCGTTTCGGCGAAGGGGATTGAAGTTGAAAAATCAAAGGTTGAGGCCATTTCCAACCTCTCTACGCCAAAGACCATCAAAGATATTTGGTCGTTTCTTGGCCATGTCATCTTTTATCATCGTTTTATTAAAGACTTTAGTCCATTGGCCCGACTTTGACCAACTTGCTTACAAAAGATGTCCCATTTGTTTTGTCGGATGATTGTGAAGCATCCTTTAAAAAAATTAAAGAACATGCTTATTTCGCCTCCGATCATGCGACCACCCAATTGGGACTCACCATCACCATTTGAGCTTATGTATGATGCGAGTGATTACACGGTCGGCGCAGTTCTCGGTCAAAGGCAGGACAAGAGACCTCCAAAACACTTAATGAAGCTCAAATGAACTATACCACCACAGAAAAGGAGTTGGTAGCGGTAGTATTTGCATTAGATAAATTCTGGTACTACATCATTGGTTCACCTATATTATTCTATATCGATCACTCTGCTTTGAAGTATTTGTTGTCTAAGTAGGATGCAAAACTGACACTCATTAGGTGGATATTACTCCTACAAGAATTTAACTTGACGATCAAATATAAAAAGGGAGTTGTGAACGTGGTGGTGGACCATTTATCTCAACTTGTGGTGTAAGATGCCGATGAGTATATTACTATCCCTGACTCTTTTCCTGACGAGTATTTACTTTATATTCGTTCTATTTGTCCATGGTATGTTGACATATGTAATTATCTTGCTATAGGACAAATACCACCGCATTGTAGCTCGGAGGATAGAAGGAGGTTTATGGCAAATGTGAAGTACTTTTACTTCGACAAACTGTACCTGTTCAAGTATGCCTTGACCAATTCATGCAGAGATGCGTACCAAAAAATGAACAACTGGAAGTCCTAGCATTTTTCCATTCAGAGGCGTGTAGTGGCCATATCTCTTCAAAGAAGACTTTGAAAAAAATTCTACAATCAGGTTTTTATTGGCCCTCTTTGATAAAAGATTGTATCTCTTTCTATAAAGAATGTGATAGGGGCCAACATTTGGGTAGCGTAACCTGAAGGAACATGATGCCCATCTCCCCTATACTTGTTATCGAGATATTTGCTTGTTAGGGCATCGACTTCATGGGTCCCTTTCCCATGTCATTTGGCTACCTATATATTCTATTGGCAGTGGACTATGTGTCCAAATAGGTGGAGGCTATACTAAACAAGACCAATGACCACCTGGTCGTGGTCAAGTTTCTCAAGGAGAACATTTTTTTGAGGTTTGGGATGCCTCGAATAATGATAAGTGATGGTGGGTCACATTTCTATAATAGGCCATTTGCATCTTTGATGCATAAATATGGCATCACGCAGAAGGTATCCACCTCATAGCACCCACAAACTAATGGCCAAGCCGAGTTGGCCAATAGGGAGATCAAAAATATCCTAGGGAAAATGGTGAATCCCAATAGAAAGGATTGGTCATTTAGGTTGACTGATCCCCTTTGAGCTTACGACACAACTTATAAGACAATTCTAGGCCTGTCTCCTAATCGGCTCGTCTATGGAAATGCTTGCCATTTTCTGGTTGACATGGAACACAAGGCCTATTGGGCCATAAAGACCTTGAACTTCAGCATGAGAATGGCCAGAGAAAATAGGAAGCTTGAAATGAATGAATTGGAAGAGATTCGAAGAGATGTGTATGAGAGCTCTAGAATTTCAAAAGAGAGGGCTAAAATCTTTTATGATAAATCTATTGTGAGAAAATCATTTGAGCCCAGGCAAAAAGTGCTCTTGTAGAATTCTCGTCTCTCAAATTTTCAAGGAAAACTCCAATCCTGTTGGGATGACCCATATCTTGTCAAGGTGGCCAATCCCAATGGAGTTGTGGAAGTCACCAACCCCGAAGATGGCAAGACATTCAAGGTCAATGGCCAAATACTTAAGCCATTTTTAGAGGGGTTTGAAGGTCAAGGGGTGGAGGAAGATTTGAAGGATCCAGTCTACCCAAACTTGTTGGAGGAATAACTATTCATATATCTTTAGTGTACAATCTTTATTTACTTTAACTGTTTATGCTTACTTACTTTATCTTTGCATATAGTGTTATTTTTCGTAGTTGCAGATATTGATGTTTTTATCAAAGCTCAAGTGCGAGGTGTTCTCTAACTCTACTAACCTTTGTACAATCCTTCATTACATATAATATCTTTTTTGTTGCATTGAGGAAATTGCATGAATTAAGATGGGAGGTGATGTGCACCATTTGTATGATACACCAATTTTTGTGGAAATTTTTTGTTGATAATACCAATTTTTGTGGTGAAAAATTCACCTTTTACATATCATACAGATTTTTGTTCACAATAGTTGCAAATTATGTGTAAAATTTGATTTTTTTGTGTGAAAACATCTGAATGTTGATATGTATTCCCTTATTAAGAGTGTTATGGGTTTGTTGATACGGTGATCTTTACTTTGAATTTTGAATACACTAGCACATTATAGAAGTTCATCCTATGCTTGAGCATCACATATGTGTTTGCTTTTAAACTCAACCTTAAGTACACCTTGAATGTGTAATTTTGGTAATTTACAAATTAGATTTTTTATTTGGAGCTTGACATACATAGTGGAGATGAAGTATGTAGCCATGTGAGCTTTAGTCCCAATCCATGTTGGAGGGAACTTACATTTACTCAAAGAAACAATTTTCTAATTCAAAATCTGTTCAATAATCTCATTATGCTTGATTTGGTTAGAGTTCATTTGGATATTTGATCGACTTTATCTTGAAGTGCAAAATGTTCTCCCTTGCTTATTTAGAAATGATCTTAGGCCATCTTTGAAATGCTTTGAGCCTTGGTTTTTTTCTTAAGAAATTCTATCCCTAGTGCCATGTTTGAGCCTTGTTGAAAATTTATTTCCATGCCACACAATTGACCAAGCTAGTGCAAAATGATAAAAATTTACCACACCTTGGTTGTTCCGAGAGTTGACTATGATTGAACATGAAAGAGAAGGAATGGTGATGTGAAAATCCAACTAAAGGGATGAATGATGTGGATTTCAAAAAAAAATGTTAAATGAAAAAGAATGAAAAATTCAAGAAAAGAAGAAAAAGGGGTGGAAGAAGAAAAAGAAAGAGAAAAATAAAAGGAAAATGTTAAGGAAAAGAAAGGAAAGAAACAATGAGTGCGATATGGTGTTGGACTAAAAATTTCACGAAAAGGGAGATGTTTTTGAATAAAAGTCTTTCACTTGGAACAACCCTCTTTATTATCCTATATCATTCATTTCATTTGCCTCAATATCACTCCAAGGCCTCATTACAACCCTTGAAAGTCCTAAACGATCTAAAGAAGAATGGGAGATGCATACTTCATTTTGTGCACAATATTCTATCTCACATATACACATGGAGAGCATGCTAGGATAACTATGGTGTGATTGTTTGTTGAGAGACACCTTGGTGAGTTTGCATTGAAGCTTAATTCGGATAGCCAAAATGAATGTGAATTTCATTGTGTAAATGGTTAAATTACATGTCAATTGCACACACACACACAAATTTTAAAATGAATGTGTAGGTGCATAGTCTAGACTAGCATTTAAAGCCGTAGTGTTGCTTATGTGTGATTGGTTCGGGTTCGGCGCAAGTTGTTTTTGATATCCCAGTGCTAGTTAGGATACGTGCATATGTTTCAAATGTTGGATATGGCGGAAAGAAGTTTGTAGGCACATTTGCTAAAAAACTTCAAGAGACAAAACTCGTCTACTAGGGATCACCTAGGGGTTTAAATGCTTGTTGCATATGCTAAATGCAATAGCGGAATTAGAATAGGTTTATTTTTTGTTTGCCTAATTTTGACATTAGTTTGGGGGTTGTGATGAGCTTGTAATATTGCATATTTAATATCCTCATTGCATGTATTTTTAACTTAACTTTGCATTTAATTTTTAGAGTTAGTCAAAGTTATTAATAATATGGAAATTTTGATGTTGCAGGTAATCATAGGGTAAATGATGACTTTCGAACCCTGCAACTAAGTGTGAATGAGTGGTGAAGAGATGGACACATTACACGAGTATTGAGAAGCTTGGAAGGTGAAGAAATCAAGAAAAATGCATTTGGAAGAAAACCTTCCAAAAGGTTTGCATCAACCTTCCGGAAGGTTTAGCCTACTGGAATTGGTATCAATACTTCTATTTTCCCCATTTTTGATAATTATGGACTTTGAATCTGAATAAGTTCAAAACATAAAAGTTGTAGATCTAGATTTCCTCTATATTGTGTCAAAATTTCAGCTCAATCGGACGATTGGATCAAAATTTATGACAATTTTACCAAAACTAGTCCACAGCTGACACCTTTCAGAAGACCTTCGGGAAGGTTTGGCCCAAAACATCCTACAACTCAAGCTCTACCACTTGGGGGGTCTCACCTATGATTCTCCCACTTATCCCCTAACATATTATACATACATACATGCCTCCTACAACCCAAATTCAACCTTGGAAGATGGAGGATGGGAAAGGAGGGGAGAGAAGGATGGAGGCATGGTGGTGCAGGCTAAGCTTGTCCTAGCTTGTCCAATGCTGAAAATCACTTCCCATTGATGGGAATCCTACACCCACAGGCTATGGGGAGCCTCATGGACGAAAACGCAGAGGTCTTACATCATATATTTAGTATTCACACAAGCTTTTGCGATGGAGGAGGCTACCTAAGCTTAGTAGTAGTTTTTAGAGAGATAAGCTCAAGTAAGAAGATGAAGTTCTAGAGAGAGAAATATATGCTTTTGCATTTTCTTCTCCATTTCAGTTGTACTAAGATTTAAATCACTTGTACTCTTTACTTCTTGCACTTTAATGTCATTTATTTCAAGTGTATTGCAAGTTTAGAGGTATTCTTGATTCTACCATTGTTGTATTGAGTTTTTCACTTCAAGCTTTCAAAATGGGTTTTAAATGCACTTCTTCATAGTTTAACTTTTCTTGCATTAATTCAAGTTCTATATTTTATTTCTTCATCATGTTTCTTTACATTATGCATGTCTTTCCTTTTGTTATGAGTAGCTAGATTTTAAGTTGGCTAATCCAAGGGAGAATTCCTCTTAGGTATGCTAAATCAATTCTTTTTCTTTTCTCCTCACAGTGTACGGCGGTTTGGTTTAACTAGGTTGAGTGTGGACATGGTTGTGAGTTCTTGATACACCATAGACTTGTTACGGGGTCAGCTTGAATCCTCACCTCTATTTAGTCCCGCGCTTCCTACGAATCAATCGAACGTCTAGACACCATTGGAAGAACGTCTTGTGTTGATTTGGCATTTCCATTGGAATGACCTATTTGGATTAGCTAGCACTTGTTTCCATTCCATTTCATTGATGAGAACTAAGGTGGGCCTACTTTTAAAGATCCTTTGCATGTCTAGATGGACCAATTACAAGATCAAGAGCCATGAAGATCAAGGAAGCAATGCAAGGATTGGTGCAATCCACTTGGGATAAAGCTAGCAAGAGCCCAACACTTAAGATGGGTTTGAAAGAAGGAGAACCAATTTTGATCCACTTGATCCATGCTATGGAAGACATAAAGACATGACTTAGAGATAGGGTCTTTTGTTGTTAAGGCTTCCAATTTATTTAAAGGATTATTATTTTTAGAATAAGTGGGCTTGAGGATGCTTGGTCCACTTGTTTTTTTTTTTTTTATGACCAGCAACTATCTTTTGATAGTAACAAAATAAGATTTTGTAATAAACTAGAACAAAATATGAGTAGAATGGGGTAGAGAAAATTCGGCTAAACTAGAACTTGTGATCCAAATTTGCAAGAAAAAAACACAGAATAAAGAAGGACGTTTTTTTTTTTTTTTATATATATATAAAAGGATAGGCAAACCTGAACTAGATCCTTGGCTCTGATACCAAATGATGTGAAACCCGCCAAGAATAACGAGAACCAACAACGAAAAGGAACCCAAGATCGTTCTACGTTCAGAGTTGAATGGAAGACCTCGACCCGTTGTTTACGACAAACAAGAACCTTGGTATATAGA
>CM042187.1:27419419-27473622 GCA_023539305.1 Ilex asprella
GGGTTTTGGGTTCTTATAATTCTGGTTTGTGAACTTTCTTGGGGATTCTTCAATCAATTTGCGTGTGGGTTCTTGAATTCGTTTAAGGGTTCGCATCAGTCATGTAGTTAATCATCCGGTTTATTATATTTATGCTTGATAACTCAATTAACTCCTATGTCTACGACAAGTTAATTGAAAGATAAAGATGGACTTTGAGAATTAAGCACCTGATTCCGACGCCTTTCTAGAAGTTTACAAGAATTGCCTGTGCCGAGACTTAACCCGTCTACAAACAAGCAAGTGTTTCTACAAGTCATCCAACCATGGGGTTAATGTTCCATTCTTTAAATGAAGCACAATAATGGAGAGGATTGAAGGGTAGCCATGAGGATCTAGCTGGGGTACTTGCCTTGAAACGACGATTCTTTCTATGCAAGAGTCATCTGTATCATAGAAAGAACCACGATTATATAAAGTAACTTAGCTTTGATAGATGAAATCAATCATCCAATAATCAAGGGGATATAGACACTAAGCATTAGAACATAGCATAAATACAATTTTCGGATAATTTATACATGCCCTTCACCTCTTACTAAAGAGTGAATGAGGAACTACTCACTCTTCATGGCTTTGGTAAAGCTAAAAAAGTGAGTGATACTCATCCCTCCAAGTGGAGAGCTTACAAAATAAAAGAACAACAACCAAGGAGCCAATGTTCCACGAAGAATGAGTGAATCACGTTCCACCCTTCATGGCTTTGGCAAAGCTCTCGAAAAGTTAAAGAGTTTCACTCCTCTAAGAAAGAAGGATGTTCAAGCAATGGAAGTGAAAGAAACTAACAGATGGAAGTAGAAGAAAGCTAGTTACTTTTGGAGGGTTTCCACCACAACCAAAAGATAAGCTATCTTTCTTGATACTTGTAAACAAAAGTAAATACAACAACTACAAGGGGAGTCTAAGCCTCTATCATGGTTGCTACAACATGAATGTAAAAGCTAAATAAAGAGAAGATTAAAGATCCAACTTCAAGGGGAGTACAAGCCTTCATCATGGTTGGTATACAAAGTGCAAGTAAAGAAAACTTTATATAAACATAAAACAAGTACAAATATGGAGAGATGTTGGTCTAAGGCCAAACTTATCTCCCAAAAACTACTCAATTTCTAAGAGAAAAATTGCACACTAGAAGCTCCCCAAAGAGGGGTATTTATAAGCAAGGAAGAAAGGGGGAGAGGAAAGATAAGAGCTGATGGATGAATAGTATTTGCCACCCAAGTTACAGTGAAGGCCAACTACTCTACAGACAGTTTGCATGTGATGTTCGAACGTTTTTGCTGTTTCTGCCCTAAGAACGTTTGAACGTTTTCTTGCGTTTGAATGCTAGATGACGTCTGATCTTTTTCACTCAAGTGGTCTTTTGTGAAGTTCACTTCAGCAGGCTTGTCTTCAAATGCTTCCAAGGGATGTTCGAATGTTGACTAGCGTTCGAACGTGGTACTTAAGTACTTCAGGGTCTTCTTGACTACAGCACGCCATGTCTCAGCAACTCAGAGGCAGTTTGGTCTTTTCAGTGCTCCAGTGGACGTTCGAACGTCAATTATCGTTTGAACGTGGTACTTAAGCACCTCAAGTTCTTGCTCAAGATCCTGTGCTTGGCTGCAACACACTGTGTCTCAGCAGTTTGGTTTTGGCCTGGTTCATTTTGACGTTCGAACGTGAGTTGGCATTCGAACGTTTTTGTCTTGGTCCTAGCTTTTCCAATTTCGTCCTTTGTGCTGCTGGTGTTGTATCCTGGTGTGATATTTGTTGACTTTGAGCCCTTGTTCACTTTAAGACCAGAAATATCATCACTTGAACTCCATTAAAGTACAATTGTTCTTAAAAATGTGTAGTAAAATGCTACTTTTAAGTACTAATCACACCCCCAACATAAATATTGCTAGTCCCTAGTAATACAATAAAAATCTAATTCTAATGCCTTTTTCGCAGGTCATCTGGTTGCATTTAGTATATGCAACAAGCCATTAAGCCACTAGGTTTACCCTAATGGATGAGTGTTGTCTCATGAGGGTTTTTAGTGAAGCTACCCACAAACTTCAGTCGAACAAGTGTGTATGTGAGATTGGTGATTAAAGTAAATTAGCATCATAGTCATTGGGGCACCTAACCCTCAATTTTGACTTTTTATTCCACATGCTCCTCTTTAATAGGTACTTACTCTATGCAAAAATTAGCATTGGTTACATTGGCATTTGGAATTTCCTGAGTAGTAGGACGGTCATTCTAGAAACAAGAATTGTTATATAATGAACATTCCACTTTATCACCCTACTTTGAGTAATTGTTACATTCTTTCAACAAGTATCGTAAGGCTCAAGACTTACCATGGTTTTCTTTATAATCTCCACTGGTAATGTCTGGAGTTTCAAGGAATGTCGGTTATATACCAATTTCATTTTCGAGTCTAATCATCTTGTACCTTGAATAACAAATACCACTACACATTTGATATTTTAAGTATAGAGAAAACACTATTGTTTAAAGAGATGTGGTTTTGGGTCTTAATTGCTAAGTTGTGTGTCAAACCGATCATGTGCTTAGTTACTTTATCAAACAATCTTAACATCCACATTTGTTCCTTTACTAACAAGAATTCTAAAAAGTGCTAATTCAACAAATGCATTTAAACAGAAAAAAAGAGTGACAAACTGAATTATTCAATTTCACAAAATATCATCATTCATCAACTTCCATGATTCAATTCATTCACAAGAGAAGTGGTCAAACACACACAATCAACAACCAAAGAAGAAATAACTTTTAGAAGGAACAAACAACATCCAAAATAAACTAAAGAACAAACATCCACAATTCCACCGAAGAACAGAAGTAATCCTCTTAATCTCCCTCGTCTCCACTAGCTCTCGTAGCTCCACTAGCTCTACCGCCCCTCAAAAGCCTAAGGATCTCATCCTGCTTGGCTTTGATGCTAAGCATGATGTCTCGTAAAGAACGCTGGGGCCTGCTGGGCTGCTGGCACCTCTTGTCTTGCAGCAGGGGGCTCCACTATGTCCTTTACTTCTCTGGAAAGAGCCCTTATTTAGTGGTCCCATCGGCTTTTGGATTTCCATCCTGGGTTTCTCCCTGACCCCATTGTCGGCGCATATCTCAGTCACCAATGTGCCAAATGGTAGTTCACTCCTCTTCGCATCACACCCCTTCTTCATTTCACTCAAAATGAGGAAGGGGAGATCAATACTATGACCTTTTCCTAATGCATAAAGTAGTCAAGCCATTTCAGGTAGGATCTCATTCTTTCAACCTATAGGAGTGAAGTTGGAGACTGCAATCAAATTCAACATCTTGTATTTGTCGGTGAGCTCTCCTTGTCTCAAAAAATTCCACCCCAACCATGAAAAGTTAGCCACCCTAGTCAATTCTTTCCCCACCACATTCATCTCCACATCTTTCTTTGGAGGGTAAGTGGGTTTATCTTCCCGAGGCAACTCTTATCGTATTTCTTTAATGTATGCCTCATCAACATCAATGTGGATTCCCCTTACATACGTATTGATGCAATACAATCTGATCCGTTGAGCATAAATGGAGGTCCTATTACTCAGGCGAAAGCGAAAAGGATGAAGGAAGCATTGAATGGGCTGACTCAAGACATATGGGCTGATTATGCAAGCCCAAGCATGAAGAGTGCGTTTGAAGGCTTTTCTACCAGGGCATGCGTGGGCTTTAAGGGGAAAAGGCCTCAAGTTTATTTTAATGTAATTCAAGTCCAACAAACCTAATTAAGTGGTTGTATGGACTGATTTAAATTATTTAGGTATTTTGGGCTGATTACTTGTTTAAAGCCCAACTTTAGTTATTCCTATTTAGATTAGGATTTGTTACCTTAGTAGATTAGGATTTGTTTTAGGGCTTTATATATACACACCCAAGACCTTGAAAAGGAGAGAATATTTTTAAGAGTATTGTGAGGTTTCTACCTTATTGTTCTTCCAAGAACTATTTCAAGAACTTATCAAAAATTAATCTTTCTTATGACGTTCATCGACTTATCGCTCAATCTTGAGTGTGTCTTTCTCTTGAACTTTTAACCCTGGGTTCTAGTTTCTTGAAAACATTGGGTCTAGGATTTTGGGTTCTTATAATTCTAGTTTGTGAACTTTCTTGGGGATTCTACAATCAATTTGCGTGTGGGTTCTTGAATTCGTTTAAGGGTTCACATCATTTGGTATCAGAGCTTTCAGGTTTGTTTTCTCAAATCAGGTTGGTGTTTCTTTTTCTATTTAAGCACATCTCAAGATTTTACACTTTTTTTACCTTTTGCAAAATCACCTTCACACACTTGAACTTTCCTTTCCTGAGGAGACGACCTTGGAATACTTTTTCAAGTAAAACAACGACACACAAAAGACTCCTTGTGATTGGAGAGCACTTTTGTTCACCACACACACATTTCATTTCATCGTACATTTTGTTCATTTCATCATCACCATTCCGTTGCCCTTTCTCTTGCATGACTCTGAGTAAGAGTGACACTCATCCACACACATAAGCCATATACTTATTTGAGAGTTCATGTTAGGGGCTTAGGAACAACAACTTTTTTTTGGACAATCATTATTGGCGCCGTTGCCGGGGAAGGTTAAGCGTCGAGTTTTGAAGGTGATTTTCAGACGACGGAGGTAAGTCTCGTGATTTTCATCACGGGCTGAGGTACGTTGCTCCGTGTATATACTTTTATTTATTTGTGTTTTATGTAATGTTTCATAATTTTTATGAAAATGTGTGTGAGATTTGTGATGAGTATGGGCACATCACTAGTAAGTGCCCGATAAATTATTCGGTTCAAGACATTACATGTGAAAATTTTTACCCCAACCATTATGTTACACCGAGTTATGGTTGGGAGAATGAACCTTATAATTTCTCATCCAATCTCACACCACCAAATGAATTCTCCCACTATCCAACATATGGGAACTCAACCGAAGAGGAATTGAAAAATATTTTGTGTGATTTTATGCAATACCAAATGGAATTCAATGCCAAAATAGTCCAAGACCTCGATGCATTGACTAATGCTATAATTGTTATGCATGAAGAACAACATCTTGAGCATAGTCAATGTATTGAAGATGATCATTTGATGCAATACAATCTGATTCGTTGAGCATAAAGGGAGGTCCTATTACTCGGGCAAAAGCGAAAAGGATGAAGGATGCATTGAACGGGCTGATTCAAGACATATGGGCTGATTATGCAAGCCCAAGCATGGAGAGTGTGTTTGAAGGCTTTTCTATCATGTCATGCATGGGCTTTAAGGGGAAAAGGCATCAAGTTTATTTTAATGTAATTCAAGTCCAACAAACCTAATTAAGTGGCTGTATGGGCTGATTTAGTTTATTTAGGGATTTTGGGCTCATTACTTGTTTAAAGCCCAACTATAGTTATTCCTATTTAGATTAGGATTTGTTACCTTAGTAGATTAGGATTTGTTTTAGGGCTTTATATATACACAACCAAGACCTTGAAAAAGGACAGAATATTTTTATGAGTATTGTGAGGTTTCTACCTTATTGTTCTTCCAAGAACTATTTCAAGAACTTATCAAGAATTATTCTTTCTTGTGGCGTTCATCGACTTATCGCTCAATCTTGAGTGTGGCGTCTTTCTCTTGAACTTTTAACCTTGGGTTCTTGTTTCTTGAAAACATTGGGTCTAGGGTTTTGGGTTCTTATAATTCTGGTTTGTGAACTTTCTTGGGGATTTTTCAATCAATTTGCGTGTGGGTTCTTGAATTCGTTTAAGGGTTCGCATCATCATCCCAATGAAATGCATATTGATGTTGAATCTCCCACCACTCTAGATTGTGAAAATTTTGATGAAGTTATTATCTCACATGAGGCTAATGAGCCCAATATCATTTTGTTATGTATGAGTGGTGTTGAGATTCACAATTTTCAACTTGGGAAGGGCATTGAAATAGAGTTAAGTGTGAAAATTTGAAAGAAAAAAAATATGCGCCATTGTTGGTATTGCATAAACTTGCCTACATCTCGGTTTGGCTAAGATTTTTGAATCTTTATCCTTTATATTGTTGGATAGATTGGATAGAAAGGGCATTTATACAACAAAAAAATTTTAAAATAAAAAAATCAATGGGTGCAAGCTCATATCCGAATTGAAGCCGGATTGACATGAGCCCTTTTTGTTTTGTTTTTATGTACATAGTAGTTAGCCCTTTGTTTTTTGTTTTCATGTACATATGTGTGTTCCAAGTTTTTGTAGGTTAGATGTCTTAGAAAGTGTATTGAAATGTTTTGGAATTGAGGAGTTTTGGGTTGGATGAGAATTTTTGAACAAAGGAATGGTTTTGCTACAAAGGCAAAACCTCCGGAAGGTTTTGCCCAATGGATAATATCTTCCGGAAGGTTTTTCCCACTGGAATTTTTGACCAAGGCAGTAAGCAAAACCTCCCGGAAGGTTTCCGTCGACCTTCCGGAAAGTTTTGCCCAAAAACCTAAAAAAAATGGGGGTTTTATGTTAAAAAGGTTTCTAGGGTTTTGGAGATTTGAGAGGGATTTGAGAATTTTGAACTGAAAAAGATGATCCAGGCTTTTACAGTCTGAGTCGCAACGTTCGAATGTTAGGAACATTCAAACGTTTATTGAAGAATTTTAACTATCGTTTGAACGTTGGTGTTGTTCGAACATTAGGAGCTCCCAGTACTTTTGTGTTTTGTCAGAGGCCAAAGTATTGTAAGCTTTGAACGTTGGAACGATCTATTGGCATTTGAATGTTTATCCTCGTTTGAACGGTCTATTGGTGTTCGAACGAGCTGAGCTCCCAGTACTTTTGGTTTCAACAGAAAGTTCATTAGATGTAGAGTACTGCAAGCTATCAACGTTTGAGCGTGGGTGTCGTTCGAACGTTGATTCAAAACTAAAACAAATTATATACGATGTTACCAATAATCAAAGAAGTATATTTACAAACACAAGAATCTGAACCAATTTCATGGAGTCTTAGGACAAATCCCTACCCACGCTATTGGTTGGTATTTCGGGACATTCGTTACTAGGCCCATGTTTTCATTTCAAAAAGAGTTTGTACAAAACAAAAAAAAAAGATTTTTACACTTTTTACAAAAATTCGAACCCTTGGCTTTAATCCCCAAAACATAATTTTTCGCAATTTAAAGGTAGATTAATACAAATCATCCTCTGTATCTGTGTAACTCGGACAATCAGTGACTCTCCCAATTTTCTCTCTCACAAACTGGTTAAGCATAGTACTAGAATAGGATGTCGTCTCAGGGTAATCCTTACTCAACCCATTCACTATCCAGTCTAAACGATCGAGTGCACGACCAGAAATTAGTTGAGAACACTGATTATACCTTTTCTTATGAAAGATTCTACCACACGTTTTACAAGTACCAAGTCTTTTAGCACGACGACGTTTAGCAAAAATGCTTCTGCCACGGAGGGGTTTCATTTTTTTTTTTGTCAGATCTCGTCTTTCCTTACCAGTCTTGCTTTTCTCATGATCATATTATGCACATCCGATGGAAAAGTTCATAGAACTGCCAGACTAAACCAAAAAAGGTTGACATCCATGCTTCCTACACTTTTTAAGACTCACTATCTGGTTCTTTAACGTCTGCCGGTCACAGAGTCAAAGCTGACTCACATACATTATACAAAATACAAGACAAGGTACACAATATGATCATAACAACAACAATAACAAAAACAACCACAATTTTTTTAAAAAATTTACGACAAATACACAATCACATACACAGAATATGAACTACGGTTCTCACCCTAACCTAAACTGAACATTGTCCCCAATGTTTCGAATTTACCAGTGTATGAATCTGTGGAGACGAGGTTTGAAAGGTAGAGATTTGTTCATCTTCTGAAACCTACAAACAAAACACATGGATCAATCATCTTCGCGCAGATCGGGGTTTTTGCGAGGACGAAAACCTTTGATCGTGAATGCATATAGAAGAAGAATAGCCATAAACAAATGGAGTAAACAAATGTAGATTATGAGAATAAGGACTGGATCATTGGGTGATAAGGACATGGGGCTGTTTGGGGTCTTGATCATTTTATAGAAAACAGAAAAGGAAGACGAAGAAGAAGACGAATAGAAAGCGGAGAAGAAGTAGAAAAAGAAGAAGAAAAAGAGCAAGAGAGGGGGGCCAGAAACCGGTGAATGTGGGAAAAGAGTGAAAAAGGGTGGGGGTTTAATGCTTGGGTCGAGTGGGCTCAGATATTTTCTGGCTCGATCCATTCAAGTGTCGGCGGGCATGAATCTCAAAGGAGTATTTTTGTTCCATTAAAAGATTGGTCTCCACATTTTTAACAAAGTCTTCCAAAAAGGTTTCAACCGTTGACCATTAATAGTAAAGATATTACCATTTGATGGATTTTCCCCTTCTACTGCTCCATGTTCAAATAACTTTTTGATAATGCAAGGCCCAATCCATCTTGACTTCAACTTACTAGGAAAGAGGTGAAGTCTAGAATTAAACAACGGGACTTTTTGAGAAGGTTCAAAGGATTTCTGCACAATGTTCTTGTCATGCAAAATTTTCATCTTGGTTTTAGCAATCTTAGCATTCTCATATGCTTCATTTCTCAATTCCTCGAATTCGTTAATCTTAAGTTTTCTTGAGAGTCCAGTCTTGTCCAGGTCAAAGTTCGTTGTTTTAATGGCCCAGTATGCTCTATGTTCCAATTCTACAGGTAGGTGACATAGTTTTTTATAGACTAATCGGTAGGGTGACATGCCCAAAATAGTTTTAAAAGCAGTACGATACGTCCAGAGTGCATCAGTTAGTCTTGACGACCAATCTTTGCGGTCTAGATTTATCATTCTAAAAAAAATTAATTTGATCTCCCGATTAGCTAATTCGACATGTCCGTTAGTTTGTGGGTGATATGGGGTTTCAATTTTGTGAAAAATCAGGTATTTTTTCATTAAATTCTAGAAAGGACAGTTGCAAAAAATGAGCACCCCCATCACTTATGATTGATTTTGGAATTCTAAATATGGATAAAATATTTTCTTTTAAAAACTTGATCACTATTTGGTGATCATTATTCCGACATAGAATTGCTGCAACTCATTTGGATACATAGTATACTGCAACTAAAATGTATAGATAGCCAAAGGAAGGGGGAATGGTCCCAACAGTTAAAAATTTCGATCACAAGAATGAGATTTAAGGGCATCATGTTTCTTCTTGAAATGTTTCCCAACCTTTTGCATCTATCACATGTTAAACAAAATGCATGGACATCTTTGAAAAGTGTGGGCCAGTAAAATCCACACTGCAAGATCTTTGTAACAGTTTTCCTTGATGGAAAGTGGCCACAATATTTTTCAAAGTGACAAAATTTTATTACCTGTCCACTTTCATGAGCGGGGATTCAACGTCTTATGATTTGATCCTTACAGTACTTAAATACGTAGGGATCCTCCCAAAAGAAGTTACGAACCTCCCTTAGAAATTTCTTTTTGTCCATGGAAATGAATGACAGAGGGAGTGTTCCAGTAGCAAGGAAATTAGCAATGCCAGCTTACCATGGGGTCTCATTAATTATGAACAATTGTTCATAAGGGAATCTCTCATTGATTGGCAGTTCATCCTTGTGAAATTCATTAGTTAATCTTGACAGATGGTCTGCCACCACATTTTCAACACCCTTCTTGTCTTTAATGACAAGATCAAACTCTTGAAGCAAGAGTATCCATCTTAAGTGTCTTGGCTGGACATCATTCTTTATGAGCAAGTATTTTAGGGCTGCATGGTTAGTGAATGCAGTAACAGAAGAACCAACAAGATGGAAACAAAAATTTTCCAAAGCAAAAACTACAAGTAATTCTTTTTTAGTTGTTGAATAATTCATTTGAGCATCATTCAAAGTCTTACTTACACAGTAAATTACATGTGGTTTCTTATCCTTTCTTTGTCACAGCACAACACCTACATCCTAGTCCCTTGCATCACACATTAGTTCAAAGGGCAGAGTCCAGTCAGGGGGTTGCATAATCAGAGTAGAAATTAACATGCTTTTAAGCCTGTCGAAAGACTTTTGACATGCTTCACTCCACACAAAAATTAAGTCCTGACTGAGGAGATGACACATGAGTTTGGCTATGGTACTGAAATATTTTATGATTCTCTTGTAAAAACCTACATGTCCTAAAAATGATCGGACATCCTTTACAGTCTTAGGGGCGGGCAGATTTCCAATTAGATCAATTTTTTCCTTGTCAACTTTCATGCCCTCAGACGACACAATGTGACCTAGGACAATGCCTTACCATGAAGTGACATTTCTCTCAATTGAGCACTAGATTGGCTTCTTTACACCTTATCAATACCTTTTCTAGGCTGGCCAGACACAAATCAAATGAGTCACCATAAACAAAGAAGTCATCCATGAATACTTCCATTTTTTTTAACCATATCGCTGAACAAAATTAACGTACATCTTTAGAATGTTGCAGGAGCATTACAAAGTCCAAATGACATCTTTTTAAACGCAAAGGTGTCAAAGGGGCATGTGAATGTGGTTTTCTCCTGGTCATTGAGTGTTAGCTCAATTTGATTGTACCCAGAGTACCCATCCAGGAAACAGTAGAATTTATGGCCTATAAATTTTTCTAGAACTTGATCAAGAAAGGGGAGTGGGAAATGGTCTTTTCAAGTCACCAAATTGAGTTTTTGATAATCAATACACATTCGTCATTCTGTGATGACTCGAGTTGACACTAGTTCATTGACATCATTTTTGACCACTATGACTCCAGACTTTTTGGGCACAACTTGGGTTGGACTAACCCATTTGCTATCAGAGATGGGAAAGATTATCCTTGCATCCAAGAGTTTGAGCACCTCAGCTCTTACAACTTCTTTCATGTGAGGATTCAGTCTTCGTTGCATTTGATAAGAGGTTTTGAGTCCTCTTCAAGGTATATAGCATGATTGCAGACTAACGGGCTTATCCTATCAAATCAGCGATGGTCCACCTAATTGTACTTTTGTTGATTTTAAGGACTTCAATCAATTTAGACTCTTGCAAGTCTGTGATTTTAGAGGAAATTACCACTGGGTATGACTCGTCTTTTCCCAAAAATGCATATTTGAGGTCAGATGGGAGCGGTTTCAATTCAGACTTTGGTGCCTTGTCACTCAAGGAGAGTGACTTTGTACCATTTGGTGAAAGTTTCTTGAATTTGGGTGCCCTTATCTCAAAAGCATGAGTAGGGAAACTTTGTGAATTTGGGTCATCATTTATTGACTTGGAGGAGATCGATTCTATTAGAGATGATTCTGCAGGGTTCTCACAGAATGTGTTATTCAGATGTTCCTGAACCAATGACTCAATGTAATTTATTTCTCTCCCTTCTTGTTCCTCTCCTGGGTGTTTGACAATATTGAAAATATTCAGCTCAAGGGTCATATTCCCAAAGTTAATTTCATGACTCCATTCCTGCAATTGATTAGTGTATTGGAAGTTGCTAGGAAGGGTCGACCAAGAATAATGGGAATTTGGTCTCTGAATGCATTGTTGGCTGAGTCTCCAGAATAATGAAGTCAATAGGGAAGACAAAGTTGTCCACTTGGACAAGTACATCTTCAACAATGCCCCTCGGAGTATTTACAAATTTGTCTGCCAACTGGAGTGTGACACAAGTGGGTTTAAGTCCACCCAAACCCAACTGTTGGTAGACAAAGAAAGGACGCAAATTAATACTAGCTCCAAGATCTAACAGTGCTTGTTCTATTTTGAAATTTCCAATGACACAACAATGTTGGACATCCAGGGTCCTTGTATTTTGGAGGGGCATTGTGTTGAAGCAAGACACTGACTTGTTCTGTCAGGAAGGCTCTTTTTTGGACATTTTGGCTTCTCTTGATTTTGCACAAGTCTTTCAGAAACTTGGCATAAGAAGGAACTTGTTTGATTGCATCAAAAAGTGGGATGTTGATCTTTACTTGCTTGAAAAGCTCGTAAATTTCAGACTGATTCCTCACTTTCTGGACTACCTTGAGTCTATGAGAAAAAGGAGCTGGAATAGGGCTTGAAGGATCTTTTTCTTTTGACAGTTTTGTCTCTTGTTCAATCTCAGGCTCAGGGTTTTTTTCAATTGAAGGTTCCGACTCAACTGGTTTAGGCTAAGATGGTGAATTGATTGGGATTGACTCAGGCTTTGGCCTTAGAATCAACATGTTTTTGATGGTTTTGTCAATCACCTTGCCACTTCTTAGTGTATTAATAGCTTGTGCTTGGTCTTGTGGGTGTTCCATGATTGATGGATTTCCCACATGGAACTGGCCTTGTGTAGGTTTTGGTTGGGCAGAAAACTTACCCTTCTCATGTGTGCTCATAGATTGGGTCAACTTTTGGATGTGACTTTTAAGATCCTCGAAAGACTGGGTGGTCTGTGTTTTAAACTCAGTGAAAGACTAGGTGGAATGGGTATGAAGTTCATTTGGGTCTGTATGAACTGGTTCAGTGTATGTATCCTCAAGGCTCCTCTTGTGTGGTGATTGGTATGGTTGATATGTGGGAGATCCTTGAGGTGGTGGATGTGAACCTTGTGATTGGTTCATGAGTGTTAGTTGTGTGTTCCTCCAACTAAAGTTCGGGTGATTTTGCCACCCTGGATTGTATGTTTCAGAGTATGGGTTGGAGTACGGCTTGTTGAAGTTGGAGATTACATTTGTTTGTTTCAACAAAACCTCTTTGAATGCTAGAATGCTAGGACACTCCCCAGTAGGATGTCCTGTCAATGCACAGATCCCACATACTTGTTCTGTGGAAGGGTCAACATCAACGGGATGAATTTTTTTTTTTATCTGAAGAGTGGTAGAAGAGGCTGAATCCCATATCTGAGAACTATTAGATATGGTGTCAAAGAAATTGAATGCCTCCTCCGAACTTTTACCCATAAACTCTCCTGGGCCATCATTTAGACAAACTGACGCAGTTTAGTGGCAAGGAATCATAGAAAAATCCTACTAGAGTCCAATTCTCAAAAACATGGTGTGGGTAGGCTTGGAGTAGATCTTTGAATCTCTCCCAACTTTGATAAAATGTTTCCCCTTCTTTCACCCAAAAATTCATGATTTTCCTTTTGAGTGTGTTGGTCTGACGTAAGGTAATTTTTTTTTCTGAAAAATTCATTTTGGAAGATCTGCCAGGTAGGCATGGAAAGAGCTTTTAAAGAATTTTGTCATTGTTTAGCTTTATCCTTTAGAGAGAAAGGAAAAAGTTTCATCTTGGCTATTTCCAAATTGTCTTGAAATGTTCCACCCACTTCCTCGAAATCTTTTATATGCAGGTAGGGATTTTCTGTATCCAATCCAAGGAAAGAAGGTAACAACTATGTAGTCCCCAACTTTACAGTAAAGGGGGGGAGTGTCTAAAGGGAATACAAAAACATGAGGAGACACTATTTCTTATGAGATTTAAGTAATCCCTCAAGGTTCGGATGTTAGGTATTTCCTCTTCCCTCATAGGAATTTCTCTGTTTCTTTCATTATTTGCCATGATACTCTCACAGGAGTCCGCTACTGATCTAGGAGAATTTGGTTCAGACTGATTTACAGACCCATAAGGTTTTGTCGACAAATTTTGATAGTGAGGAGTGTTCTCAGACATAAAACAAAGCAAAATTATTCATAGTAAATTAACAAATATACAAAAAATGTCTTTTTACCTTAAAATACCTTTGATAGTTCCCCGACAACGGCGTCAAAAACTTGATGCTCGATCCGAAGTGTATACACCCAAGTGCAGGTGGTCAAGCTGTAGTAATAATTCGGTTTGAATTCAGAGCCGAATCCACAAGGAACTGTTATTGGTATTTCAAAATAAACATTAGTAGAGACTGAATGATTGTGATCTTTGTGATTTATGTGATGGATGGGGATTTCCTGAACATAATATAAGATTCTTTTCAGGGTGATTTTCTGGACAAAATATAAGATAAGTTCAAATAAAAATAAAGTCACTCTTTATCTCGGGGATCTGGTCATGTAGTTAATCATTCGGTTATTACATTTATACTTGATAACTCAATTAACTCCCGTGCCTACGGCAAGTCAATCGGAAGATAAAGATAGACTGTGAAAATTAAGTAGCTGATTCCGATGCCTTTCTAGAAGTTTACAAGAATTGCTTGTGCCGAGACTTAACCCGTCTATAGACAAGCAAGTATTTCTACAAGCTATCCAACCATGGCGTTAATGTTTCATTCTTTAAATGAAGCACAATAATGGGGAGGATTGAAGGGTAGTCATGAGGATCTAGCTGGGATACTTGCCTTGAAACGACGATTCTTTCTATGCAAGAGTAATCTGTATCATAGAAAGAACCACGATTATACAAAGTACCTTAGCTTTGTTAGATGCAATCAATTTTCCAATAATTAAGGGGATATTGACATTAAGCATTAGAACATAGCATAAATACAATTTCTGGATAATTTATAAGTGTCCTTCACCTCCTACTGAAGAGTGAATGAGGAACTATTCACTCTTCATGGCTTTGGTAAAGCTAGAAAAGTGAGTGATACTCATCCTTCTAAGTGGAGAGCATACAAAATAAAAGAACAACAATCAAGGAGCCAATGTTCCACGAAGAACGAGTGAATCACGTTCCACCCTTCACGGCTTTGACAACGCTCTCAAAAAGTGGAAGAGTTTCACTCCTCTAAGAAATAAGGATGCTCAAGCAATGGAAGTGAAAGAAACTAACAAATGGAAGTAGAAGAAAGCTAGTTACTTTTGGAGGGTTTCCACCACAACCAAAAGATAAGTTATCTTTCTTGATACTTGTAAACAAAAGAAAATACAACTGTAAGGGGAGTCTAAGCTTCCATCATGGTTGCTACAACATGAATGTAAAAGCTAAATAAAGAGATGATTAAAGATCCAACTTCAAGGGGAGTATAAGCATCCATTATGGTTGATATACAAAGTGCAAATGTAAATGCAAGTAAAGAAAACTTTATATAAACATAAAACAAGTACAAAGATGGATAGATGTTAGTCTAAGGCCAAACTTATCTCCCAAAAACTACTCAATTCCTAAGAGAAAAATTGCACACTAGAAGCTCCCCAAAGAGGGGTGTTTATAGGCAAGGAAGGAAGGGGGGAGAGGAAAGATAAGAGCTGATGGGTGAATAATATTTGCCGCCCAAGTTACAGTGAAGGCCAACAACTCTGCAAACAGTCTATGGGTGATGTTCTAACATTAGTTGACATTCAAACATTTTTGTTGTTTCTGTCTTATGAACATTCAAACGTTTTCTTGCGTTCGAATGCTAGATGACGTCTGATCTTTTTCACTCAAGTGGTCTTCTGTAAAGTTCACTTTTGCAGGCTTGTCTTCAAATGCTTCCAAGGGACGTTCAAACATTGAATGGTGTTTGAATGTGGTACTTAAATACTTTAGGGTGTTCTTGACTACAACATGCCATGTCTGAACAACTTAGAGGCAGTTTGGTCTTGTCAGTGCTCCAGTGGACGTTCGAACGTTAGTTATCGTTCGAACGTAGTACTCAAGTACCTCAGGTTCTTGCTTAGGGTCCTATGCTTGGCTGCAACACACTATGTCTCAGCAGTCTGGTTTTGGCCTGGTTCATTTTGACGTTCGAACGTGAGTTGACGTTCGAACGTGATTGCCTTGGTCCTAGCGTTTCCAATTTTGTCCTTTATTCTGCTGGTGTTGTATCCTAGTGTGATATTTGTTGACTTTGAGCCCTTGTTCACTTTAAGACCTGATGTAAAGAGTGTTGTAATGAACTCTTATGGACTATAAATTGTGTTAATGAATGTATGAATGTGTATGGAAAGAGATTGGATGTTTAGAGGTTTAAGATTGGAATGATGCAAAAAATCTGGGCCTAGGTACCAGTACCAAAGGGATTAAGTATCAGTTCCACACTGTTAGATGGCCCAGGTACCATTATCTCGACATAAAGGTACCAGTAACTAGATTCTAGTGGGCTCAATTACCAGTAGCAATGCTATAGGTACCGGTACCTCAATGGACAGTGGGCTCAGGTACCGGTACCTAGTAAACAATGGCCTTAGGTATCGGTACCTAGGTGATTAAGTAACTGTACACAGAAAATGGAAGTGACTAGACAGATAGAAGACTCATGTATCGGTACCACATGTATGATGTACTGATAAGTCTTCCAAAATTTTTTAAAATTTAAATATAACCTTGCCAAGCATTCTAATCTTCAGACCTCTTACTTATATGATGTAATTGGCCAAACATTAAGTTCTAATTGATGGGGATGGACCTTGGAATGGTCAAGTTATGTATATGTGCACAGGTTATGCGTTGGGAGTACTTTGATACAAGGGAGACTCTGCCCAAACTCTATTTTGGATATGATCTAAGTAAAGGGGATATGATGACGTGGTGTTGGGTTATACAACAATCATGGGTACTTTTGTGGGTTGATGGGTAATCAACAAGTTGAGAAAGGACCCCTAGATTTGGGGCGTCACAGCTTGGTATCAGAGCCTAGGTTCTCGATTTACCTAGGGCTCCCAGTACATGGGTCTAGGCCATTATATCCATTATGCATTGCATGTTAAATGTGCTAAATGCTACATGCTATATGAAATCTGAATTATATGCATGCTTCAATGTGTATAGAAATGAGACACTAGGGTTAGAAAACATAATCTTGGGGGTCGAAAAAGAAAGAACGGGAAGGTTTGTAGTTTAGGTGTCTACTAGTGGGTGACATACCTCTTCCTAGTGAGACAAGGAGAGAAATCTCAATGTTTTGACTTTGATCCTTAACTTTGGGTTACTAAGTTAGTGTTGTATTGCTATCTTATGTGTTGTAGATGGCAAGTAGAGGAAGAGGACACCAGAACGGTTGATGGGGTGGACGGAACAACAACCAACCACCACCATCCTTCGATCAACAAGCCTTTATGGAAGATAAAAGCATAATGATGGCTACCTTTGCACAAGCTAGCGCCAACGTGGGCCTAGAGGGCTCGAACAATCTCCAATGATTTAAGGCACACAAGCCACCTACTTTCATGGGGGAAAAGATTAGGAGGTTTGAGGATGGCTTGAAGTTGTCCATCAGGGGAAAGATTATGGGCCATTGTTTACAAGACTTAGACTCAATGGTCGAGACAACCATGACATTGGGAGGGAAATGGACGACACAGGGAGCATCCAGGAGGCGGGTGCTAAAGACAAAAAGCGGGAGGACCAATCATCTTCTTCTAGTTCAGGGAAGAAGCAACGAACTTCACCTCCACAAAGATCTCAGGGACAGGGCCGAGGCTATCAAGGCTAAGGCCAGAATCAGTTTTCCCAAGGGGGAAGAACTTCAGGGGGCATTCCAAGGAGGCCATAAGATATGTTATTTGTACCATCAACTGGGCCACTTTAGACGGGATTGTGTTCAGAGACAAGGATCCTAGAGTTACGGAGCATCCAATTTAGTCATCGGTGAGGCATTCATAAACCAATTTTATTCCTCCCTACCCCACCATGGGCCAGGAAAATTAGTTTAGTTCTACGGTGCTACACAGGCCCCTACTATTTCACAAGCGGGGACTAATCAATTAGGATAGATGGGCCAGGGTTTGGGCCGATGCAGAGGATAGGGCTTGCAGGCTGGGACTTTGGGGACCCAAAGGAGAGTCTACACAATCACACAATAGGCTGAGTCGGTAGATCAGTCGATGATTCAGGGTATATTCTTACTCTCTCGTTTATAGGTAAGAGTCTTGACTCTGGTGCATCACACTTATTCAATTCTGTATCATGTGTAAGATATTTTGGTTTAGAGGTTAAAACCTTAGAGGAGCCATTACATGTGAGTTCTTACATAGGAGATAAGGTTTATATTGATCAGAAATGTTGGGGGTATGAGCTAGAGATCTGATGAGAACTAAAGTGAACCTACTTTTAAAGATCCTTTGCATGTCTAGATGGACCAATTACAAGATCAAGAGCTATGAAGATTGAGGAAGCAATGCAAGGATTGGTGCAATCCACTTGGGATAAAGCTAGCAAGAGCCCAACACTCAAGATGGGCTTGAAAGAAGGAGAACCAATTTTGATCCACTTGATCCATGCTATGGAAGACATAAAGACATGACCTAGAGATAGGGTCTTTTGTTATTAAGGCTTTTAATTTGTTTAAAGAGTTTTTATTATTAGTTTAGAATAACTGGGTTTGAAGATGCTTGGCCTACACATGTCTTATTATTTTACTTGAACTAGGGTTTAGAATAAGTATTGTAGCACGGTACTGTTCATTCTACAGTACCATGACACTATTCCTCAAGGGCATTTTTGAGAGAAAGGGTCATAAATTTTAGTCTTTAGTTGTTCCTATTTTGATTAGGACTTGTTTCCTTATTAGATTAGGATTTGTTTCTTTATTAGATTAGGATTTGTTTTCTTGTAATGACCAGTCTTATAAATAGGCTTTTAATCAATGAAATAAGGGAGAGATAATACATAATGAATTTTGATTGTGAGTTGAGTTGAGTTTACTCCTCTTGTTCTTGAGTGAACTTTTGAACTTATCAAAGGTAAATCACAACCTTTGTGGCGTTCCTTCTTGTAATTTGGGTTCTTGAGACAGGTTCTTCAATGGGTCTAGATTTTATTATAATCTAGGTTCTTGACACAAGATCTCAATGGGTCCAAATTCTCCATCCATAGACCTGAGTTTGACTTTCTTGGGTTGGGTCTCAAAGCAAGTCGATTGGGTTCGCATCATTTGGTATCAGAGCCAACAACAATATTGGAGAAACATTTGGATGCGAACCCCAATCGACTTGCTTTGAGACCCAACAATATTTTTTGTAGATTTTCATCGCCAATATTATTGGAGCGGGATAAAGAGACACGTTGGAGACTTTGTTAGTTGATGTCTCACGTGTCAATAGGTTAAGACTGAGCACCAAAGACTAGCCTTTGGAGGTGGCCGAGTGGAAGTGGGAACCCATCATTATGGATTTTGTGATCCACTTGCCGTGGAAATCGCAAGGGCATGACACGGTGTGGGTGATTCTAGAATGGCTTACAAAGTTGACAAACTTTTTGGATATGCAGATGACTTTCACACTGGAGGAATTCTATCAATTGTATATACGGTAGATAGTCTGGTTGCACGGGGTACCTGTATCTATAGTATCGGATTGGGACTCCAGGTTCATGACCCAGTTTTGGGATAGTTTTCAATTGGCTATGGGGACACAGTTGATGACCGGAACAACTTTTCATTCCCAAACGGAAGGATAGTTAGAGAGGACCATCTACACTTTAAGGGATAGGCTTAGGGCATGTGTCCTTAATCTCAAGGTTAGTTGGGAAGAGCACTCACCCTTAGTGAAATTTACCTAAAATAATAGTTATCAGATGAGCATACAGATGACACCTTATGAGACACTTTATGGGAGACCATGCTATTCTTCGTTTTGTTGGATGGAGGTCGAAAGAGACCATCTACGAGTCCGGACATGATCAGAGACACCTCGGAGAAGGTGGACTTGATATGAAAGTGTCTTTTTACAGCTTAAAGCCTACAGAAGAGCTACGTCGATTGGACATCATGTCTTCTTGAAGGGGATACCTAAGATGGGAGTGGTCAAGTTCAGAAAGTGAGGGAAGCTATCACCGAGGTATATTGGGCCTTCGAGGTACTCGAGAAGGTTGGCACAATCATTTACTGATTGGCGTTACCACCAAATTTTTCAACTATTCACAAGGTGTTTCATGTCTTTAAGCTCCGAAAGTACACCTCAGATCCTACACATGTGGTGGATTGGGATGAATTAGTTGTTGATACGGATGGGATCTTTGAGGAGGGACCAGTGTGTATCATGGACAGCTGAGAGCAGGTTTTTGCAAGGCAACACTATGAGGCTAGTGACGGTGTTGTGGAAGTACCATGGTATGGAGGAGGCGACAATCATGGATCTTATGCAATCGGGCGTTGCGCAACTAAAATTAACGCGATTAGGATTTTATTGTGTAACACGAAAAATAATTTAAATTTAGTTCAAATAAAATATATTGAACTTAAAATGGAACGAGATTTAGTTGATTCAGGATAAAATTGGTTTAGAAAAAGACAAGATGTGTGGCTTAAGGAGAGCCAAGCATTGGGGAGTATGAAAAGGGGAAAATTTCAGATTTCCCCAATTTGTTGTTGGCTTTTCTGGATAGAGAGAGGGAGAGAGAAAACTCAAAGATCTTTAAGCTTTCTTCTGCGATCTAGGGTGATCCATCCTTCTGATTCCTTCGGGCCAAGAATGAAAGTTGTTCTACATGACGACAACTACAAGTATGTACCAAGGATCGCGGGTTTAGCCAAAATCTCAAAGACAGGATTGTTGGGATCAAGTCTTACTCTTCAAGAGGTAATTTGGGACTTCTCATTCCTGGTATTACTCTTCAAGAGGTAAAGTTCCTTTTCTAATTAAGTTTATTTTCAACCTAGGGTAGTATATGAAATTGGTAGCATGATTAGAGATGAAATCTCTTGTTTAATATACTCCTAGTGTAATTAAAGTATGGAAAATGGGTATAGAAACATGTTAAACCAATTTTGCATGAATTGGGTTTGTTGACGATTCATAAAGGGATTTAGTGCTATATCTCGCCCTTTATGCAATCTTTTAGCAAAAGATGCTCAATTGTGAATTGTCACCGGATTGTGAGTCTACTTTTCAAAAACTTAAAAATATGTTAATTTCGCCTCCAATCATGCAATCACCTAATTGGGACCTCCCATTTGAATTTATGTGTGACATAAGTGACTAAGCAGTGAGAGTTGTATTAGGCCAAAGGTAGGACAAGAAACCGCATGTTATTTACCATGCTAGCAAAACCCTGAACGAAGCACAAATGAACTATACAACTACGAAAAAGGAATTTCTAGCTCTTTTCTTTGTACTCGATAAATTTAGATCTTATATCATTGGTTCACCTATTGTTGTCTATACCGAGCATTTTGCTTTTAAGCATCTATTGTCTAAGTAGGATCCCAAGTTGTGAACCATTAGGTGGATCCTTCTCCTACAAGAATTTCGTTTGATCATTAAAGATTAAAAAGGAGTTGAGAATGTGGTAGCGAATCACCAATCTTGTCTTGTGAGGGCAATGTATAAGTATCTAGATAAATTTGATGGGCATTGATTCAAACTTATTTTAGTGATCTGATCTATATTATACATCCAAGTATAAGTGATTGAATTGTAGTTTTCTCGGTTTAAGTGCAAGCATCGATCCAACGAAGATTTTTAACAATTACAAAATAAAATGAAAACAGTGAAGTTATTGTTTTATCATAGTAACATGAGATAGCTTGTGATGTGAGCTTAGATTGATAACTAATCTAATTAAAATTTTGTTTGTAGATAGATTGTTGAAAGACAATAATAGAAAATACGTTTCGGTTTAAGGATTTCATATGCTTTATATTGGTTAAATATTTGGAAATGCCACCTTACAATAGTTAACTTTTCTTGTCACTTGAAAAGCCAACTGGTAGGTCCGATGTATGTGAAATTATACCACAACAACTTCTAAGGTTAGCTGGTGGTATTGTTAAACCATAACACAACAACTTCTTAGGTTAGCGGGTGGTATTCGTGACAATTACCTAATTCAAGTAATCCAAAAGGTCGAGCCATTCATGAGGATCCCTTGAATTACCTAATTGGCAATATTATAATAAGTATATGCATATGAAATCATAACACAACAACTTCTTAGCTTGTAGGCGTATGCATCAATTGGTTAATTCAAATAAACCAGAAGGATAAGCCATTCAGGAGAAATACTTTAATTACTCAATTGTTAGTTTAATGTCATGTATCAGTTAAACAACCCTAGTAATCCAGAAGGACAAGCCATTCAAGAAGATCACTTAGGCTATTAATCTGAAAATAATACCATGCAACTGTTTAAACATCCTCAGTGCCTTTATAGGTCAAGCCATACCGTTGGAACACCGTGGATATTCAACTGGCAGGTTGATAATTCACTGATGACATAATTCCGGGCTACATAGTAACACTCAATTATGTACATCAACGAATTATGCATGAAGTGCATAATATATATATAGTAAATAATATAACACCGGGATTTCCATAATTTAACCAATACTATACATATGTTTACCCCTCACTGAAGGGTATAAGTAAACTACTCACTCTCCGTTGCTATAGACAAGCAAGAAGTGCAAGTAATTTTCATTACAACAGTAAATAAAATACACACTTTGACACTTTTCTCGCAAGGAACAGTTGAAATACAACCACCCTTAATATCAGTTAAGACACAAAGGTGGCGACAGTTCAGCTCTCCAAATAGAAAGACATAATAGAAATATAAAAACACAGAGTTTTGGCTGGAGAGTAGAACGGACCAGATTTTGAATTTTCTCTCTTTCCCTCTTCTTTTTCTCTTTTCTTTTTCTTCTCGGATTGTCTCTGCCATTCCTCCCTCAAATCGTTTGCAGAATAAAGAAGGCAGCCCCTATATATAGGCAACTAGGAAACATGAAGTGGTGGCGTCCAGACGATGGTGCTTTGCTGGAACTTGATCTTCTTTGTATGCCGACTAATTCATGGTTATTTTACACTTGCATCCTTTGTTCTTTCAAGTTTTGATAGATTGCCCCTTGTAGTTTCCAGTAATTCTGCACAGAACCCTGAAATTTCTAACATTTACACACATAAACCTTAGTTTACACACAAACCCTAATATATAGTTTTTAACTATTTTATCTCACAAAATTAATTTATTTAATTATTCTAATTCACTCTACTAATTAGGGTTAATCACACTCCCCAACTTAAACTTTACTAGTCCCTAGTAAACTAAAATAAAAATAATATATATGCAGAGGTAAAATATTTTTTGTAGATTTTCTTATGATTGCATTTAGTATATGCAACAAGCCTTTAAACCCCCATGTAATCCCTAGTGGACGAGTTTTGTCGTATGAAGATTTTCACTGAAGCTACCTACAAGTTTCAGTAGTTAAGAGTTCATAATTTATATTTTTCACAAATAAAATTATATCACTATTCCTTTGCATTGCAAGAATACTTTCCTTTTTCTGATCACTACAAGAGTAACACACGTTAGTTGTATTTTTATTTTTATATTTTTATAAAAACTTGTGTGTCTGTGTAGTGATTTCATTTATTTCAAAAAATCACTTAAGAAATATTACCATCTTTCGTGGTAGTCTTGATGTCAATCCTTTCCAGTAATACACTCAGCAAGGAATATACATACATTATAGTGATTATTCACTAAGTAATTACATGTGATTGGAATT
This sequence comes from Ilex asprella, assembly GCA_023539305.1. Taxonomy (NCBI): domain Eukaryota; kingdom Viridiplantae; phylum Streptophyta; class Magnoliopsida; order Aquifoliales; family Aquifoliaceae; genus Ilex; species Ilex asprella. Next base: position 27,442,820 of record CM042187.1, read on the forward strand.
TTATTTTCAAAGCAAAGTATTATCACATGTAATATATCAAAAGAACGGGTAGTCAAATAAAATTAGAATTTGACATAATCTCATGAAAGGATATTAACATTATGTTAGACATATCATTAACATTCCCCTTGATAGGATTAATATAGGTTTATGATCTCTGGAATAAAAAAGGACTTCCTTTAGGTTGTAATGTGACCATCAGTTTAGGGTTTAAGAAACGATGTCAGGGCTTATGGCACAGCTCTTCCTTTCTGAGACTTTTCATGTTCATCTTTTCCATTTTTCATTTTCTTGACTCTTTTTTTTTGAATAATAAATACCCTTTTCTTTTCTTTGCTCCTTTTTGTGCTTTTCTGTATCACACTAATTTAAAAAAGGGTGTAAGAAAAATATGTAGCTAAGGTAGATTTAATGTACTTTTATGTGGCTTGGGTATTTTTTTTGGGTGTCAAGAAAAGAATTTATATTCTTTCAGGCTCAATCACGATTGACTAAGGATATAATTTTATAAAAGAAATGGTCAAGGCTCAAAATTAAATACACATGGTCTAAAATTATTTTCCAGAAATCATACATCTATATAATTCCTGAGTGAAAGAATTTTAAGGATAATACTAACAATATAATCTAGAAAGTGTTAATCAAAACAACACTAGTGAGTTTATTCAAAGAAAGTTTACCGTTGAATCGACGATTTTTATTTTGAGTAGATGTAGAATATCTCTCCAAGAAAGATTGACTCAAATTCTTCAATTGGTTTTACATATCCACTATATATGCAAAGAATGTAATATTTCACAAGGTTTCTAAAATAAAGAGATCTTTTTGTGCTTTATAGGAATAAGTTTCAACAAAAATATTAAGATAATATACAACTAAAATATGAAAATCCCGCGTGATCAGATAAAGCTCATTCTTGCTAAGCAAGGGAATATTAACCTAATTTATCCGAGAATCATATAAACTATTCTTCCTAGCTAGATAACATGAATCACATATTAGTTTTAAAAACAAAATTAAAGACAAACATGTTCAAAAATTAACAACAGGTTCAAAACATAATATAGTTTAAAGTGCAAAAAATAAAAGTTTGAGTGAAAGATAGCAAAGGTTTTTGTAGAATCTCCAGTCTTTAGGAAGTAGAAGGTCCTCCACCAAAATGCTCTCTCAGTAGCCTCAAAATCTCAGCTTGATTCTGCTCATAATTAGTCATACGTTGATTTATCTAGGTGATGCTTGTACCAAGTTGGGTGATAGTAGTTCCGAGATGGTTAACCGTGGCTTCCAATCCTAGCAAAATTTGTCTGTCAGTTCTGTCATCCACTGGTATATATAATTGATCTTCTTGTTGTGAAGGAGGCTGATCTTGTGGAAAGAATTCTTCTGGTACTGGGAATGGCTCATCTTGTGGTGGAGTTGGTGCTTTGGGTTGCTCTTCAAGTTGTCCTCCGTGAATCTTTTTCAATGAAGTTTTATCTAATGGTCACATTATTCAACAGTTTTCCATGATGGATCAATAATCACTCCCTTGTTCCTGCATAACTAAGAAACTAGCATAGCATATGGGAGTGAGGGTTTCTTTAAATCCACTTCAAGTATCATTTTATCCATGATTAAATTTGAAAGATCAATTGTGTGTCCCATCCCAAAAGCATAGACAAAGTAGGCCTGTTCAGTAAAGATCTGATTTTTCTGGGCTCGGGGTAACAAACTATTTACTGTGATCAAATTCAGAATTCGATATTTGTCTGTCAAACCCCCCTTGCTTCATATATTTATTTGGCCTTCCCCAAACAAATTCATGATTACCCGTCAATTCTATCCTTATTTTAGTTAAATCAGGCAATTAGTTATAAGGATATTGCGGGTTGGGTTGTCTTCGCATGGTATTAAAAATTTCGGATATCGTAGCCGGTGTAACTTGAAACACAATACCCCGAAGTAGGAGTCATAAGTAGGAGCAATAAATCTAACATAAACAAGCCATCCACGTGTAGCTAAAACTTGCCTAACTCCTATATTTTCAAAATCCTAATAGATTACTGGCCTTTTAGGAATGATAGTTTTAGAGATAAAGTGAGAATCATACCAGGCTTGTTGATTAACATTCTGAAACATCATCTCATTGTAGATATTTCCTGGGTGGGGTTGCTGTGGTGGTACTTGAGGTTGCTGATGTTGTTCTCTTCGTGCTCGATTTGAAGATCTTCTTATATTTACTCATTTCCCTAATTAACCTATAATTATTTACATTTATGTACTATTCCAAAATTACACATCATTTGATCATATTGATTCAAAGTCATAACTTTTTGGATTACTAACACCAATGATACGGTTAACTTCAGGATGGCGTCTCAGGATAATCCATACTCTGCCCATACCTAATCCACCGGAGACGATTTAACGCTCGACCTAAAATTGATTAAGCACACTAATTATATTATCTTAAATGTTCTAAATGACAGCACAACCATCAAGACGTTTTGATTGTCTACGTTAAGCAAATGTACTTTTTCCACATACGGGTCTTGCTTCACTCTAAAAAATTTCTAAATTTCTCACTTTTCTATCTTTTTGCATTATCAATGCATATATATCTTTCGGAAGATAGCACAATAAAATTAAACTTAATTAAAATACTTTCTCATTCATTGTGTAAATTTGTTTATCTCAGAAAATTTTGAAAATGGCTAAAAAATTATTGAAAATTTACTTACTAACCGGTTCTTTAATGTTTGCTAGTCACAAAGACGAACATATTAATAAAATAAAAATACTTAAAATAGTAAATTTACAGCCACACTCCAGCAACTTATGTAAAAATCCGGATAAATTTAAACTTTTTAAAATAAAGGGCAAAACGGTAAATTGTCACAAAGGTTCGGGTTGTAAACCTAAAATTTTATAGAGCTCGGATGACGAAACGGACTTCACCGTTGGTTTCGTCTCGAGAAATCTATTGACCATGTCAAATTTCATCGAATGCTGAGATAGTCGAATTTTTCTTGTTTTACGAGGCGGTCAGGCCCCAGAAGCCCCATATACGAAATTTTTAGTAAAATTATGAGATTTTAAAACTAAATGAAGTCAATACAGATTAAAAATATTTTGAACTTGAACCGGAGCGAAATTTAATCATTTCGGGACGAATACGGAACCAGAATAAAAAAGGAGCGTGTGGCGCGTTGTGGGCCAAGTATCTTAAAATATTTCCCCCATTATTCAGGCCCTTGTTCAGCCGATAGAAAGAGGGAGAGAGGAGAGAAGGAAAAGAGGAAGAAAACTCACCTTCTCTCTACGTTCTACGAAGCTAGAGAGCTCAAATCCGTTCAGGCCAAGAGGGAAAGTTGATCTCCTCGACAAGGGCTACGCGTACACACAAAAAACGAGGGCTTTCAGCGAAGGTGGGAAAACCAAATTTTTGGGGAAGATTGGGATTGAGTTGGGTTGGATTCTTGGAACTTCTACGGCCGTTCCTCACGCTACAAGAGGTAGGGGATTCTCCTACTTAGGTCCATTCACAACCTTGAATGTTATATTGAAATGGGTAGGTTAATATAGATATTTATGACTTGCCTATGGAATTAATTTTGATGAAATGGGCATTGAAATTAGGTAGAAAATATTCTATCTTGAAGTGGGTAAGTAGAAGTTGCTTAATGTAATTTCTTGAATTATGTGAATTGTGGGCATGTTATGTGTTTACATAATGTCTTGATTTGAAAGTGTGTTATTGCTTAATATGAGATAACATGCTTGAATATGAGTTTTGGATGAAATGTTGATAAATACATTTTTATTTATTGACATTGAGAGATATGAAAATTATATGCGTTTGATATAATTGGTCATGGATTGTATGAATTGGGTTTGAAACGGTTCATATGGCATACATTGAATATTGAACATTGTAGTAGAATTGCAATGAGACATTACATTGCACATGCACGGGAATATTACATTAAATGGGTGGTTGTGCATGAAAGGAGTCAACACCTCACTTGGTGGATGACATGTGGGCTCGGATAAGCTAGGTCGATGACTTGGCCGAGTCGCGCGGCTTACAAGGGGTTGAGGGTCGGGGATAGCAAGAATGGCTAGAAGATCCCTCGGGTGTAAGGCCCGATGCTTTGGATACGCACTTCCGTTGGTATTAGTCCATAAAGTGTGTCGGTGTACGCGAGACCGTTGGTGTAAGTCCATAAATACTCACCCCATACAAGACCCTGGATTGATAATGTCATTTGATGTATAACTTAAATGACGAAATTTGTACACATGAGAAATTGCATGTGTTGGCGAGTCGGGGAAGGCTTGGGATCATGAATGACGGTCAAGTGCACATTAGCAATTGCATGTGTTGAAGAGCCGGAAAGGGCTCGAGTTGGTTATTGAGAGTGAGTCTCATCTCATTCATAGCATTGCGTTGTAAGTTTTCAACATTGATAGCATATTTATGTTTGGAATGTTTGAATGGTGAAGTGGTTGCATATGAGCATTTCATGTGCATTTGAGTTGGGGAGTAGCTTATTTAGGAAATCCTCTATTGAGCGTAGCTCACCCTTTATGGGAAAACATTTCTGGTACGAAGTTCGTGCCGGTGGATGGTTCACACTTTGAGCCTCATGGATGAAGGAAGCCGATTTGTGGCTTTTATACTTCATTGTGTAAAATTTTTGTTAAAATTCTATTTTGATGTGTAAATATAGGAAATTGTATGTAATGGAACTAGTATTGATCATGTTTTAGGTGGAAAAACCTTAATGAACATGTTTTGGATGGTTGTGGAATTGATTGGAATGAATTGGAACTGAAAAAGACAAGTTTCTGTGGAAACACATGCAAAACCTCTCGGAAGGTTAAATCAAAATCTTCCGCAAGATCTTGTAGGATAAGGTAAAAATCTTTTCTAGTGGACAAAACCTTCTGAAAGGTCGATCAAAACCCTCCGGAAGATTTTGAAGGTTAAAGGCAAATTTTTTTTCCAGTGGGCAACACCTCCCGGAAGGTCGATCAAAACCTTCCGGAAGGTCGATCAAAAACCTTCCGGAAGATTTTCCAAAATCTTAATCAACATGTTTTGGATGGTTGTGGAATTGATTGGAATGATTTGGAACTAAAAAAGGCAGGTTTTTGTGGAAACACATGCAAAACCTCTCGGAAGGTTAAATCAAAACCTTCTGTAAGATCTTGTAGGATAAGGTAAAAATCTTTTCCAGTGGGCAAAACCTTCCGGAAGATCGGTCAAAACCCTCCGGAAGATTTTGAAGGTTAAAGGCAAAATTCTTTTCCAGTGGGCAAAACCTCCCGGAAGGTCGATCAAAACCTTCTGGAAGATTTTCCAAAAATCTGAAATTTTGAAATTGTTTTGTCATGCATGTGGACTTTGATTCTTTTAGTTCAAATGATATAAAAGGACTTTATATGAGGCATATTGAGGCACATCGGACCTCGGTTGAATTAAATGATTAAAGGATTCACGGGTAGTACATGTGAGTTATAATTCCGGGAAAATGGGTACTATTAGCGTGATGTCAGATTTTACGGCATTCACGTGTATTTTCACGGCTTGACGGTTTGTCAACAGTTCAAAAAGGACCTCCTGTTTTAGGGGCGTCATAGCTTGGTATCAGAGCCTAGGTATACGAATTACCTGGGGCTTGATGGACATTGTGATGTGAAAACCCGCCAAGAATAACGAGAACTAACAACGAAAAGGAACCCAAGATCGTTTCACGTTCAGATTTGAATGGCAGACCCGACCCGTTGTTTATGACAAACAAGAACCTTGGTATATAGACCTCAACCCGCTGTTTGTGAAACAAGAACCTTGGTATAAAGGAAGACGCCACAAACGGTATGGAAATCCGTTTGATAAGTCGATAGTGAACGCCACGGGAAATCCCGATAAGTTCGTCTAGTTCTTTAAAGAACCAAAGAGAAATATACTCTCACAATTTGCTGAATCATAATCTCAATTTTCATTGATTTGAAGGCCTATTTATAAAGGCTAGTCATTACAAGGATTAGGAAACTTTCTAAAATAGCTTATCCTATTTAAGGAATATCTCTTACTTGTGGGTAAAGAAATATCTCTTACTTTCCTAAAAAGAATAACTCACATGCCTAAATTTAAAAGGAAAGTACTTGGAATGCAAGTCTTACAATCAAACCCTAACAAGAATGAATAGGGCGCCGTTACTGTAGCATGAACAGTACAATACTACAGTAACTCCGAAAATCCTACTTCATAAGAAGTAAAACATGTGGGCCAAGCATCCTCAAGCCCACTTATTCTAAAAATAATAATCCTTTAAATAAATTGGAGGCTTTAACATCAACGGGCCAATGTAAGCTTAACCTTAGCCGGATTCTTCTAGAACTTGAATTATATTTATGAATCTTTGTTGCCCAAGTGGATCATGCTCCATGGGCCTCCACGCACTTGCTTGAGTCCATGCCTCTTGAATTAGACCATTGAGTATCTCCTTAAACTTCCTTGCTCGTGCTCTCGTAACCGGCCCAATTCTATTATCTTTCACATCTTCGAATTTGTGTTTCCTTGAGCATCTTATGGATTGCATCATTGGGTCTAAACCATTGCATTCCATGTGCATTTCATGTTATGTGCTTAAATTGTTACATGTTCTGTGATATTTGTTATGTGATTTATATGCATGGTAAAAATGTATATGAAAATGGACACACTAGGGTTAGAAAACATAACCTTGGGAGTGGAAAAAGTGTGAATGGGATGGTTCATGGATTTAGATGTTTGCTAGTATAAAACATACGTTCTATTAGAGGGACAAGAAAAATAAAAAAATTCTCAAAGTTTGCACTTGATCCCTAGTTCGGGATACTAAGTTAGTGTGTTGTTGCCATTTGACATGTGTGTAGATGGCAAGTAGAGGAAGGGGACGCCGAGGAGGTGGGCGGAACAATAATCAACCAACCACCATCGGCCTTTGACCAACAAGCATTTAACAAAACTATGGACATGATGGCAGCTATCATTGCACAGGCTAGCGCGAATGCAAGTCACGGATGTGCAAGTAACCTCCAACACTTCAAGGCACACAAGCCTCAAGTTTTTAAGGGAGGGGCAGATCCGTTGGTGGCTGACCATTGGTTCTGACAAGTAAATAAGATCTTAAAGGCTATGGAGATCACCTCAGATGCCTCTAAAATAAGACTAGTTGTATTCCAGCTAGAAGCACAAGCCCAAGTATGGTGGGATTGGGTGACAGATTCCAAGAACTTTTAGACCATGACATGGGGAGAGTTCCAGGAGCTCTTCATGGGTAGGTACTTCCCAAAGGCCGCTCGACATGCAAAAGGCCTGGGAATTCCTAGAATTGAAGCAAGGGACAATGACGGTGATGGAGTATGTGGCCAAGTTCACCGAACTAGCCAATTTTGTCAATGATTATGTGGCCACTAACATGGACAAAGTAAGAAAATTTTAGGATGGTCTGAAGTTATCCATCCGGGGAAAGATTGTGGGCCTCCGCCTACAAAACTTAGATACAATGATCGAAACAGCCATGGCCATTAAGAAGGAAGTAGAAGATGCACAAAGTATTCGGGAGGCTAGTGCTAAGGATAAGAATAAGGAGGGTCAATCCTCTTCTTCTAGCTCAAGGAAGAAGCAGAGGACTTCTAACCCACAAGGGTCGCAGGGACAGGGCCGCGGCCATTAGGGCCAATGCCAAGGTCGATCCTCCCAAGGTGGGGGAAGCTTCAGGACTACCTACTAGGCAGGCCAAAAAACTTGTTTTCATTGCCACCAGCCGGATCACATGAAGCAGGATTGCCCTCAGAGGCAGGGATCCCAAGGTTATAAGACATCTCAATCCCAATCTTCGGTGGGGTAGTCACAGACACACTACATTCCTCCCTACCCCACTTTGGGCGAGGGAAATCAGTACCAGTTCTAGGGTGCTACTCAGACCCCTACCACTTTCCAAGCAGGGACTCCGCAATCCAACCATATGGCCAAGACATGGGTCAAGGCCGAGGGCAGGGCTTGCAAGCTAGAACTTTGGGGGCTCAGGGGCTTGTCTACACCATACTGCCACAAACTGAGCTGGCAAATCAGTCGGTGATACAGGGTACATTTCTACTTTCTCGCTTATGGGCTAAAGTATTGTTTGATAGTGGGGCATCACATTCATTCATATTTGCATCATGTGTGAAAGATTTAGGCTTAGAGGTTGAAACCTTGGAAGAGCCGTTACATGTAAGTTCTCCCCTAGGAGCTAGGGTGAGGTTTGATTAGATATGTCGGGGCTGTGAGTTAGAGATCTCAGGGATTCTACTCACCGTGGACCTTCAAGTCATGGACATGTCAAAGTTTAAGGTCATCCTTGGGATGGACTGGTTGACGGCACAACGTGTTGTCATTGATTGAGTCGGAAGAGAGTCACTACTTATACGCCAGATGGTGTTTGTTTTAAGTTTCAGGGGGAGAAGCACAACGCTTTGCCCCAAGCCGTGTAAGACTCTCGATGGCATGGGCAGTTGATGAGTTAGCTAGCAAGCCTTACCTTGGAGGACGAGTTGAGACAGGAGTTGGGTCTACCTCGGGTTGTTTGCGAATATATGGACGTTTTTTCGGATGAGCTACCGGGATTACCTCCCCATAGGGATGTGGACTTTAGCATTGAGTTGCATCCGGGTACTTTGCCTATTTCTATGACTCCACATAGGATGACACCTGCTGAGTTGCAAGAACTCAAGGTCCAATTGCAAGAATTATTGGACAAGGATTTTAGCAGACCGAGTACTTCACCTTGGGGCGCTTCGGTGTTGTTTGCCAAGAAGAAAGATAAGACACTACGGTTGTGTATAGACCATCGGTAGTTGAACTGGGTCACTATCAAGAATAGGTACCCCTTGCCGAGGATTGATGATTTGTTTGATCAGCTGAGGGGAGCAAGGGTCTACTCCAAGATAGATCTCCAAACGGGCTATCATCAGTTGAGGATTAGGGAGGCAGATATCCCTAAGACGGCGTTCAGAACACGGTATGGGCATTTCGAATTCACGGTGATGCCATTTGGGTTAACAAATGCCCTGGCGGCATTCATGGATCTCATGCATAGGGTGTTCCAACCCTATTTAGATCAGTTCGTCGTGGTGTTTGTTGACGACAAACTAATCTACTCCAAGTCTGAGGAGAAGTATGAGGGTCATTTGAGGATTGTTCTCCAGACCCTGAGAGATCATCAATTGTACGCCAAGTTTAGTAAGTGTGAATTTTGGCTGAATGAGGTGAAATTCTTGGGATATGTGGTGTCGGCTTTGGACGTATCCATGGACCTGGAAAAGGTTGAGGCAGTCACGAATTGGGAAAGGCCGAAGTCAGTCTTCGAGATACGCAGTTTCTTGGGATTGGTAGGGTACTATAGGCGGTTCATTGAGGACTTCTCTCGATTAGTTGCACCTATGACGAAGTTGAACCGAAAGGAGGTCAAGTTTGAGTGGAATGATTCTTGTGAGAAGGCATTCCAGGAGTTAAAGAGGAGGTTAACTTCAGCTCCTATTTTAATAGTTTCAAAAAGGGGACAAAGGTACACAGTGTATTGTGATGCCTCAAAGGACGGACTGGGATGTGTCTTGATGCAGTCCGAGAGGGTGGTCGCTTATGGTTCTCGACAGTAGAAGAATCACGAGTAGAATTACCCCACACATATCATGGAGTTGGTGGGTATTGTCTTTGCCTTGAAGGCTTGGAGCCACTATTTGTATGGCGACAAGTTTGAGGTGTTTTCGGACCACAAAAGTTTGAAATACATCTTTACGCAACAGGACCTCAACATGAGGCAACGTAGGTGGATGGATTACTTGGAAGATTACAAATTCACCTTGCATTACCATCCCGGTAGGACAAATGTGGTGGCGGATGTACTTAGCCAAAAGTCACGGGGAGTCTTAGCTAGTGTGGCTTCCCGGGAGTGGCTTATGCTCGAGACTGTGGGGCAGTTCAGGCTACATTATACGGGTCAGGCTCAGGGTACTTTGGGGAGTTTGGTGGCTATGCCTTCCCTACTGAGTAGAGTGATTGAGTCCAAGAGTCCGGACACTGAGCTTTTGTCCATCCGGGACCGGGTACAGGTAGGTACGGGTGACGAGGGCTGGGCCATTCACTCAAATGGTAGTCTTCGGTATTGAGAAAGAGTTGTGCTTCCTCAGTTGGCAGATCTGAGAGACGAGATGATGAGTCCCAAGCTAGAGATCCTTTGCATGTACTGGGGGGTCCAATTATTAGAGCTCGGGCCAAGATGATCAAAGTGGCAATGCAAGGGTTTATTCAAGCAAGCATGGTTGAATACTTTACGGACTCAAGTAACTCCACCTTATCAAAGATGGGCTTAAAAAAAGTGGAAGCATGTGAAGTATACTTGCTACAAGCTAGGAACGAAGAGGAGCTTGAAGTTGGACCCTATCCTAATGGGCCGGATCACAAGGCCCATTGGGCCGAACCTCTTGGGCCAAATTTGGGCCCAAGTATGGCCTAGAATTGTGAAGCATTATGGGCTGTCAAAGAGTCCAGAATTATTCTCCAAATCTTGTGTTATTATCTCTCCAAATCTTGTGATGATTATGGGAAGATCTTGGGGATATCTTTCTAAATCTTGTGAAGATTATGGGAAGATCTTGGGGATATGCTTGGAGAAAGGTCAAAGATTAGGAGATTCTTATCACAATCATGGAAGTAATTTGAAGAACAAATACTACTACGCTAGGAAGGATTATCTTCTAGAATAATCTACATTAGTGATGTTATTACCTTTATTTAATTTTCGTAATTACTGTTCATGCCTTCCTTGGAGGCCAAGTTTAATCTAACAATAATTATGTTATTTTCTATATTTTAGATTTTAGGAATTATTGTTCATGCCTTCCTTTGAGGCCAAGCTTTGTAGCCTATAAAAGGCTATTTAGTGCAATGAATAAAACAACAGTTATTTTGAGAGCAATAGCTTTGTGGGTTGAGAGTTTTCTCCTCTTGTTCTTTTGTGAACACTCGGCTTATCAAAGGCTTGCAACCTTTGTGGCGCCTCTTTGCAACCAAGGTTTCTCGGGGCTGGTTCTCGTTGGGTCTTGGGTTTCGAACTAAGGTTTTCTTGAGACAAGTTCTCATTGGGTCTTGAGAAGTTTTTTTCCTTTTCCACTTGAATTTCGACTTTCTTGGGTTTGAATCAATTTGTTCGTGGGTTCAAGGAGCTCATCTCCACGGGTTCACATCAGTTGGTATCAGAGCTTAGGCTTCGAATCAGGTTTAATATTTCTTTTCTAATTTAGTCATTCCCCTCTTGTTGGTTGAACTTAAAAGATCACAAGTTGATCTCTCCTTGTATATCTTTTCGGTTTCTTGAAATTCTCTTCTTCTTATTCTTGTGACTTGGGTGCTGCGAGCAAAAAAAAAACAGCAACAAAAAAAAAAGCAGAAAAAAGGGGTTATGCTCATGCACTTCTAGATTCTTTGTTGGGTGACCTTGATGGTAGTAAATCAATAAAATATACTGATTGGTTTCTCAATATTACTATTGCTATTTTATACCATACAATATCTTCGAGTCTTTTGGTGTGGTGCGTTAACTTCTATGAACGCTCTGATGAGAACTAAGGTGAGTCTACTCTTAAAGATCTTTTGCATGTCCAAATTGGCCAATTACAAGATCAAGAGCCAAGAAGATCAAGAAAGCAATGTAAGGATTAGTGAAATCCACTTGGGATGAAGCTTGCAAGAGCCCAACACTCAAGATGGACTTGAAAGAAGGAGAACTAATTTTCATCCACTTAATCCAAACTATGGAAGACATGAAGAGATGACTTAGAGATAGGGCCTTTTTTTGTTGTTAAGGCTTTCAATTTGTTTTAAAGAATTTTTATTATTAGTTTAGAATAAGTGGGTTTGAGGATGCTTGGCCCACATATGTCTTATTATTTTATTTGAACTAGGGTTTAGAATAAGTACTGTAGCATGGTACTGTTCATACTACAGTGCCGTGGCACTATTCACTCAAGGGCATTTTTGAGAGAAAGGGTCACAAATTTTAGTCTTTAGTTATTCCTATTTAGATTAGGACTTGTTTTCTTATTAGAATAGGATTTGTTTCCTTATTAGATTAGGATTTGTTTCATTATTAGATTATGATTTGTTTCCTTGTAATGACTAGCCTTATAAATAGGCTTTTAATCAATGAAAAAGGGGAGACAATACATAATAAATTTTGATTGTGAGTTGAGTTGAGTTTACTCCTCTTGTTCTTGAATGAACTTTTGAACTTATCAAAGGTAAATTACAACCTTTGTGGCGTTCCTTCTTGTAATTTGGATTCTTGAGACAGGTTCTTCAATGGGTCTAGATTTTAATATAATCTAGGTTCTTGACACAAGATCTCAATGGGTCTAAATTCTCCATCCATAGACCTGAGTTTGGCTTTCTTGGGTTGTTTCTCCAATATTGTTGGTTGGTCTCAAAGCAAGTCGATTGGGGTTCACATCACTAAGCAAGTCTTAGTGGCCTTCACCATTGGGAGATATAGCGATGAGGTCATGTGTGATGTTGTACCTATGCATGCAGGCCACATCTTGTTGGGGAGGCCTTGGCAATATGATCGGAGGATGATGCATGATGGTTTCCACAACCATTACATTTTTGAGAAAGATGGAAGAAAAATAACTCTTGCACCTTTGACACCCAAACAAGTGTATGGAGACCAACTGATGTTGAGAGAGGGTGAGAAAAAAAAAGGAGAGAGAGAAAAAAATGAAACTGAAAAAGATAAGAAAGAGAGCAAGAAAAAAAAGATAGAGAGAAAAAAACGAGATTGAAAAACAAAAGAGAGACAGTGAGAAGGAGGAAAGAGAGGTGGTAGAAAAAATGAGAGAGATGCCAAACGAGAGAAAAGAAATGGAAAGGAAGGACAAGATAAAAGAGAGCTTCTTTGCAAGAGGGAGTGAGGCAAGGAAGGCATTTTTATCAGATCAACCCTTGATCTTGCTCGTACACAAGGAATCATTCCTTGTAGAAACTAACTCTTCTCTTCCTAGCCTTGCTAATTCTTTGTTGCAGGAATTTGAGGATGTCTTTCCCGAGGAGATGCCCAATGGTTTACCACCCATTCGAGGAATAGAGCACCAAATTTACTTGGTACCCGGAGCCTCAATACCTAATAGGCCAGCCTACCGAAGCAATCACGAGGAAACAAAGGAACTTCAAAGGCAAGTTGAAGAATTGTTGGGGAAAGGGCATGTCAGAGAGAGCATGAGTCCGTGTGCCGTACCAGTACTACTTGTGCCGAAGAAGGATGGAACTTGGAGGATGTGTGTGGATTGTCGAGCCGTCAACAACATAATGGTAAAGTATCGTCATCCGATCCCTAGGCTAGATGATATGCTTGATGAGTTACATGGCTCATGTATTTTTAGTAAAATTGACCTCAAAAGTGGATATCACTAAATAAGAATGAAAGACGGAGATGAGTGGAAAACTTCATTTAAAACCAAACATGGGCTTTATGAGTGGTTAGTCATGTCGTTTGGTCTCACTAATGCACCAAGCACTTTTATGAGATTGATGAATCATGTTTTACGTGCATTTATAGGCAAGTTTGTTGTTGTTTATTTTGAAGATATCTTAGTGTATAGCAAATCTTTAGAAGAGCACATTGATCACTTGAGATGTGTGCTTGTTGTGTTGAGGCAAGAAAAGCTACATGCTAATTTCAAAAAGTGTACCTTTTGCATGGAAAAAGTTGTATTTCTTGGCTATGTTGTTAGTGCAAAAGGAATTGAGGTTGATCAAGAGAAAGTGAACGCCATCAAGGAATGGCCAACACCCAAGAGCGTCACCGAGGTAAGAAGCTTTCATGGCTTAGTAGTTTCTACAGGCGCTTTATGCGTGACTTTAGCACCATTACTTCACCACTTACTGAGGTAATAAATAAGAATGTTGGTTTTCATTGGGGTATTGATCAAGACAATGCTTTCAAAATAGCTAAAGATAGATTGTGTTCTGCACCTGTTTTAGCACTTCCTAACTTTAACAGAACTTTTGAAATTGAGTGTGACGCCTCAGGATTGGGAATTGGAGCTGTTTTAATGCAAGAAAAGCAACCTCTTGCCTTCTTTAGTGAAAAGCTAAGTGGAGCGGCCTTGAACTACCCTACCTATGATAAAGAATTATACACTCTTGTCCGTGCTTTGGAGACGTGGCAACACTACTTGTGGCCTAAGGAATTCATGATACACACTGACCATGAGTCTCTGAAGCATCTCAAGGGACAAGGTAAGTTAAACAAAAGGCATGCAAGATGGATGGAGTTCATAGAAACTTTTCCGTATGTCATTCAATACAAGCAAGGTAAGGAGAATATAGTGGCTGATGCATTATCTCGAAGGTATGCTCTTCTTACTTCTTTGAGTACCAAATTACTTGGTTTTGAGCAAGTGAAAGAAATGTACATCAATGATGCTGATTTTTCGGATTTGTATAAAGCATGTGAGAAAACCCCATTTGGTAAGTTTTACATGCATGATGGTTACTTGTTTAGGGAAAATAAATTGTGTGCCTAATTGTTCCATGCGTGAGTTGCTTGTGCGAGAGGCACATGGGGGTGGTTTGATGGGACATTTTGGAGTTGCAAAAACCCTAGAGGTACTACATGAACATTTCTTTTGGCCTAACATGAAAAGAGATGTTTTTAGAATCTGTAGTAGATGCATCACGTGTAAAAAGGCCAAATATTGGGTTATGCCTCATGGGTTGTATACTCCCTTGCCGGTTCCTAGTGAGCCTTGGGTTGATGTGTCTATGGACTTTGTTTTGGGCTTACCTAGGACTAAAAGGGGTCGAGACTCCATATTTGTTGTAGTGGATCGTTTTAGCAAAATGGCACACTTCATTGCATGTCATAAGACTGACGATGCTACAAACATAGCTGACTTGTTCTTTAGAGAAATAGTGCGACTCCATGGTATGCCTAGGAGTATTGTGTCAGATAGAGATGTCAAGTTCCTTAGCCATTTTTGGAAGGTTTTGTGGTCAAAATTGGGAACTAAGTTGTTATTTTCTACTACTTGTCTCCCACAAACCGATGGACAAACCAAGGTTGTTAATAGAACTTTGACTCAACTTTTGCGTACTGTCATTCAAAAGAATTTGAAAACATGGGAGGAATGTTTACCATTTATAGAGTTTGCATATAATAGGAGTGTGCATTCTACTACATCTTATTCTCCCTTTGAAATTGTTTATGGGTTTAATCCACTAACTCCTTTGGACTTATTGCCTTTACTTGTGGAAGAAAGGCGTAGCTTGGATGGAAAAAGAAAGGCTGAATTGGTGAGATGCCTACACAAAAAAGTTCGCCTTCTAATTGAAGCAAAGAACAAGCCATATGCTTCTCCAGCAAACAAAGGAAGGAGCACCTGTGAGTTTTGAGCCCGGTGATTGGGTGTGGGTACATATGAGAAAGGAATGATTTCCAGCCCAAAGAAGATCTAAATTATTACCTAGGAGATATGGCCCTTTCCAAATCCGAGAGAAGATAAATGACAATGCATATAAAGTGGATCTTCCAGGGGAGTATAATGTCTCTCCTACTTTTAATGTTTTTTATCTTTCCCATTTTGATGTAGGTGACGATTCGAGGACAAATCCTTTCGAGGAGAGGGGGAATGATGAGTCCCAACCAAGAGATCCTTTGCATGTACCGGGGGGGTCCAATTACTAGAGCTCGGGCCAAGAAGATCAAAGTGGCAATACAAGGGTTTATTCAAGCAAGCATGGTTGAATACTCTACGGACTCAAGTAACTCCACCTTATCAAAGATGGGCTAAAAAGAAGTGGAAGCATGTGAAGTATACTTGCTACAAGCTAGGAACGAAGAGGAGCTTGAAGTTGGACCCTGTCCTAATGGGCCGGATCACAAGGCCCATTGTGCCGAACCTCTTGGGCCAAATTTGGGCCCAAGTATGGCCTAGAATTGCAAGCATTATGGGCTGTCAAAGAGTCCAGAATTATTCCCCAAATCTTGTGCTATTATCTCTCCAAATCTTGTGATGATTATGGGAAGATCTTGGGGATATGCTTGGAGAAGGGTCAAAGATTGGGAGATTCTTATCACAATCATGGAAGTAATTTGAAGACCAAATACTACTACGCTAGGAAGGATTATCTTCTAGAATAATCTACATTAGTGATGTTATTACCTTTATTTAATTTTTGTAATTACTGTTCATGCCTTCTTTGGAGGTCAAGTTTAATCTACAATAATTATGTTATTTTCTATATTTTAAATTTTAGGAATTATTGTTCATGCCTTCCTTGGAGGCCAAGTTTTGTAGCCTATAAAAAGGCCATTTAGTGCAATGAATAAAACAACAATTATTTTGAGAGCAATAGCTCTGTGAGTTGAGAGTTTTCTCCTCTTGTTCCTTTGTGAACACTCGGCTTATCAAAGGCTTGCAACCTTTGTGGTGCCTCTTTGCCACCAAGGTTTCTCGGGGCAGGTTCTCGTTGGGTCTTGGGTTTCGAACCAAGGTTTTCTTGAGACAAGTTCTCATTGGGTCTTGGGAAGTTTTTTTCCTTTTCCACTTGAATTTCGGCTTTCTTGGGTTTGAATCAAAATGTTCGTGGGTTCAAGGAGCTTATCTCCACGGGTTCACATCAGGAGATCCTTAGGGAGTTTCATGGCTCCAGTTTTGCAGTTCATCCAGGCGGCACGAAGATGTACCATGATCTTCTTCTCCAGTATTACTGGAGTGGGATGAAGAAGCACATTGGAGACTTTGTCAGTAGATGTCTCACCTGTCAGCAAGTCAAGGTTGAACACCAGAGTCCAGCAGGGTTACTCTAGCCATTGGAGGTAGCTGAGTGGAAGTGGGAGTATATCACGATGGATTTTGTGACCCACTTGCCGTGAACATCGCGGGGACATGATGCGGTGTGGGTGGTGGTAGACCGGCTTACTAAGTTGGCTCACTTTTTGGCGATACGGATGACCTTAACATTGGAGGAATTCTGCAAGCTATATATACGAGAGATAGTCCGGCTGCATGGGGTGCCCGTGTCTATAGTATCGAATCGGGACCCCAGGTTTATGACTCACTTCTGGGAGAGTTTCCAGCGAGCCACGAGGTCGCAGTTGACGATGAGTATAGCTTTTCATCCCCAGATAGACGATCAGTCTGAGAGGACCATTCAGGTTTTGGAGGACATGCTGCAGGCATGTTTCCTAAACCTTAAGGGTAGCTGGGAAGAGCATTTACACTTAGTGGAGTTCACCTATAACAATAGTTATCAGGCGAGCGTGCAGATGGAACCCTATGAGGCTTTATATGGGAGGCCTTGCCGTTCTCCGGTTTGTTGGACGGAGGTTAGAGAGAGACCCTCTACGGGATCAGATTTGATTAGGGACACTTCAGTGAAGGTGGACCTGATAAGGAAGCGTCTTCTTACGGCTCAAAGCCGGCAGAAAAGCTACGCCGACAGACAGCGACGACCTCTGGAATTTGAGGTGGGAGATCACGTCTTCTTAAAGGTGACACCTAAGAGAGGAGTGGTCAGATTCGAGAAGCAAGGGATGCTGTTGCCGAGATTTATCGGGCCCTTCAAGGTACTCGAGTGGGTGGGTACAGTGGATTACCGGTTAGCATTACCACCAAATTTGTCAGGTGTACACGCGGTATTCCATGTCTCTATGCTTCGGAAGTATACTCCAAATCCGACTCATGTGGTGGATTGGAGTGACTTGATGGTTGATGCAGAGGGGACCTTCGAGGAGGGACCGATGCGTATCATGGATAGCTGGGAGCAAGTTTTGCGAGGCAGGACTGTGAGGTTAGTGAAGGTGTTGTGGCAGCATCGGGGAGTGGAGGACGCGACATGGGAGCGCAAGGACACCATTCGTGCCAATTATCCGTTCTCGTTCGAGGATGGAGGTATGAGTTTATTGTTTTAAGTATAAGGTTACTTGTTTCATGTGCATGTACTTATGTGTGCATGTGTGCATGAATTTCGGGGACGAAATTATTTTAAGGGTGAAGAATGTAAAAACCTGGATAAATTTAAACTTTTTAAAATAAAGGGTAAAACGGTAAATTATCACAATAGTTCAGGCTGTAAACCTGTTGATTTCACTGTTGATTTCATCTCGTGAGATCTAGTGACCATGTCAAATTTCATCGAATTTCGAGACAGTCAAATTTTTCGCGTTTTACGAGACGGTCGGGCCCCAGAAGTCCCAAATACTAATTTTTTAGTAAAATTATGAGATTTTTAAAATAAATGATGTCAAAACAGATTAAAAATATTTTGAACTTGAACCGAAGCGAAATTTAATCGTTTCGAGACGAAAACGAAACCGGAATAAATTACGTACCTCACTTAAAAACTTATTTCAATCGAACCAGGTATAATGAGAAGAGATAGTACCAATAGCTAAATAATTGACTATATCTGGATACCATGGTACTTCTGTTATTGCAAATAGTTGTTCATCTGGAAATGTTTCTCTTATTGGAATTGGTTCTTCCTTTATATCATAATTTAATGTTGACAAGTGATCTGCTAGTACGTTTTTGACTCCTTCCTTATCTTTAATGATAAGATCAAATTCTTGAAGTAACAAAATTCAACGTAGGAGATGTGGTTTAGTATCTTTCTTAGTAAGTAAATATTTTAAATTTGCGTGTTCTATAAATACAAAAATTGAAGATCCAACTAGATATGAACGAAATTTATCTAATGCAAACATAATAGCAAGTAATTGTTTCTCTGTAGTTGAATAATTCATTTGTGCATCATTTAGAGTTTTAATTGCATAGTAAATAACGTAGGATTTTTTTTTATCTTTTCTTTGGCCTAATACAACTCCTACTGCGTAATCACTTGCATCAAACATTAAGTCAAAAGGTAAAAACAGCCAGGAGGTTGTATAATAGGTGCAGAAATAAGTATGCCTTTTAATTTATCAAATGCAAATTGACATGCATCATTTCATTCAAATAACACATCCTGACACAAAAGATTACATATTGGTTTAGTTATTGCACAAATTTTTTTTTATAAATCTTCTATAAAATTCTACATATCCTAGAAAAGATCAAATGTCTTTTACGATTTTTGGTGAAGGAAGATTAGCTATCATGTCAATTTTTTATTTATGAACTTCAATTCCTTTTTCAGAAACTATGTGACCTAAAACAATACCTTGTGTAATCATGAAATGACATTTTTTCCAATTTAAAACAAGATTAGTTTCTTCACATCATTTAAGTACTTTTTCAAGTTTTTCTAAACATAAATGAAATGAATCACTATATACTGAAAAATCGTCCATAAAAACTTCAAATGTAGCTGGGGCATTACATAATCCGAATGACATCCTTTCATATGCAAAAGTGCCAAAAGGACATGTAAATGTAATTTTTTCTTGATCATCTACTGAAATTTTAATTTGATTATAACTAGAATATCCATCTAAAAAGTAATAGTATGCATGACTAGCTATTCTTTCAAGTAATTGATCTAGAACAGGTAATGTGAAATGATTTTTCCTGGTGAGGGAATTTAGTTTTCGATAGTCAATATACACACGCTATCTTGTGACTGTATGATGTGAGAACCCGCCAAGAATAACGAGAACCAACAACGAAAAGGAACCCAAGATCGTTCTACGATCAGATTTGAATGGAAGACCTCGACCCGTTGTTTACGACAAACAAGAACCTTGGAATATAGACCTCAACCCGCTGTTTGTAAAACAAGAACCTTGGTATAAAGGAAGACGCCACAAATGGTATGAAAATCCGTTTGATAAGTCGATAGTGAACGCCACGGGAAATCCCGATAAGTTCGTCTAGTTCTTCAAAGAACCAAAGAGAAATATACTCTCACAATTTGCTGAATAACAATCTGATTTTTCATTGATTTGAATGCCTATTTATAAAGGCTAGTCATTACAAGGATTAGGAAACTTCCTAAAATAGCTTATCCTATTTAAGGAATATCTCTTACGTGTGGGTAAAGAAATATCTCTTACTTTCCTAAAAAGAATAACTCACATGCCTAAATTTAAAAGGAAAGTACTTGGCATGCAAGCTTTACAATCAAACCCTAACAAGAATGAATAGTGCGCTGTTACTGTAGCATGAACAGTACAGTGCTACAGTAACTCCGAAAATCCTATTTCATAAGAAGTAAAACATGTGGGCCAAGCATCCTCAAGCCCACTTATTCTAATAATAATAATCCTTTAAATAAATTGGAGGCTTTAACAACAACGGGCCAATTTAAGCTTAGCCTTAGCCTAGCTGGATTCCTTTAGAACTTGAACCATGTTGATGAATCTTTGTTGTTCAAGTGGATCATGGTCAATGGGCCTCCACGAACTTGCTTGAGTCCATGCCTCTTGAATTAGACCATTGAGTACCTCCTTAAACTTCCTTGCTCCCGTAACCGGCCCAATTGGAACTTTAACTAGATTTCTTGAAGTTGGGCCATGATTCGCATCACTGTACACAAAGGGAATAATTCATTTTCTTCATTTTTATTATAGTAAAACCAGATTTCTTAGGAACTACCTGTGTAGGACTTACTATTTACTATCAAATATAGGATAGATAATATTAGCATCTAATAATTTAATTACTTCAGGTCAAACTACTTCTTTCAAGTGTGAATTTAGTCTTCTTTGCATCTGACAAGATGGTTTCGCATTTCTTCTAAATAGATACAATGAATACATAGAAGTGGAGTTATTCCTCTTATATCTGCTATTGTCCTTTCAAGAACACTTTGGTGATTTTTCAAGACTTTTGTTAATTCTTTTTCTTGGATTTCAGATAATTTTGATGATATTATTACTGGATAAATTTCATTTTCTCCTAAAAAGATATATTTTAAGTTAGTTGGAAGAGATTTTAATTCCGGTTTAAAAATTTTGACACTAGATTCTTCAAGTTTTAGTAGTAAATTCTCACATTTAAGATTCCCTGATGGTATATCTTTAGATTTAATTTTAAGTATAGATTCTAATGCATACAATTCTTTTTTCAGCAAAACCTTTTCGAAAAAAATTTGAGTTAACAACTCAACACAATTGATTACATGTATTTCATATTCTTCTCTAGGTTGTTTTGCATTGTTAAAAACATTTAATTCCAAGGTCATATTTCCAAACAAAAGTTTCATGACTCCACTCATACAATTAATTAATGCATTTGATGTAGCTAGGAATGGTCGACCCAAAATAACAGGTATGTATGCAGATGCATGAAATTGCGTATCTAAAACAATAAAATCTGCTAGGAAATAAAATTGTTCAACTTGGATAATAATATCTTCCACAATCCCTCTTGGAGTTTTTATCGATCAATTTGTTAATTGCAGTGTAACATTGGTAGGTTTCAGTTCAGTTAATCTTAATTGTGTATACACTGAATATGACATTAAATTACAATTGGCTCCAAGATCTAACAAAGCTTGTTCAATTCAAAAATTTTCAATGATGCATGAGAATGTAGGACTACATGGATCTTTGTACTTAAGAAGATTGTTATGTTGTATTATAATACTAACTTGTTAAGTTAGAAAAGCTTTCTTTGGTGCATTAGTTTTTCTTTTTACCGTACATAGATCTTTCAAAAATTTAGCGTGAGTTGGTACTCGTTTTATTACATCCAATAATGGAATATTAATTTTTACTTGTTTAAACAACTCATACATGTTAGATTGATCTTTTATAGATGAGGACTTTTTAACCCTTTGAGGAAAAGGTAAAGGAATAGGACATGAATGATCTTTCTCATTTTGTATTTCTGGTCGCTTTTCGATTGAAGGTTCAAGTTCAAGTGGTTCATTTATAAGAATTGAATTACGTATTTTTTTTTTGGAATCTTAGGTTTAATATTCTTATCAATCACTTCACCACTTCTTAATGTTGTGATTGATTATACCTGACTTGGAGAAGCTTCAAAAGACACAATATTTGCTTGACTTTGTGGAGGTTTCAGTTGAGATAAAAACTTCCCCTTTCTTTGGCATACTCAATGACTAGGCAACTTTGCTACATGACTCTATATCTTCTATACTTTGTGAAGTTTGAGATTGAAACTCATTCAATGCTTGAGTTATTGGGTATTGAATTTTATTTGACTCTTAATAAATTGATTCATAGTATCTTCAAGAGTCCTTCTATGTGGAGGTTGATAAGATTGATACAGTTTTGAATCTGTGGTTGTGTTGGACCTTATGTTTGATTTGTAGGTTATGTATTTTTTCAACTAAAATTTGGATCATTTCTCCATCTTGGATTATAGGTTTTAGAATATTGATTTGGATAAAGTTTAGTATAAGTTGAAATAACATTAGATTGTTCAATTAAAACTTCTTTAAATGCAGGTATAGTTGGACATTCTTGAGCAGGATGTCCTAAAAATGCACAAATTTCACATATTTGATCAGTAGAAGAAACAACAGCTACTTGCTTAATTTTTTTCATTTCTAAGGCTTCTAATTTTCGGGATAAACTAGTCATTTTAGCTCTTAAATCATCATCTTCCTTTAATACATATTTTCCTTTTTCAGACGTAGATGACTTAGTTTCAACTATATTTGAAGAAGTTGAGTCCCACATCTGAGAAATTTCAAAAATAGTATCAAATATTGAAATGCTTCTTCAACATTTTTATTCATAAATTCACCTTGAGCCATCATTTCAACAAAATGTCTCATTGCTGAAGGAAGAGCATCTTAAACAAAACCAACTAAAGTCCATTTTCAAATGCATGATGTGGACAAGCTTGGAGAAGATCTTTAAATCTTTCCCAACATTGATAAAAAGTTTCTCCTTCTTTTACAAAAAAAAATCATTACTTGACATCTTAATGTATTAGTACAATGCACAGGGAATTTTTATTTTAAAAAAACTCAGTTTGCAAAGCTTGCCAATTTGTGATAGAATTAGCTCTTAAAGAATTAAGCCACTGTTTCGCTTTATCCCTTAAAAAAAAAGAAAAAGTTTTAATCAAGTTAATTCAGAGTTATCTTATAGAGTTCCACAGACTTCCTCAAATTCTTTCATATGAATATAATGGTTTTCAGTTTCCAAACGATGGACCTGGGGTAATAATTGCATTGCTCCTGACTTAATATTAACATTTGGAGTGTCTGGTGGAAAAAAAAACATGACGAGACATTAGTTTGTGTTGGATGTAAATATTCTTTTAGAGGTCCGACATTTTGAACTACTACTTGCTCTCTTGAATTTTCTTCCCTAGGTACGTTTTGGGCCATACTTAGTTCGAATGATTCTTGTGTAGATGAAGATGATTGAGATTACTGATTTATAGACTCTACTGATGAATGAACAGACATAAACTATTAAAAGTAAATACTCAGTTTATATAATACAAGTAAATAACTTCCCTATTATATTTGATTTCTAATTACTGTAACTCCCAAGCAACGACGCTAAAAACTTGATTCAAACTTATTTTAGTTATCTGATCTATATTATACACCCAATTATAAGTGGTTGAATTGTACTTTTCTCGGTTTAAGTCCAAGTATCGATCCCACGAAGAGTTTTAATAATTAGAAAAAAAAATAAAAACAATGAAGTTATTGTTTTAGCAGAGTAACATGAGAAAACTCGTGATGTGAGCTTAGATTGATAACTAGTCTAATTAAACTTTTGTTTGTAGATAGATTGTTAAAAGACAATAATAAAAAGTACCTTTCAGTTTAAGGATCCCAGATGCTTTATATTAGTTAAATACTTAGAAATGCCACCTTGCAACAATTAACTTTTCCTGTTACTTGGAAAGTCAACTGGTAGGTTAGATGTCTATGAAATTATACCACAACAACTTCTTAGGTTAGCTGGTGGTAATATTAAACCATAACACAACAACTTCTTAGGTTAGCGGGTGGTATTCGTGACAGTTAACAAATTCAAGTAATCCAGAAGGTTGAGCCATTCATGAGGATCGCTTGAATTACCTAATTGGCAGTATTATAATAAGTATATGCATATGAAATCATAATACAACAAATTCTTAGGTTAGCTGGTGGGCATATGCATTAATTGGTTAATTCAAATAAACCAGAAGGACAAGCCATTCAGGAGGAATACTTGAATTACTTAATTGTTAGTTTAATTTTATGTATCAATTAAACAACCCTAGTAATCCAGAGGACAAGCCATTCAAGAGGATCACTTAGGCTATTAATTTGACAATAGTACCATGCAATAGTTTAAACATCCTCAATGCCTTTGGAGGTCAAGCCATACTGTTAGAACATTGTGGATATTCAACCGGCAAGTTGATAATTCACTGATGACATAATTCCAGGCTACATAGTAACACCCAATTATGTTAATCACCGAATTATGCATGACGTGCATAATAAAATACATTATATATATAGTAAATAATATAA
The DNA here is from genome assembly GCA_023539305.1 of Ilex asprella. Lineage (NCBI taxonomy): Eukaryota > Viridiplantae > Streptophyta > Magnoliopsida > Aquifoliales > Aquifoliaceae > Ilex > Ilex asprella. Next base: position 27,467,286 of record CM042187.1, read on the forward strand.
CATCGGAATTTCCATAATTTAACCAATACTATACATATGTTTACCCCTCACTGAAGGGTATAAGTAAACTACTCACTCTTCATTGCTATAGACAATCAAGAAGTGTAGGTAATTTTCATTACAGTAGTAAATAAAATACAGACTCTGACACTTCTCTCACAAGGAACAGTTGAAATACAACCACCCTTAATATCAGTTACGACACAAAGGTGGCAGCAGTTCAGCTCTCCAAATAGAAAGACATAACAAAAATGTAGAAATACAAAGTTTTGGTTGGAGAGTAGAACAGACCAGATTTTGAACTCTATGACTTTCTCTCTTTCCTTTTTCTTCTTGGATTGTCTTTGGAGTTCACCCTCCAACCGTTTGACGAATGAAGAAGGCAGCCCCTATATATAGGCAACTAGGAAACATGAGGTGGAGGATGAGCTTGAATTGACTAGAGGGACCGTCCAGACGCCACCACCAATGTTCGGACAGTGGTGCATTGCTGGAAATTGATCTTCTTTGTAAAGTAACTAATTCATGGTTATTTTACACTTGGATCCTTTGTTCTTTCAAGCTTTGATAGATTGCCCCTTGTAGTTTTCAGTAATTTTGCACAAAACCCTGAAATTTCCAACATTTGCACACTAAACCCTAGTTTATGCACAAACCCTAATATTCAATTTTTAACTGTTTTCTCTCACGAAATTAATTTATTTAATTATTATAATTCACATACTAAATAGGGTCAATCAGACATCTTAGCATGGGAAAGCTGACTACTGAATAACGAACATTGAGGAAGATCTTGCTGAATAGCAAACAATCCGATAAAAGATTGCCTTTTGCTAAGATTGTTTTGTTGTATGGGTTTATGATGGAGACAAAACGGACATCACATTGATTATTTGGGGGGGTGATCAGAGACTATATATTAGAGAGTAATCTTAAGGGGAATATGACATTTGGGAGAATGGTCACTAAGTTTTGCATTAAGGCAGGGGTTAAAAGGACATATGAAGATCATTTGACTCCTCCTAAGAAGGGGCCAATTAGCAGTTTGTCAGAAAGGAAGAGTGGTCCAATGTCACAGGTTGGGACTTATTGACCTACATCCACCTCTTCACCTACTAAGCCTTTATCTACTACTGATCTAGCCACGACTAAGGCTACGATGGAGAAGAGAGTATAAAGGATGGAAAGTAGACTATTGCACATACATGGGATAGACAATGATATTGAGGGAGTTGGAGTTTTTAGCTATGGTTCAGAAGATTGTGACGCCCCAAAAATCGGGGGTCCTTAGTCAACTTGTTGATCACCCATCAACTCGCAGAATACTCGTTGATATCGTGTAACTTGATATTACGCCGTTTATGCCCCATTTACCGGGATCCATAATTTAACGAAATTCGGACAGGGCCCCTTTGTACGGAGAGTTCTACCCAAAACACAACCTGTGCAATCATACAACATTTACCACATCAGGTCCATTTATCTATACTCATATAAAAACATGCAATGTTACATTAAAATTAGTCCATATGAGTTCGCGTACAATTCTTTTACATACATTACATGCCCAAAAAGTAACTTAACGAATGTTTTACAAAAGCATAATTTTTTCACAATAATTTTACAAAAGGTGCATTAAAAGCCACAAGTTGGCTTTTCTTCATCCTTGAGATCCCAAGCGAGAGCCTTCCACTGGTGTGTACCCCGCACCTAAAATGTTATCCCCATAAAGGATGAGCCACTCTTGATAGGGTAACTCCTAAAGAGGCTACTCCTCCCCAACCTAGATGCATATGAAATGCCACGTGCAACATTCAACAAGCAACAACCATCCTAAACAAGAATATACAATTCAACCTTGGAATTCTACCATGCCATGCTATGAAATGAGATGAGACTTACTCATGCACTTTAACTCGAGCCCTTATCGACTCCCACAACACAATGCAATGCCAATGTATAATAAATAAGTCATTGATGTTATGCATCCGATCACATTTTTGTATGAAACAAAATCATGTGTCTTTGTTGGGTAGCAGAGTTTTGATGTCACACCGCCGGTTCCACACATCGATACACTTTTTTGGATTTGCACCGACGGAAATGTATAAACCAGTAACCGAGTCTTGCACCCGAGGGAGTATCTACCCCTTCTTGTTGTACCCGACACAAGTTTTTCATGCAACCCATGCGACTCTATTGAACCTTGGTCCAACTAGATCGAGTCCATTTGCTAACCATCAAGGATGTTGTTTGACCTAAAAACAAGCATACACACCCAAACTCATGCCTCATGCCCATGAATATGATATCTCCGTACATATGCAATGTAATGAGTAATTGCAACATCAATATCATATACATATGCAATGAATGTCATATGGATTATTTCTACCACATTTCAACACATGTCATGGATAATTACATCCTAAGCAAATAATTTCCATAATTCACTCCAATGCCAATATATCATAAGCACATGTCAATATTTGCATTTCCAATTGTAATTCATATCATAAGCATATGATTTCACTTTACCACATCATCTTAGCATTTTATCACATAATCTCATGCAATTAACACACTTTATTTTACGTAGGCATTTTGTCAAACACCTTTAACACACCAAATCATGTAATCACATAAAATGCCCAAATTTATCACATAACTAAAAAAAAGCAGATTAAGTGGTTTTCACATACTCAATTATCAAAACTTCCAAGAAATCACAAACTAGCAATTTCTAATTACTAATTCACATTAGAATTGAGACTACTCATTTCCCTTAGACCAACTACCATAGACAAGTGTTAAAATACACAAAATAGCCCACCCATTTCATATATTCATTCTAGGTTGAAAATAAACCTAGTTAGGATGAAAATCCTACCTCTTGAAGCGTAAAATCAACTTAGGGAGCTTTAAGAATTCAACCAGAGCTCTAATCCAAGCTTTTTTCAAAATTTTGTTTTTCAAACCTTCGGTGAAAACCTTCATTGTTGGTATGGTTGCGTAGCCCTCATTGAGGAGATCAATTTTAATACTTGGCCCGAAGAATTCCAACCGGTAGAACTCTGTAGATTTGAGAAACAAGTCTTGAAAATTTCTCTTTCTCCTCTCTTTCTCTCCCAATGTTAAAACTTAGCAAACCCACTGGAATTCAACAGAGAGTTGTGTTGTGCCTAAAAATTAGATTTTTTGTTCCTATTTATACCGTTTAATGCTTAGTCCATGTTGCACCACACGCCCCCTTTTCCCAGGTCACTTTTTGCCACGAAATGATTAAATTTTGGTCCGGTTCAAGTTCAAATATTTTTATTTCAAATTATACTAAATTATTTTCCAAATTTAAAAATTTTATTAAAAGAATTCGTTTTTGGGTCACCCGAGACCCGACCGCCTCGTAAAACACAAAAAATCCGACTATCTCAGAATTCAACAAAATTTGTCTGGGTAATTAGATTTTGAGAGAAGAATCCAATGGTGAGGTCTGTTTCATCATTAGAGGTCTAGAAAAATATGAGTTTTCAACCTGCACTATAGTGGCAAATTATCGTTTTGCCCTTTTTCATGAAAAGTTTAAATTTTATCGAGTTTTACATTCCTCCACCCTTAAATGAATTTTGTCCTCGAAATTCATACACACATGCATATACAACCACATGCATATGCAAAAGTCTTATAATACTAAATAACTATGAGAATGTACCTCCATCCTCGAATAAGAAAGGATAACCGGTACGTATATTGTCCTCACGCTCCCATGTCGCCTCCTCCACTCCTTGGTGCTGCCACAATACCTTCACTAGCTGGTCTTATCTCTTTAACCCTACTCCCGGTTATCCATGATACGCACCAGTCCCTTCTTGAAGGTCCCATCCGGATTAACAATCGACTCACCCCAATCCACCACATGTGTCAGATAAATTAACACCCGATAAATTTGGCGGCAACACCAACCAGTAAGCAATTATGCCAACCCTCTAATGTACCTCGAATGGCCTGATATAACTCAGAGACATCTTTCATCGCTTGTCGAACCTGACCACTCCTATCTTAGGCATCACCTTCAAGAAGACATGATCTCACACCTCAAACTCTAGAGGTCGCCGTCATCTGTCGGCATAGCTCTTCTGTCAGCTTTGAGTAGTGAGAAGACGTTTTAGTATCAAGTCTAGCTTCTTTGAGGTGTCTCTAACCAATTTTGGACTCATAGAGGGTTTCTCTCTAACCTTCGTCTAACAAACCGAAGAACGGCAAGGTCTCCCATAAAGTGCCTCATAGGGTGCTATTTGTATGCTCGCCTAATAACTATTGTTGTAGGTGAACTCCACTAAGGGTAGACGCTCTTCCCAACTACCCTTGAGATCTAGGGCGCATGTCTTCTAAAGTCTGGATGGTCCTCTCTGACTGACAGTCCGTTTGGAGATGAAGTTGTGCTAATCATCAACTATGTCCTCATTGCCCGCTGGAAACTCTCCCAAAAATGAGCCATAAATCTGGATCCTGATCCGATACTATAGAAACGGGCACCCCATGTAGCCAAATAATCTCTCGTATATACAACCTGTAGAGTTCCTCTCGTGTGAAGGTCATTCACACCACAAAAAAAGTGTCCCAACTTTGTAAGCCGGGTCCACTATCACCCACACTGTGTCATGTCCCTGTGATGTCTGTGGCTACTAGGACACAAAATCCATTTTGACGTGCTCTCACTTCCACTCAGCCACCTCCTGATGAGAACTAAGGTGGGTTACTTTTAAAGATCCTTTGCATGTCTAGACGAACCAATTACAAGATCAAGAGACAAGAAGATCAAGGAAGCAATGCAAGAATTGGTGCAATCCACTTGGGATGAAGCTCGCAAGAGCCCAACACTCAAGATGGGCTTGAAAGATGGAGAACCAATTTTGATCCACTTGATCCTTGCTGTGGAAGACATGAAGACATGACTTAAAGATAGGGTCTATTGTTGTTAAAGCTTTCAATTTGTTTAAAGAATTTTTATTTGTAGTTTAGAATAAGTTGTTTTGAGGATGCTTGGCCCACATATGTCTTATTATTTTATTTGAACTAAGGTTTATAATAAGAACTGTAACACGGTACTGTTTATGCTACAGTACCCGTGACACTATTCAGTCAAGAGCATTTTTTTTCTTCTGTTTTTTTTGGACGAATTTTTTTTTTGTTAACCAACTGATTTGATAACAAACTAGATAGTAAACAATTGAAAAAACCCTAAAGATAACTCGAACCCTAGAATAATGAAAAAAAAAATTTGGTAGCCACACAAAACCCTAAGAATTTTGGCAACCTCTTTTTTTTTTTTTTTTTTTTGTAACCTTAGAACAATGAAGCCCTAGAATCAATAATGCTAGAAATAAAAAAAAAGATAGAATATGACTTAGTTGGAAGCCTTGCTCTAATACCAAATGATGTGAACCTTAATCGACTTGCTTTGAGACCCAACAACAATATTGGAAATACAACCCAAGAAAGCCAAACCCAGGTCTATGGATGGAGAATTTAGACCCGCTGAGAACTTCTTTCAAGAACCTAGATTATATTAAAATCTACACCCATTAAAGAACCCTTCTCAAGAACCCAAATTATAAGGAGGAACGCCACAAAGGTTGTGATTTACCTTTGATAAGTTCAGAAATTCAATCAAGAACAAGATGATGAGTCCCCAGCTAGAGATCCTTTGTATGTACCGGGGGGTCCAATTACTAGAGCTCGGGCCAAGAAGATCAAAGTGGCAATGCAAGGGTTTATTCAAGCAAGCATGGTTGAATACTCTACGGACTCAAGTAACTCCACCTTATCAAAGATGGGCTTAAAAGAAGTGGAAGCATGTGAAGTATACTTGCTACAAGCTAGGAACGAAGAGGAGCTTGAAGTTGGACCCTATCCTAATGGGCCGGATCACAAGGCCCATTGGGTCGAACCTCTTGGGCCAAATTTGGGCCCAAGTATGGCCTAGAATTGTGAAGCATTATGGGCTGTCAAAGAGTCCAGAATTATTTTCCAAATCTTGTGTTATTATCTCTCCAAATCTTGTGATGATTATGGGAAGATCTTGGGGATATCTTTCCAAATCTTGTGAAGATTATGGGAAGATCTTGGGGATATGCTTGGAGAAGGGTCAAAGATTGGGAGATTCTTATCATAATCATGGAAGTAATTTGAAGAACAAATACTACTACGCTAGGAAGGATTATCTTCTAGAATAATCTACATTAGTGATGTTATTAATTTTCGTAGTTACTGTTCATGCCTTCCTTGGAGGTCAAGTTTAATCTACAATAATTATGTTATTTTCTATATTTTAGATTTT